>OY804584.1:21205720-21805720 GCA_963680875.1 Bathymodiolus brooksi
CGAGTACAGTACAAAGGTTGGCTGGGATAATAATGTCCGAGTACAGTACAAAGGTTGGCTGGGATAATAATGTCCGAGTACAGTACAAAGGTTGGCTGGGATAATAATGTCCGAGTACAGTACAAAGGTTGGCTGGGATAATAATGTCCGAGTACAGTACAAAGGTTGGCTGGGATAATAATGTCCGAGTACAGTACAAAGGTTGGCTGGGATAATAATGTCCGAGTACAGTACAAAGGTTGGCTGGGATAATAATGTCCGAGTACAGTACAAAGGTTGGCTGGGATAATAATGTCCGAGTACAGTACAAAGGTTGGCTGGGATAATAATGTCCGAGTACAGTACAAAGGTTGGCTGGGATAATAATGTCCGAGTACAGTACAAAGGTTGGCTGGGATAATAATGTCCGAGTACAGTACAAAGGTTGGCTGGGATAATAATGTCCGAGTACAGTACAAAGGTTGGCTGGGATAATAATGTCCGAGTACAGTACAAAGGTTGGCTGGGATAATAATGTCCGAGTACAGTACAAAGGTTGGCTGGGATAATAATGTCCGAGTACAGTACAAAGGTTGGCTGGGATAATAATGTCCGAGTACAGTACAAAGGTTGGCTGGGATAATAATGTCCGAGTACAGTACAAAGGTTGGCTGGGATAATAATGTCCGAGTACAGTACAAAGGTTGGCTGGGATAATAATGTCCGAGTACAGTACAAAGGTTGGCTGGGATAATAATGTCCGAGTACAGTACAAAGGTTGGCTGGGATAATAATGTCCGAGTACAGTACAAAGGTTGGCTGGGATAATAATGTACGAGTACAGTACAAAGCGGATATTATCATCATTTCATTGAATGTAACCTGTTCTTATGATATAGTTGAAAAAAATTTCATTCGTCGTTAAATAACACACACTCACTCAAAATATAAGACAATTCAATGTTTGAGTATTTAAAGTGTGTGTGTAAAATATAGTTGGCATAAACAAATACTAATGACAAAGAATCAAATATTTTTATTAACATACGTGTGTACCTGTATTTTTCTTTACAATTTGTGACAAATAAACAAAATATAATAGTACATAGTCCCTAAATGAATACATCCAGTGAATTTTATCAAGTGTGTTGTCCTCAGTTCTAATGACTGCATTATAAAGAGTTCTATATTGTCAATATAGTAGACAGAGTTAACACATCTTAATTATTTACAGATCACTACAACAGTGACTTACTTACACTTTAGGGCCCGGGTGGCTCAAGGAGTTAGGTAGTTGGATTACCTAACAACTCATACAAGTCTATCACCAATACGGCGTGGGTTCGCGCCCGGGTTGTGTAAATTACAAAAAGGTGCACTCGACTCGCAGCCGCAAGTGATAAAGTTTACCAGTTGCTTGCCCATGGTCGGTGGTTCTCTCCGAGTACTCCGGCTTCTTCCACCACTTAAACTAGTCGCCATGATATAGCTTAAATATTGCTGAAAGTGGCGTTAATAAACACACAAAATCAAGCAATCAATCAATCATACTTACACTTACGCTGAACGAAAAATGCCAATAATTATATCAGTGAAACAGATTTGATTGATTTTTGTTTGCTCATTAGTGTGTTTGTTTTCTTTTATGTATTTGTTTATTTTTTAAAGCATTAATATCAGACAGTAATAAAAAAAAAAAGATCAATTTGTACTTTTACAAATGACCAGTATAATGTATTTGGGGCAACCACAAACATAATAAAAAACGTCCTAGATATTAAAAATAGAAGCCCTGTGGTGATTGAAGTATGATTTTTTATTATCTTCAAAGACATAACAAATATTTTGTTAAGAAATTCCTCCTTGTATGTTTACTTGATTTAGCCTTGCATTAGTTTCCACTAATCAAATCAAAGTCAAGTCTTTGAACAGAAATTTAGAGCAGAAAATATAACAGCACGCCACTGAAATTCAAAGCTTACGAATATTATATTGAAATGGATATCAATTGTTGAATGTCTGATTTCAATCAATTACAAATCAATTCCTGGCGTGAAATCCGGATTTGAAACCCGTTGTTCATTTGATATATATATGAATTATGAAAGTGTAAAATTCAACCAAGCGCTCAAATAATGAGAAAATAAGTTGATCATTATTGATACTTGTTATTTATCTACGTTTGTTTATTTATTTGTTTTGATATCAATCATATTTTGCTTGTGAATTCGAAAATTTATAAAAGTGCAGAAATATTTTTTTTCCTTTCTTTTTACTATTTCTGTCAATTTAATATTTGTATAATACAAATACACATAACTACACAATTGTGAAAAGAAGCTTAAATATAATTATTAACAACACTAAGGTTCTACTGTCTCAGGTATATGTGACATTGGTAGATTTTGGCTATCCTGTTTTATTGCTCCCAAAACTCTAAAATTTTTGACTTTCCCATCTTTCGCTTTTGAGATTATTCCAGAAACAGGTCGTGTGCATTAAATTAGATATCTCCGTTTTTATTAAAAAGAAACGGTAATAGTCACTAATTTTTAAAACTTTGTCGATTTGTTAAAAAAGTACATTTTATTAAAAACATTAGTATCCAGACTTAAGAACAATAACTGAATTTTTACATGACATAATGTTTTGCAGGGCCTCCAAGAGAAATGATACAAGGCGGAACAAGGCTGCTTTGGGGCCCCGGGGACAGGCTGAAACTTCTCTCAAAATTGAGGATTTGAGGGCCAATAAAACCACTTGTTATGAAATGATGGCCTTCCTGGTTACATTGTAAATGTGAGTGATGATAAACAACAATAATTCAGAAGTCTAAGTGAATCTTACATAATTATTACGCACTTAAAAAAATTTCGCACAGCGGAGGGAGGCGCGAAAATTGTTGGGGTATTTCGTGTGAACAATCACGATTTTACGCCAAAAAATCATATTTTTTCCAATTTTAGGGGGGGGAGGGGGGGGGGAGGTGGGGAGGGGGCGCGCCGGGTGCGCATCCCCCTGGATCCGCCCCTGTATATGATTAATTGAATATGAAAAAAAAATGAAGAAGAAAAATGTAGAATATTGAATACATATAAAACACAAATTTTATATAAAATAATCCAGACTAACAAACAAGCTCCTTAAATTTGTTGTATTTCTTTATATATTTATTGTATGTCTTTGTTGTTCTCACAAGATGTTTTATTTGTTTATATGACAATAGAATTGATTGATTTATAAAATAACATCAATTAGCGTTGAAAATGAAAATATAAAAACAGAAAATAACCAGAGATTTGGACAATGTTCATGAACATAATTGTATTTTGTGTCCGACCTTAAAACAATTGAAATCTTCCCCGGATGTCATATTTTACAATAACAATGATATAAGCGGCCTATGGTATGTCCATAAATAATCGTAACCGGAAAAACATCTGCATGAAATGGTCTTCTTATCATTTCTACCGATTAATTTTTTTTTTTTTTTTTTTATTATTTTTTTTTTTTTTTTTATTTTTTTTTTTTTATTTATTTATTTATTTATTTATTTATTTATTTATTTATTTATTTATTTATTTTTTTATATTACATTTGCGTCATTTTCATATCATCAGTAGTAATAGCTACGAATAAATCCGTCTTTAATTTATTTGACTATTTCTTACTTTAGAGACTGTGGTGTATTATTGTAGAGGAAAAGATAATGACTCAGTAAAAATACAGAGAAAAGATATGAAAATGGAAAACAAAGTAAAAAATATAAAAATACCAGACTGTCAGAACAATTCTATAATCCAATCAAAATATAGTAATGAGAGAGACAATTGATACCCCTAACACACAAATACATCACCTCTCATTTTGATATATCTGATGGGAAAAAAAAGTAAAAATACGAATCCGACCATTCACTATTTTTTGACAATATGTATCCAAGATAACTAACAAATGAATTGAAGAAAATAAAAATATTTAAAAAAAACCCCGACAAGATCAGCAACTTGTTGATATCCGGATATTAAATAAATGATAAACACAATCATTTAAATGGATTCGAGGTAAATTCACAAAGCGCTATAAACCTAAAAGTGCAAACGTACAAGAAACAAGAATCAATAATAGTACATTTGACAAAGTCAGCATGTAACACGTGAATTGATCTTTGTATCTTAAAAATAATTACATCTAAAAGGTGTTTAGTGTGTTATATCGTAATGGCTTCTACTGCTTAAAACCTTCTGGTGCCATGGTGTCGTGTTGTTATTGGTGATAACTCTAACTTAGTTTTAAGTAATTTGTTGAATAGAGAACCCTTATCTTGTACAGACGTAGGCCCTTATCATATACATTTTGCATAAACTTAACAGTTCTTCTCTGCCGCTGTGACACGACCGGTAAAGATTTAAACACTGTGCTGACTCCAAATGTCTAGGTCACGTGTAATGAAAGTAGAGGGCTTGCGTGATAAAAAAATGAAGGGTTGATGTTATGCTAACGGTGTGACTTGTAGTATCGCTTAGTTTTACACATTAAACTTTCTGTGCACTAAATGATTTAATTAATGATAAGCTGTGTGTTTTATTAAGATATAACCTCGATTTATAGTTTTGTCCATATGATAATTACATTATAAATACGATAGTGATACTAGCTAGATGAACGGTACAAATATCACAACTCGAGCAGAGTTGGGGTTAGAGTACACCACTTTCAACAATATTTCAGTTATATCGTGGCGGTTAGTTTTATGGTGGAATGAGAGTACCCACAGGAAACCACCGACCTACAGCACGTCACTAACAAACTTTACTACGGTTAGTTTTATGGTGGACTGAGAGTACCCACAGGAAACCACCGACCTACAGCAAGTCACTAACAAACTTTACTACGGTTAGTTTTATGGTGGAATGAGAGTACCCACAGGAAACCACCGACCTACAGCACGTCACTAACAAACTTTACTACGGTTAGTTTTATGGTGGACTGAGAGTACCCACAGGAAACCACCGACCTACAGCACGTCACTAACAAACTTTACTACGGTTAGTTTTATGGTGGAATGAGAGTACCCACAGGAAACCACCGACCTACCGCACGTCACTAACAAACTTTACTACGGTTAGTTTTATGGTGGAATGAGAGTACCCACAGGAAACCACCGACCTACAGCAAGTCACTAACAAACTTTACTACGGTTAGTTTTATGGTGGAATGAGAGTACCCACAGGAAACCACCGACCTACAGCAAGTCACTAACAAACTTTACTACGGTTAGTTTTATGGTGGACTGAGAGTACCCACAGGAAACCACCGACCTACAGCAAGTCACTAACAAACTTTACTACGGTTAGTTTTATGGTGGAATGAGAGTACCCACAGGAAACCACCGACCTACAGCAAGTCACTAACAAACTTTACTACGGTTAGTTTTATGGTGGACTGAGAGTACCCACAGGAAACCACCGACCTACAGCAAGTCACTAACAAACTTTACTACGGTTAGTTTTATGGTGGAATGAGAGTACCCACAGGAAACCACCGACCTACCGCACGTCACTAACAAACTTTACTACGGTTAGTTTTATGGTGGAATGAGAGTACCCACAGGAAACCACCGACCTACAGCAAGTCACTAACAAACTTTACTACGGTTAGTTTTATGGTGGAATGAGAGTACCCACAGGAAACCACCGACCTAAAGCACGTCACTAACAAACTTTA
This sequence comes from Bathymodiolus brooksi, assembly GCA_963680875.1. Taxonomy (NCBI): domain Eukaryota; kingdom Metazoa; phylum Mollusca; class Bivalvia; order Mytilida; family Modiolidae; genus Bathymodiolus; species Bathymodiolus brooksi. Next base: position 21,211,427 of record OY804584.1, read on the forward strand.
CTACGGTTAGTTTTATGGTGGAATGAGAGTACCCACAGGAAACCACCGACCTACCGCACGTCACTAACAAACTTTACTACGGTTAGTTTTATGGTGGAATGAGAGTACCCACAGGAAACCACCGACCTACCGCACGTCACTAACAAACTTTACTACGGTTAGTTTTATGGTGGAATGAGAGTACCCACAGGAAACCACCGACCTACAGCACGTCACTAACAAACTTTACTACGGTTAGTTTTATGGTGGAATGAGAGTACCCACAGGAAACCACCGACCTACAGCAAGTCACTGACAAACTTTACTACGGTTAGTTTTATGGTGGAATGAGAGTACCCACAGGAAACCACCGACCTACAGCACGTCACTAACAAACTTTACTACGGTTAGTTTTATGGTGGACTGAGAGTACCCACAGGAAACCACCGACCTACAGCAAGTCACTAACAAACTTTACTACGGTTAGTTTTATGGTGGACTGAGAGTACCCACAGGAAACCACCGACCTACAGCAAGTCACTAACAAACTTTACTACGGTTAGTTTTATGGTGGACTGAGAGTACCCACAGGAAACCACCGACCTACAGCAAGTCACTAACAAACTTTACTACGGTTAGTTTTATGGTGGACTGAGAGTACCCACAGGAAACCACCGACCTACAGCACGTCACTAACAAACTTTACTACGGTTAGTTTTATGGTGGAATGAGAGTACCCACAGGAAACCACCGACCTAAAGCACGTCACTAACAAACTTTACTACGGTTAGTTTTATGGTGGACTGAGAGTACCCACAGGAAACCACCGACCTACAGCAAGTCACTAACAAACTTTACTACGGTTAGTTTTATGGTGGAATGAGAGTACCCACAGGAAACCACCGACCTACCGCACGTCACTAACAAACTTTACTACGGTTAGTTTTATGGTGGACTGAGAGTACCCACAGGAAACCACCGACCTACAGCACGTCACTAACAAACTTTACTACGGTTAGTTTTATGGTGGAATGAGAGTACCCACAGGAAACCACCGACCTACAGCACGTCACTAACAAACTTTACTACGCAATGTTGCACTGAGTACACCTCGCCTGAGCGGGATTCGAACTTACACGTTTTGATGATAGGCACTGATTGCATAGGTAGTTATAAATCCAACTACAATACGACCACGATGGTCCCCAAAGCCGAAGAGAAAAAGTTAGTTTTATGGTGGAATGAGAGTACCCACAGGAAACCACCGACCTACAGCACGTCACTAACAAACTTTACTACGGTTAGTTTTATGGTGGACTGAGAGTACCCACAGGAAACCACCGACCTACAGCAAGTCACTAACAAACTTTACTACGGTTAGTTTTATGGTGGAATGAGAGTACCCACAGGAAACCACCGACCTACAGCAAGTCACTAACAAACTTTACTACGGTTAGTTTTATGGTGGACTGAGAGTACCCACAGGAAACCACCGACCTACAGCAAGTCACTAACAAACTTTACTACGGTTAGTTTTATGGTGGAATGAGAGTACCCACAGGAAACCACCGACCTACAGCACGTCACTAACAAACTTTACTACGGTTAGTTTTATGGTGGAATGAGAGTACCCACAGGAAACCACCGACCTACAGCACGTCACTAACAAACTTTACTACGGTTAGTTTTATGGTGGAATGAGAGTACCCACAGGAAACCACCGACCTACAGCAAGTCACTAACAAACTTTACTACGGTTAGTTTTATGGTGGAATGAGAGTACCCACAGGAAACCACCGACCTACAGCACGTCACTAACAAACTTTACTACGGTTAGTTTTATGGTGGACTGAGAGTACCCACAGGAAACCACCGACCTACAGCACGTCACTAACAAACTTTACTACGGTTAGTTTTATGGTGGACTGAGAGTACCCACAGGAAACCACCGACCTACAGCACGTCACTAACAAACTTTACTACGGTTAGTTTTATGGTGGAATGAGAGTACCCACAGGAAACCACCGACCTACCGCACGTCACTAACAAACTTTACTACGGTTAGTTTTATGGTGGACTGAGAGTACCCACAGGAAACCACCGACCTACAGCAAGTCACTAACAAACTTTACTACGGTTAGTTTTATGGTGGAATGAGAGTACCCACAGGAAACCACCGACCTACAGCACGTCACTAACAAACTTTACTACGGTTAGTTTTATGGTGGACTGAGAGTACCCACAGGAAAACACCGACCTACAGCAAGTCACTAACAAACTTTACTACGGTTAGTTTTATGGTGGAATGAGAGTACCCACAGGAAACCACCGACCTACAGCACGTCACTAACAAACTTTACTACGGTTAGTTTTATGGTGGAATGAGAGTACCCACAGGAAACCACCGACCTACAGCACGTCACTAACAAACTTTACTACGGTTAGTTTTATGGTGGAATGAGAGTACCCACAGGAAACCACCGACCTACAGCACGTCACTAACAAACTTTACTACGGTTAGTTTTATGGTGGAATGAGAGTACCCACAGGAAACCACCGACCTACAGCAAGTCACTAACAAACTTTACTACGGTTAGTTTTATGGTGGACTGAGAGTACCCACAGGAAACCACCGACCTACAGCAAGTCACTAACAAACTTTACTACGGTTTGTTTTATGGTGGAATGAGAGTACCCACAGGAAACCACCGACCTACAGCAAGTCACTAACAAACTTTACTACGGTTAGTTTTATGGTGGAATGAGAGTACCCACAGGAAACCACCGACCTACAGCAAGTCACTAACAAACTTTACTACGGTTAGTTTTATGGTGGACTGAGAGTACCCACAGGAAACCACCGACCTACAGCACGTCACTAACAAACTTTACTACGGTTAGTTTTATGGTGGACTGAGAGTACCCACAGGAAACCACCGACCTACAGCAAGTCACTGACAAACTTTACTACGGTTAGTTTTATGGTGGACTGAGAGTACCCACAGGAAACCACCGACCTACAGCAAGTCACTAACAAACTTTACTACGGTTAGTTTTATGGTGGAATGAGAGTACCCACAGGAAACCACCGACCTACAGCAAGTCACTAACAAACTTTACTACGGTTAGTTTTATGGTGGACTGAGAGTACCCACAGGAAACCACCGACCTACAGCAAGTCACTGACAAACATTACTACGGTTAGTTTTATGGTGGACTGAGAGTACCCACAGGAAACCACCGACCTACAGCAAGTCACTGACAAACATTACTACGGTTAGTTTTATGGTGGACTGAGAGTACCCACAGGAAACCACCGACCTACAGCAAGTCACTAACAAACTTTACTACGGTTAGTTTTATGGTGGACTGAGAGTACCCACAGGAAACCACCGACCTACAGCAAGTCACTGACAAACATTACTACGGTTAGTTTTATGGTGGACTGAGAGTACCCACAGGAAACCACCGACCTACAGCAAGTCACTAACAAACTTTACTACGCAATGTTGCACTGAGTACACCTCGCCTGAGCGGGATTCGAACTTACACGTTTTGATGATAGGCACTGATTGCATAGGTAGTTATAAATCCAACTACAATACGACCACGATGGTCCCCAAAGCCGAAGAGAAAAAGCATCACCAGTAACAGATATGCGGCACAATCAAAATAAGTGTAAACAAGCCAACAACGGTAACACATACCCGGTACATTCGACATCAGTGTAAACAAGCCAACAACGGTAACACATACCCGGTACAATTAACACCAGTGTAAACAAGCCAACAACGGTAACACATACCAGGTACATTCGACATCAGTGTAAACAAAACAACAACGGTAACACATACCCGGTACATTCGACATCAGTGTAAACAAAACAACAACGGTAACACATACCCGGTACATTCGACATCAGTGTAAACAAAACAACTCCATTAATACATATCCGGTACAATCAACTTCAGTGTAAACAAACCAACAACGGTAACACATACCCAGTACATTCGACATCAGTGTAAACAAAACAACTACATTAATACATATCCGGTACAATCAACTTCAGTGTAAACAAACCAACAACGGTAACACATACCCGGTACATTCGACATCAGTGTAAACAAAACAACTCCATTAATACATATCCGGCACAATCAAAATAAGTGTAAACAAGCCAACAACGGTAACACATACCCGGTACATTCGACATCAGTGTAAACAAGCCAACAACGGTAACACATATCCGGTACAATCAACTTCAATGTAAACAAACCGACTCCGATAACACACACCCGGTACAATTAACACCAGTGTAAACAAACAAACATTGGTAACACACACCCGGTACAATCAAAACCAGTGTAAACAAACAAACATTGGTAACACACACCCAGTACAATCAAAACCAGTGTAAACAAACAAACATTGGTAACACACACCCAGTACAATCAAAACCAGTGTAAACAAACAAACATTGGTAACACACACCCAGTACAATCAAAACCAGTGTAAACAAACAAACATTGGTAACACACACCCAGTACAATCAAAACCAGTGTAAACAAACAAACATTGGTAACACATACCCAGTACAATCAAAATCAGTGTAAACAAACAAACATTGGTAACACACACCCAGTACAATCAAAACCAGTGTAAACAAACAAACATTGGTAACACACACCCAGTACAATCAAAATCAGTGTAAACAAACAAACATTGGTAACACACACCCGGTACAATCAAAATCAGTGTAAACAAACAAACATTGGTAACACACACCCAGTACAATCAAAACCAGTGTAAACAAACAAACATTGGTAACACACACCCAGTACAATCAAAACCAGTGTAAACAAACACACATTGGTAACACACACCCAGTACAATCAAAATCAGTGTAAACAAACAAACATTGGTAACACACACCCGGTACAATCAAAATCAGTGTAAACAAACAAACATTGGTAACACACACCCAGTACAATCAAAATCAGTGGAAACAAGACAACACCAGTAACACATACCTGATAAAATCACAATCCGTATACAAACCAACAGCAGGAAAACTGCTCGTAGCCATTGGCTGTTGGCAATCCTCGTTAAACAAATAAACAATTATAATACGACGTCTTTCAAGTCCAAACCCGTGGTAAAAATAATATATACCTACACCCATTGTAATTTATGACGTCATCGACAATTTATAACGATATTTTACCAATTTTTACATATTAGAATAGAAATAATTCATGGAAGCCATATGTATATATTGTTTTTACCACGGGTAGGCTAACGCTCGGGGTAAAACTTCGTGACATAAAGGCCTACCCGTGGTAAAAACAATATATACATATGGCTTCCATGAATTATTTCTCAATTAAATTAAATTAAACCAACAGCAATAACACATACCCGGTACAGAAAATAAAACTGGCACATATTTGCTTCCACACAATAACAAATATGAATGATGACATAAACATGGACAGTACAATAGTAGGATCAATGAATAACAATAGTTAATTGACTACTGTCAAGGACAAGGAAGGTAGAATATGTTGACTAAAGATCATTACTCTAATAATAAAACATAATTAGTGACACTTCTAACAGATTTAATATCAATGTGGCAAAAACATATAAAAAGATTAATGGTTTTCGTAGGAAACCAGAATAAATAAATCATCAGTTTGTTTGAATAACATTTTGAACACCACAGATACTATGGTGTATGTATGATTATTATATTTCATGTAAATTTCCTGTCTTCTCATTAGTTAAGGAGCGTGTGCCAATTTAGTCTATCACATGTCAGAGGGTGATAATTTAGTCAATCGCATGGCATAGCTGACAAAATTGCTCACTTTTCATTTAAGAATACCCATCTGTATAAAACATACACCAAAATGGCAGAAAAATATTAACAAATACAAAAAATATATGTAATCTTATTTATTACACATCATCGATATTACAGTTTAACACATTTAAAGACAACAGCAATTGAAATTCAGGGTATCAAAATCATAAAAAAGAATGAAACCAGGAGAAAAGAACATTCTGTATAATAAAACAAATAACACATAGCTGAGAAGGTGGCAGAGCAGATTGCTACCCTTAGCAATTTAATTAATTCATTGTCAACCGAGGCGAAGCCGAGGTTGACAATGCAATTTCTAGGGGTAACAATCTGCTCTACCACCCTCTCAGCTATGTGTTATTTATATATTGTCATATCGACTTCGACACAAAATAGTTTCAATTTTGTTTTCGATTATTTAATTCAAATGGATCGTAACAAACACATAAAATGTGTTTTTCGTACGAAAAACACACAAATCTTAAAAATCAAGATCATTTGCAGACATATATTATAGATTATATAAAGATTCGCATTGACAGTACTGGTGGTAACATGTGAAAAAACGCATCACATTTCAGATAATCAATAGTTATCTTTCATTGAAGCAATTGTAGACATTCTAATTAGACAATGCATTTGTAATTGTTGATAGAACGTATACCTTTTTGATTTTGTAAGATGATTTTTAATAAAAGCATGATGAGAGGCCTCCGTGATCATGATCGTATGGTAGTTGGATTTACAACAACATGTGCAATAAGGGCATATCACCACTAATGTTCTTGGTTCGAATCCCGCACATGTCGAGGTGCATTCGATACAACATTATGTGATAAAGTTAGTCAGTGACTTGCGACATGTCGGTGGTTTTCTCCGGGTACTCCGATTTCCTCCACCAACAAAATTGACCACCACGATATAACTTAAATATTGTTGAAAGTGGCGTTAAACACTATAACCCTAACCCTAACCTTTAAAGATTGATGATTCGTATTATAAGAATACTTGATAACAGATTGGTACTGTAATATACATTAAAGACACCAGTATTGATTTTGTGCAACAGGTGCTAATATTAATTATTTTACATATTGTATATTGAACAATGAAATTGTTCTTAAACCCGCATCTGTGGTGTAATGGATAGAGTGCTCATCTTGAGCGTGGTAGATCTTGGGTTCGAGCTCCGTCGTGTCAAACCAAAGACTATAAAATTAGTCTGTGTTGCTTCTCCACTCAGCACGCAGCATTAATGAGAAAGAGTAAAGACGGGTTTGGCTCGGAATCAGGATCATGTGTCCGAATGGAGTGACATGTCAACCTACAACTCATACGTTATTCTAGATTTTGTGCCTAGTACAGTGATTTTCTGGACAGAACTCAGCTGCTGACGCCATAGCTGCTAAAATATGGTTACGGTGCTTCCATATTGAATTCATCGCTAGAACCATTCTACGGTCGTCATGACGATCTGGTTGACCGTTACGTAATATCCATATCTCAAATGACAATGGATCTTTTCGATTTTACGTAGATTTTTTTCTCTCTCTCCTCTATCACAGAAAATACTTTTATCGGACTTGACTATATATTTGAGTAACACGGATGGTATCTTATAAGAAACATCAACTGCTTACCTTTCGCGAGCACCTAGGTTCACGCTCAGATTTTGTGGGGTCTGTCTTGTTCTTTTTATTTAGTTTATGAGTTGTGTAGTGTTTGTTTATTGACCATTCTTGATTACCCTTTCTGTTTAAAGTTTATTTACATCCATATAGAAATCTTGTATAGATTAAAAATCATCTGTATAAGCTTAATATGGATTCAATGCATACATTTGACAATCTTAACGTACAGTTGGTTTATTGAAAAGTTTAAGGATATTATCTAAATAGTCCACAATTAACTAACAAACTCCTACACCAATAATATTCAATATGAAATTTTAAATTATTGTTACTTAAAGTACATTACAGTATAAAATACAGTTTATGTCAATACTAGGATGTTGAAACTAATTAACGATAAACACATTTACCCATGTCACGTGTAAATAGACTACCGGATGCAACAGCAGTGCAACACCATTACAACTGAACGCCACGATATAACTGAAAAATTGTTGAAAGTGGAGTTAAACACAATAACCCTTATCTGAATAGAAACAGAAGGCTCTAGAAGAGTTACAAAAGATGTAAATCGAAGGACAGACAATTCAATAGCCAAATGAAAAAGGACAAATGATTATCTACACAACACCATAATTCTTACGCGCCTACAATCCGCCTTAAAAATAACTCAGCCTATTATTAACTGTTTATTGAAGTACAACAGCTAAATATAATTCGTCAACACATATTTGTTCTGCTATTATTACTGGCGTTTATTTTAGCATTGTGAATGGCAATAATGTATTAGACAAACAATAAGCTCAATGAGTTAGGTTGTTGGATTACCTAACAACTCATGCAAGCCTATCACCAATACAGCGTGGGTTCGCGCACGGCTTTGTAGATTACGAAAAGGATGCACTCGACCCGGAACCCCAAGTGACAAAGCTTACCAGTTGCTTTCCCATGGTCGGTGGTTCTCTTCGGGTACTTCGGTTTCTTCCAGCACTAAAACTGGTTGCCATGATATAGCTGAAATATTGCTGAAAGTGGCGTTAAGCACCAACAATCAAATCAAATCATTTGGTGTAGTTATCGTTCATTTTTGTATTGCAATGATGTGTTATTTATATTTTGTCTTGATTTCCATTTTGTACATTGTCTCAACATTTTGTATCTATTTCCTACTTTTATTGCATGTATTATAGAATGTCATAGTTACTGGATAACTGCTTTACATAAGCAATGCAGTAAATGATATGGACATAATAGGATTAGGGTTATAGTGTTCAACACCACTGCTGACAATATTTCAGCTATAATGTTGCCGTCAGTTTTACTGTTGGAGGAAACTGAAGTACCAAGAGAACACCACCAACCAACAGCCAGTCACTGACAAACTTTTATCCCATAATATTGTATCGAGTACACTTCGCAATGAGCGGGATTCGAACTCACTCACAACTTTAGTGGTGATATGCATACATTTAGTTGTAAATTCAACTACCATGTGATCACAATCACGACGCCCACCCCCCCTCCCCCCGAAAAAAACGAATATCCGGGTACACATCAAACTCTAACGGCCATGAACATGAACATCTAAATATACGTGAAATCTATATATAGAAACAATTTATACTGGAAGTTTAATTGAGACTAATAAATTTAATTGAGGTTTGTGCAACTAAAACTTGGATTTCCAAAGTCATATGTCGTGGTGGTCTGGTTTCTGTGAAGTGAGTGAAGATGAGGTCGTTGTTCGTTTTGTTATTTGTGTATTTGCTCGCCATCACTTTCTATATTTACCTTTCATAATTGTGCTACATATACCGCAAAACAGAGACAGAATATAACATAAATGTTCTAAATTAATTATCCAATAGCTGTCGTGATATTGTATCAGAAGTAAATACCGACCAACATATGCTAACATCTGGATAGATATATTCGAGATTTCTGAAATCACATAAAAATACCAAATTATGGAATATAGGCAATCTATATACGGTTAGGGTTATGTTGTTTATCGTCACTTTCAACAATATTTTAGCTATTTCGTGGCGGTCAGTTTTATTGGTGGAGGAAACTGGAGTACCCCGCAGAAAACTACCGACCTGCCGTAAGTCACTGACAAACTTTATTACATAATGTTGTATCGATTACACCTCGCCATGAGCGGGATTCGATCTCACAACGCTAGTGACAATCTATATAGACAAAGCAGCACCAATAAAGCGCAAAATGTTAAATTAATGAAATACCATTCGACAAGACAAGCGTAAATGATTATAAGAGGAAAGGTGATTAATAAAATTGTCACTGCATGAAGTACGTCATGTCTCTGAAATTGTTCATCTCGATATGCACGCTTTTGTACTTTAAAATACATTGCCGTAAGTGTTCTTAAAAGAAAACTCCAGTCAGTTGAACACTTTTTATAATTCAATACATTGTAACTCTTTATTCATAAATAAGTAATTATTAAAAACAAAAAACACCTTTATTAACAATAATATGAATATTTGGAACTTCCTGTCGCAGTGTCGCCCTAATATTTTTCTTAATATTCCCATCCCATGTTGCATTTTCATAAAACAAACGAGTTTATTTGCATGGGGGGCGGGGGCGGCGGGACGGGGGGGGGGGGTTTATATACGTATAATTTCATGTTTTACATGATTGGCCGTAGATTAAATAACTGTCACTTTTAACTCGTTTTATGCGTACACTGCTTTTTATACGTATAATTTCATGTTTTACATGATTGGCCGTAGATTAAATAACTGTCACTTTTAACTCGTTTTATGCGTACACTGCTTTTTTTTGTCGCCAATGGTGTCGTACTTTCTCGTGTGTTTCGTGGTCACTGGTCGATGTGTTGACAAGGGTAGTATCGGTACATACCCACTCGTCGCAACTTCGGCTGATTCCGTACTTTCATCATACCTCGTCCGTATTACGATGGCTCCCATTGGAACTACTTTCGGAAATCTTCAATGAAGGAGGTATTAAAATAATTTCACTTACGAATATTCGTCCAATAATAATATATTTTCATTCGTCGCAATGTCGGCTGATTCCGTACCTTCATCAAAGACCAATATTTTTTCAAAGCAAACTCTATACACTCATCTATTGTCGCCATTTTAGAACTTATTCGCGGTGCGCAATGTTTGATTGAAGTGATACGGTCTTCCGGCGAAGAAATGTGACGCGCAGACACATATCAAATACCGTATTACAGCCGAAGTATTGAGGGAGAGAAGCGGACTCACACGAGGTTTGCCGATTGGGTAAATACCCACAAAAAAAGTTCTTCTCACACTTTCCCTTTTCGCTATAGTGCAATAAAATGCTTGACATGAAGTCAGAATGATTTTGTAAATATCAAAAGATAAATATACGACGTTATTTTACGATTTGCATAATTTTTAATGATAAAATTGCAACTGATGCTGATATACGATACCATTTTTGTGACGTCACGGCTCTTTCGGAAAAGCTTTAATTGCAGGTATAATCCGAGAATGGATTATGCCTTTTGTCTCCACACATTGAATAGTTCTGAAAAAGGGCGATCCCCATTAATTGGTGCTACATGAAACTTCAATCACCAAATTCTACCTTACGGTATACTATCATTAACATTCATTAACACAAATGTCTTTTATGTACTGCCATTCAAATTTTCACGCTAATTTGTTAATACCATGGCGTTTTCCTTCAAAAATTTCGATACTAAAGCTTTGCGTTATACCACCACCCTTAGTGTGGCGTACCCGATACAATGTTTTATGATAATGTTTATAGACCAGGGTTTACCTCTTGGTTATATGGCTTCTGCCACACAAAAAAATAAAAATAAAAAAATAAAAAAAACAGGGTCAATAAAATATGATCAACAGGGACGATAAATTTTCATAATTCGCTAAATCATGCTATTTAATCATACCCTTAGCTACAAAATATTCCCTGAAGTCAAGTCATAAAAGTGTCGACACCGCGAGATTGGAGGATGTTACCATCTTTGTACTTAATAGAAAGCCCACAATACAACAGCTTCTGATGAACAACAGCTTGCTAGAAGTCGTGGTTGATGATCCTATCAATTATTTCTCATTTAACGCATTACAATCAAAGCCGACATCTATATATACATCTTAGTGCCACCTTGTTACACCAATTTATTGTTCATAGATGTGTTCTGGTTATGATTATTGTTGCAATGCCTCTAATTAACACAAAATTAAACGACAATCAATATATTTTATTTACAGTAATACAGTAATAATTATTTTTTAGATCAATTTCCATTAACACTGTTTTTTTATGCTTTATACAGGTATAAATATATTAGAACGTTATAGATGAACATGTTTTGGGTTAATCTGAAGCCGTAAGGCGAACTTCGGAAGGACAGACAATACAATATATGGTCAAGCGAAAAGGGACAAACGGACAAACGATGATCTGAAAAAAAACACTCGCCAGAAAACTAAAGATTGAGCAAGACGATAACCCCCGAATCCTCCGGAAGGGTAAGCAGATGCTGCTTTACTAGCGACATCTGCCATGTAACTCTTGCTACAAACCCAGTGATAAGGTATGAACGAAGAAATGATCAGATTGTGATTACGGCAATTGTTACAAACCCAGTAGTAAGGTATGAACAAAGAAATGATCAGATTGTGATTACGGCAATTGTTACAAACCCAGTAGTAAGATATGAACGAAGAAAGGATCAGATTGTGATTACGGCAATTGTTACAAACCCAGTAGTAAGGTATGAACAAAGAAAGGATCAGATTATGATTACGGCAATTGTTACAAACCCAGTAGTAAGGTATGAACAAAGAAACGATCAGATTGTGATTACGCAATTGTTACAAACCCAGTAGTAAGGTATGAACAAAGAAATGATCAGATTGTGATTACGGCAATTGTTACAAACCCAGTAGTAAGGTATAAACGAAGAAACGATCAGATTGTGATTACGGCAATTGTTACAAACCCAGTAGTAAGGTATGAACAAAGAAACGATCAGATTGTGATTACGACAATTGTTACAAACCCAGTAGTAAGGTATGAACAAAGAAACGATCAGATTGTGATTACGACAATTGTTACAAACCCAGTAGTAAGGTATGAACAAAGAAATGATCAGATTGTGATTACGGCAATTGTTACAAACCCAGTAGTAAGATATGAACGAAGAAAGGATCAGATTGTGATTAAGGCAATTGTTACAAACCCAGTAGTAAGGTATGAACAAAGAAAGGATCAGATTATGATTACGGCAATTGTTACAAACCCAGTAGTAAGGTATGAACAAAGAAACGATCAGATTGTGATTACGCAATTGTTACAAACCCAGTAGTAAGGTATGAACAAAGAAATGATCAGATTGTGATTACGGCAATTGTTACAAACCCAGTAGTAAGGTATAAACGAAGAAACGATCAGATTGTGATTACGACAATTGTTACAAACCCAGTAGTAACGTATGAACAAAGAAACGATCAGATTGTGATTACGACAATTGTTACAAACCCAGTAGCAAGGTATGAACGAAAAAAGGATCAGATTGTCATTACGACAATTGTTACAAACCCAGTAGTAAGATATGAACAAAGAAAGGATCAGATTGTCATTACGACAATTGTTACAAACCCAGTAGTAAGGTATGAACAAAGAAATGATCAGATTGTCATTACGACAATTGTTACAAACCCAGTAGTAAGGTATTAACAAAGAAAGGATCACATTGTGATTACGACAATTGTTACAAACCCAGAAGTAAGGTATGAACAAAGAAATGATCAGATTGTCATTACGGCAATTGTTACAAACCCAGTAGTAAGGTATGAACGAAGAAATGATCAGATTGTCATTACAACAATTGTTACAAACCCAGTATTAAGGTATGAACGAAGAAATGATCAGATTGTCATTACGACAATCGTTACAAACCCAGTAGTAAGGTATGAACGAAGAAATGATCAGATTGTCATTACAACAATTGTTACAAACCCAGTAGTAAGGTATGAACAAAGAAATGATCAGATTGTGATTACGGCAATTGTTACAAACCCAGTAGTAAGGTATGAACGAAGAAACGATCAGATTGTGATTACAATAATTGTTACAAACCCAGTAGTAAGGTATGAACAAAGAAATGATCAGATTGTGATTACGACAATTGTTACAAACCCAGTGGTAAGGTATGAACGAAGAAACGATCAGATTGTGATTCGACAATTGTTACAAACCCAGTAGTAAGGTATGAACAAAGAAATGATTAGATTGTCATTACGACAATTGTTACAAACCCAGTAGTAAGGTATGAACGAAGTAAGGATCAGATTGTGATTACGACAATTGTTACAAACCCAGTAGTAAGGTATGAACAAAGAAATGATCAGATTGTCATTACGACAATTGTTACAAACCCAGTAGTAAGGTATGAACGAAGAAAGGATCAGATTGTGATTACGGCAATTGTTACAAACCCAGTAGTAAGGTATGAACAAAGAAATGATCAGATTGTGATTACGGCAATTGTTACAAATCCAGTAGTAAGATATGAACGAAGAAAGGATCAGATTGTGATTACGGCAATTGTTACAAACCCAGTAGTAAGGTATGAACGAAGAAATGATCAGATTGTGATTACGACAATTGTTACAAACCCAGTAGTAAGGTATGAACGAAGAAATGATCAGATTGTGATTACGGCAATTGTTACAAACCCAGTAGTAAGGTATGAACGAAGAAACGATCAGATTGTCATTACGGCAATTGTTACAAACCCAGTAGTAAGGTATGAACAAAGAAACGAACAGATTGTGATTACGGCAATTGTTACAAACCCAGTAGTAAGGTATGAACGAAAAAAGGATCAGATTGTCATTACGACAATTGTTACAAACCCAGTAGTAAGGTATGAACAAAGAAAGGATCAGATTGTCATTACGACAATTGTTACAAACCCAGTAGTAAGGTATGAACAAAGAAATGATCAGATTGTCATTACGACAATTGTTACAAACCCAGTAGTAAGGTATGAACAAAGAAAGGATCACATTGTGATTACGACAATTGCTACAAACCCAGTAGTAAGGTATGAACAAAGAAATGATCAGATTGTCATTACGGCAATTGTTACAAACCCAGTAGTAAGGTATGAACAAAGAAATGATCAGATTGTCATTACAACAATTGTTACAAACCCAGTAGTAAGGTATGAACGAAGAAATGATCAGATTGTCATTACGACAATTGTTACAAACCCAGTAGTAAGGTATGAACGAAGAAATGATCAGATTGTCATTACAACAATTGTTACAAACCCAGTAGTAAGGTATGAACAAAGAAATGATCAGATTGTGATTACGACAATTGTTACAAACCCTGTAGTAAGGTATGAACGAAGAAACGATCAGATTGTGATTACGATAATTGTTACAAACCCAGTAGTAAGGTATGAACAAAGAAATGATCAGATTGTGATTACGACAATTGTTACAAACCCAGTAGTAAGGTATGAACGAAGAAAGGATCAGATTGTGATTCGACAATTGTTACAAACCCAGTAGTAAGGTATGAACAAAGAAATGATCAGATTGTCATTACGACAATTGTTACAAACCCGGTAGTAAGGTATGAACGAAGAAAGGATCAGATTGTGATTACGACAATTGTTACAAACCCAGTAGTAAGGTATGAACAAAGAAATGATCAGATTGTGATTACGACAATTGTTACAAACCCAGTAGTAAGGTATGAACGAAGAAACGATCAGATTGTGATTACGACAATTGTTACAAACCCAGTAGTAAGGTATGAACAAAGAAATGATCAGATTGTTATTACGACAATTGTTACAAACCCAGTAGTAAGGTATGAACGAAGAAAGGATCAGATTGTGATTACGACAATTGTTACAAACCCAGTAGTAAGGTATGAACAAAGAAATGATCAGATTGTCATTACGACAATTGTTACAAACCCAGTAGTAAGGTATGAATGAAGAAATGATCAGATTGTGATTACGGCAATTGTTACAAACCCAGTAGTAAGGTATGAACGAAGAAATGATCAGATTGTGATTACGGCAATTGTTAAAAACCCAGTAGTAAGGTATGAACGAAGAAATGATCAGATTGTCATTACGGCAATTGTTACAAACCCAGTAGTAAGGTATGAACGAAGAAATGATCAGATTGTCATTACAACAATTGTTACAAACCCAGTAGTAAGGTATGAACGAAGAAATGACCAGATTGTCATTACGACAATTGTTACAAACCCAGTAGTAAGGTATGAACAAAGAAATGATCAGATTGTCATTACGACAATTGTTACAAACCCAGTAGTAAGGTATGAACAAAGAAATGATCAGATTGTGATTACGACAATTGTTACAAACCCAGTAGTAAGGTATGAACGAAGAAACGATCAGATTGTGATTACGATAATTGTTACAAACCCAGTAGTAAGGTATGAACAAAAAAATGATCAGATTGTGATTACGACAATTGTTACAAACCCAGTAGTAAGATATGAACGAATAAACGATCAGATTGTGATTCGACAATTGTTACAAACCCAGTAGTAAGGTATGAACAAAGAAATGATCAGATTGTCATTACGACAATTGTTACAAACCCAGTAGTAAGGTATGAACGAAGAAAGGATCAGATTGTGATTAAGACAATTGTTACAAACCCAGTAGTAAGGTATGAACAAAGAAATGATCAGATTGTCATTACGACAATTGTTACAAACCCAGTAGTAAGGTATGAACGAAGAAACGATCAGATTGTGATTACGACAATTGTTACAAACCCAGTAGTAAGGTATGAACAAAGAAATGATCAGATTGTCATTACGACAATTGTTACAAACCCAGTAGTAAGGTATGAACGAAGAAAGGATCAGATTGTGATTACGACAATTGTTACAAACCCAGTAGTAAGGTATGAACAAAGAAATGATCAGATTGTCATTACGACAATTGTTACAAACCCAGTAGTAAGGTATGAACAAAGAAATGATCAGATTGTGATTACGACAATTGTTACAAACCCAGTAGTAAGGTATGAACGAAGAAATGATCAGATTGTGATTACGACAATTGTTACAAACCCAGTAGTAAGGTATGAACGAAGAAATGATCAGATTGTCATTACAACAATTGTTACAAACCCAGTAGTAAGGTATGAACAAAGAAATGATCAGATTGTGATTACGACAATTGTTACAAACCCAGTAGTAAGGTATGAACGAAGAAACGATCAGATTGTGATTACGATAATTGTTACAAACCCAGTAGTAAGGTATGAACAAAGAAATGATCAGATTGTGATTACAACAATTGTTACAAACCCAGTAGTAAGGTATGAACAAAGAAACGATCAGATTGTGATTCGACAATTGTTACAAACCCAGTAGTAAGGTATGAACAAAGAAATGATCAGATTGTCATTACGACAATTGTTACAAACCCAGTAGTAAGGTATGAACGAAGTAAGGATCAGATTGTGATTACGACAATTGTTAGAAACCCAGTAGTAAGGTATGAACAAAGAAATGATCAGATTGTCATTACGACAATTGTTACAAACCCAGTAGTAAGGTATGAACGAAGAAACGATCAGATTGTGATTACGACAATTGTTACAAACCCAGTAGTAAGGTATGAACAAAGAAATGATCAGATTGTCATTACGACAATTGTTACAAACCCAGTAGTAAGGTATGAACGAAGAAAGGATCAGATTGTGATTACGACAATTGTTACAAACCCAGTAGTAAGATATGAACGGAGAAACGATCAGATTGTGATTACGGCAATTGTTACAAACCCAGTAGTAAGGTATGAACGAAGAAAGGATCAGATTGTGATTACGACAATTGTTACAAACCCAGTAGTAAGGTATGAACGAAGAAACGATCAGATTGTGATTACGGCAATTGTTACAAACCCAGTAGTAAGGTATGAACAAAGAAATGATCAGATTGTGAATACGGCAATTGTTACAAACCCAGTAGTAAGATATGAACGAAGAAAGGATCAGATTGTGATTACGGCAATTGTTACAAACCCAGTAGTAAGGTATGAACGAAGAAATGATCAGATTGTGATTACGACAATTGTTACAAACCCAGTAGCAAGGTATGAACGAAGAAATGATCAGATTGTGATTACGGCAATTGTTACAAACCCAGTAGTAAGGTATGAACGAAGAAACGATCAGATTGTGATTACGACAATTGTTACAAACCCAGTAGTAAGGTATGAACAAAGAAAGGATCAGATTGTCATTACGACAATTGTTACAAACCCAGTAGTAAGGTATGAACAAAGAAATGATCAGATTGTCATTACGGCAATTGTTACAAACCCAGTAGTAAGGTATGAACGAAGAAATGATCAGATTGTCATTACAACAATTGTTACAAACCCAGTAGTAAGGTATGAACGAAGAAATGATCAGATTGTCATTACGACAATTGTTACAAACCCAGTAGTAAGGTATGAACGAAGAAATGATCAGATTGTCATTACAACAATTGTTACAAACCCAGTAGTAAGGTATGAACAAAGAAATGATCAGATTGTGATTACGACAATTGTTACAAACCCAGTAGTAAGGTATGAACGAAGAAACGATCAGATTGTGATTACGATAATTGTTACAAACCCAGTAGTAAGGTATGAACAAAGAAATGATCAGATTGTGATAACGACAATTGTTACAAACCCAGTAGTAAGGTATGAACGAAGAAACGATCAGATTGTGATTCGACAATTGTTACAAATCCAGTAGTAAGGTATGAACAAAGAAATGATCAGATTGTCATTACGACAATTGTTACAAACCCAGTAGTAAGGTAAGAACGAAGAAACGATCAGATTGTGATTACGACAATTGTAACAAACCCAGTAGTAAGGTATGAACAAAGAAATGATCAGATTGTCATTACGACAATTGTTACAAACCCAGTAGTAAGGTATGAACGAAGAAACGATCAGATTGTGATTACGACAATTGTTACAAACCCAGTAGTAAGATAGGACCAAATAAATGATCAGATTGTCATTACGACAATTGTTACAAATCCAGTAGTAAGGTATGAACGAAGAAAGGATCAGATTGTGATTACGACAATTGTTACAAACCCAGTAGTAAGGTATGAACGAAGAAATGATCAGATTGTGATTACGGCAATTGTTACAAACCCAGTAGTAAGGTATGAACGAAGAAATGATCAGATTGTCATTACGGCAATTGTTACAAACCCAGTAGTAAGGTATGAACGAAGACATGATCAGATTGTCATTACAACAATTGTTACAAACCCAGTAGTAAGGTATGAACGAAGAAATGATCAGATTGTCATTACGACAATTGTTACAAACCCAGTAGTAAGGTATGAACGAAGAAATGATCAGATTGTCATTACGACAATTGTTACAAACCCAGTAGTAAGGTATGAACGAAGAAATGATCAGATTGTCATTACAACAATTGTTACAAACCCAGTAGTAAGGTATGAACAAAGAAATGATATGATCAGATTGTGATTACGACAATTGTTACAAACCCAGTAGTAAGGTATGAACGAAGAAACGATCAGATTGTGATTACGATAATTGTTACAAACCCAGTAGTAAGGTATGAACAAAGAAATGATCAGATTGTCATTACGACAATTGTTACAAACCCAGGAGTAAGGTAAGAACGAAAAAAGGATCAGATTGTCATTACGACAATTGTTACAAACCCAGTAGTAAGGTATGAACAAAGAAAGGATCAGATTGTCATTACGACAATTGTTACAAACCCAGTAGTAAGGTATGAACAAAGAAATGATCAGATTGTCATTACGACAATTGTTACAAACCCAGTAGTAAGGTATTAACAAAGAAAGGATCACATTGTGATTACGACAATTGTTACAAACCCAGTAGTAAGGTATGAACAAAGAAATGATCAGATTGTCATTACGACAATTGTTACAAACCCAGTAGTAAGGTATGAACGAAGAAATGATCAGATTGTCATTACAACAATTGTTACAAACCCAGTAGTAAGGTATGAACGAAGAAATGATCAGATTGTCATTACGACAATTGTTACAAACCCAGTAGTAAGGTATGAACGAAGAAATGATCAGATTGTCATTACAACAATTGTTACAAACCCAGTAGTAAGGTATGAACAAAGAAATGATCAGATTGTGATTACGACAATTGTTACAAACCCAGTAGTAAGGTATGAACGATGAAACGATCAGATTGTGATTACGATAATTGTTACAAACCCAGTAGTAAGGTATGAACAAAGAAATGATCAGATTGTCATTACGACAATTGTTACAAACCCAGTAGTAAGGTATGAACGAAGAAACGATCAGATTGTGATTACGACAATTGTTACAAACCCAGTAGTAAGGTATGAACAAAGAAAGGATCAGATTGTGATTACGACAATTGTGACAAACCCAGTAGTAAGGTATGAACACAGAAACGATCAGATTGTCATTACGACAATTGTTACAAACCCAGTAGTAAGGTATGAACAAAGAAAGGATCAGATTGTGATTACGACAATTGTTACAAACCCAGTAGTAAGGTATGAACGAAGAAAGGATCAGATTGTGATTACAACAATTGTTACAAACCCAGTGATAAAGTATGAACAAAGAAATGATCAGATTGTGATTACGGCAATTGTTACTAACCCAGCAGTAAGGTATGAACGAAGAAACGATCAGATTGTGATTACGATAATTGTTACAAACCCAGTAGTAAGGTATGAACGAAGAAGCGATCAGATTGTGATTACGCCAATTGTTGCAAACCCAGTAGTAAGGTATGAACGAAGACACGATCAGATTGTGATTACGACAATTGCTACAAACCCAGTAGTAAGGTATGAACGACGAAATGATCAGATTGTTATTACGGCAATTGTTACAAACCCAGTAGTAAGGTATGAACGAAGAAAGGATCAGATTGTGATTACGACAATTGTTACAAACCCAGTGATAAGGTATGAACGAAGAAAGGATCAGATTGTGATTACGACAATTGTTACAAACCCAGTAGTAAGGTATGAACAAAGAAAGGATCAGATTGTCATTACGACAATTGTTACAAACCCAGTGATAAGGTATGAACGAAGAAAGGATCAGATTGTGATTACGACAATTGTTACAAACCCAGTAGTAAGGTATGAACGAAGAAAGGATCAGATTGTGATTACGACAATTGTTACAAACCCAGTGATAAGGTATGAACGAAGAAAGGATCAGATTGTGATTACGACAATTGTTACAAACCCAGTGATAAGGTATGAACGACGAAATGATCAGATTGTCATTATGGCAATTGCTACAAACCCAGTAGTAAGGTATGAACGAAAAAACGATCAGATTGTGATTATGACAATTGTTACAAACCCAGTAGTAAGTTATGAACGAAGAAACGATCAGATTGTGATTACGCAATTGTTAGAAACCCAGTAGTAAGGTATGAACAAAGAAATGATCAGATTGTGATTACAACAATTGTTACTAACCCAGCAGTAAGGTATGAACGAAGAAACGATCAGATTGTGATTACGATAATTGTTACAAACCCAGTAGTAAGGTATGAACGAAGAACCGATCAGATTGTGATTACGCCAATTGTTGCAAACCCAGTAGTAAGGTATGAACGAAGAAACGATCAGATTGTGATTACGACAATTGTTACAAACCCAGTAGTAAGGTATGAACAAAGAAACGATCAGATTGTTATTACGGTAATTGTTACAATCCCAGTAGTAAGGTATGAACGAAGAAACGATCAGATTGTGATTACGACAATTGCTACAAACCCAGTAGTAAGGTATGAACGACGAAATGATCAGATTGTTATTACGGCAATTGTTACAAACCCAGTAGTAAGGTATGAACGAAGAAAGGATCAGATTGTGATTACGACAATTGTTACAAACCCAGTAGTAAGGTATGAACAAAGAAAGGATCAGATTGTCATTACGACAATTGTTACAAACCCAGTAGTAAGATATGAACGAAGAAATGATCAGATTATGATTACGGCAATTGTTACAAACCCAGTAGTAAGGTATGAACAAAGAAAGGATCAGATTGTGATTACGACAATTGTTACAAACCCAGTAGTAAGGTATGAACAAAGAAAGGATCAGATTGTCATTACGACAATTGTTACAAACCCAGTAGTAAGGTATGAACGAAGAAATGATCAGATTGTGATTACGACAATTATTACAAACCCAGTGATAAGGTATGAACGAAGAAAGGATCAGATTGTGATTACGACAATTGTTACAAACCCAGTATTAAGGTATGAACAAAGAAAGGATCAGATTGTCATTACGACAATTGTGACAAACCCAGTAGTAAGGTATGAACACAGAAACGATCAGATTGTCATTAAGACAATTGTTACAAACCCAGTAGTAAGGTATGAACAAAGAAAGGATCAGATTGTGATTACGACAATTGTTACAAACCCAGTAGTAAGGTATGAACGAAGAAAGGATCAGATTGTGATTACTATAATTGTTACAAACCCAGTGATAAGGTATGAACGAAGAAACGATCAGATTGTGATTACGATAATTGTTACAAACCCAGTAGTAAGGTATGAACGAAGAACCGATCAGATTGTGATTACGCCAATTGTTGCAAACCCAGTAGTAAGGTATGAACGAAGAAACGATCAGATTGTGATTACGACAATTGTTACAAACCCAGTAGTAAGGTATGAACGAAGAAACGATCAGATTGTGATTACGGCAATTGTTACAAACCCAATAGTATGGTATGAACCAAGAAACGATCAGATTGTGATTACGATAATTGTTAAAAACCCAGTAGTAAGGTATGAACGAAGAAATGATCAGATTGTTATTACGGCAATTGCTACAAACCCGGTAGTAAGGTATGAACGAAGAAACGATCAGATTGTGATTACGACAATTGTTACAAACTCAGTAGTAAGGTATGAACGACGAAATGATCAGATTGTTATTACGGCAATTGTTACAAACCCAGTAGTAAGGTATGAGCGAAGAAACGATCAGATTGTGATTACGACAATTGTTACAAACCCAGTAGTAAGATATGAACGAAGAAATGATCAGATTGTGATTACGGCAATTGTTACAAACCCAGTAGTAAGGTATGAACAAAGAAAGGATCAGATTGTCATTACGACAATTGTTACAAACCCAGTAGTAAGGTATGAACAAAGAAAGGATCAGATTGTCATTACGACAATTGTTACAAACCCAGTAGTAAGGTATGAACGAAGAAATGATCAGATTGTCATTACGACAATTGTTACAAACCCAGTGATAAGGTATGAACAAAGAAAGGATCAGATTGTGATTACGACAATTGTTACAAACCCAGTAGTAAGGTATGAACAAAGAAAGGATCAGATTGTCTTTACGACAATTGTGACAAACCCAGTAGTAAGGTATGAACACAGAAACGATCAGATTGTCATTACGACAATTTTTACAAACCCAGTAGTAAGGTATGAACAAAGAAAGGATCAGATTGTGATTACGACAATTGTTACAAACCCAGTAGTAAGGTATGAACGACGAAATGATCAGATTGTCATTATGGCAATTGCTACAAACCCAGTAGTAAGGTATGAACGAAAAAACGATCAGATTGTGATTACGGCAATTGTTACAAACCCAGTAGTAAGTTATGAACGAAGAAACGATCAGATTGTGATTACGCAATTGTTAGAAACCCAGTAGTAAGGTATGAACAAAGAAATGATCAGATTGTGATTACGGCAATTGTTACTAACCCAGCAGTAAGGTATGAACGAAGAAACGATCAGATTGTGATTACGATAATTGTTACAAACCCAGTAGTAAGGTATGAACGAAGAACCGATCAGATTGTGATTACGCCAATTGTTGCAAACCCAGTAGTAAGGTATGAACGAAGAAACGATCAGATTGTGATTACGACAATTGTTACAAACCCAGTAGTAAGGTATGAACAAAGAAACGATCAGATTGTTATTACGGCAATTGTTACAATCCCAGTAGTAAGGTATGAACGAAGAAATGATCAGATTGTGATTACGACAATTGCTACAAACCCAGTAGTAAGGTATGAACGACGAAATGATCATATTGTTATTACGGCAATTGTTACAAACCCAGTAGTAAGGTATGAACGAAGAAACGATCTGACTGTGATTACGACAATTGTTACAAACCCAGTAGTAAGGTATGAACAAAGAAAGGATCAGATTGTGATTACGACAATTGTTACAAACCCAGTAGTAAGATATGAACGAAGAAATGATCAGATTATGATTACGGCAATTGTTACAAACCCAGTAGTAAGGTATGAACAAAGAAAGGATCAGATTGTGATTACGACAATTGTTACAAACCCAGTAGTAAGGTATGAACGAAGAAATGATCAGATTGTGATTACGACAATTATTACAAACCCAGTGATAAGGTATGAACGAAGAAAGGATCAGATTGTGATTACGACAATTGTTACAAACCCAGTAGTAAGGTATGAACAAAGAAAGGATCAGATTGTCATTACGACAATTGTGACAAACCCAGTAGTAAGGTATGAACACAGAAACGATCAGATTGTCATTACGACAATTGTTACAAACCCAGTAGTAAGGTATGAGCAAAGAAAGGATCAGATTGTGATTACGACAATTGTTACAAACCCAGTAGTAAGGTATGAACGAAGAAAGGATCAGATTGTGATTACGACAATTGTTACAAACCAAGTGATAAGGTATGAACGAAGAAACGATCGGATTGTGATTACGATAATTGTTACAAACCCAGTAGTAAGGTATGAACGAAGAACCGATCAGATTGTGATTACGCCAATTGTTGCAAACCCAGTAGTAAGGTATGAACGAAGAAACGATCAGATTGTGATTACGACAATGGTTACAAACCCAGTAGTAAGGTATGAACGAAGAAACGATCAGATTGTGATTACGCAATTGTTACAAACCCAGTAGTATGGTATGAACCAAGAAACGATCAGATTGTGATTACGACAATTGTTACAAACCCAGTAGTAAGGTATGAACGAAGAAATGATCAGATTGTTATTACGGCAATTGTTACAAACCCGGTAGTAAGGTATGAACGAAGAAAGGATCAGATTGTGATTACGACAATTGTTACAAACTCAGTAGTAAGGTATGAACGACGAAATGATCAGATTGTTATTTTGGCAATTGTTACAAACCCAGTAGTAAGGTATGAGCGAAGAAACGATCAGATTGTGATTTCGACAATTGTTACAAACCCAGTAGTAAGGTATGAACAAAGAAAGGATCAGATTGTGATTACGACAATTGTTACAAACCCAGTAGTAAGATATGAACGAAGAAATGATCAGATTGTGATTACGGCAATTGTTACAAACCCAGTAGTAAGGTATGAACAAAGAAAGGATCAGATTGTCATTACGACAATTGTTACAAACCCAGTAGTAAGGTATGAACAAAGAAAGGATCAGATTGTCATTACGACAATTGTTACAAACCCAGTAGTAAGATATGAACGAAGAAATGATCAGATCGTGATTACGGCACTTGTTACAAACCCAGTAGTAAGGTATGAACAAAGAAAGGATCAGATTGTCATTACGACAATTGTTACAAACCCAGTAGTAAGATATGAACGAAGAAATGATCAGATTGTGATTACGGCACTTGTTACAAACCCAGTAGTAAGGTATGAACAAAGAAAGGATCAGATTGTCATTACGACAATTGTTACAAACCCAGTGATAAGGTATGAACGAAGAAAGGATCAGATTGTGATTACGACAATTGTTACAAACCCAGTAGTAAGGTATGAACAAAGAAAGGATCAGATTGCCATTACGACAATGTGACAAACCCAGTAGTAAGGTATGAACACAGAAACGATCAGATTGTCATTACGACAATTTTTACAAACCCAGTAGTAAGGTATGAACAAAGAAAGGATCAGATTGTGATTACGACAATTGTTACAAACCCAGTAGTAAGGTATGAACGAAGAAAGGATCAGATTGTGATTACGACAATTGTTACAAACCCAGTGATAAGGTATGAACAAAGAAAGGATCAGATTGTGATTACGGCAATTGTTACAAACCCAGTAGTAAGGTATGAACAAAGAAATGATCAGATTGTGATAACGGCAATTGTTACTAACCCAGCAGTAAGGTATGAACGAAGAAACGATCAGATTGTGATTACGACAATTGTTACAAACCCAGTAGTAAGGTATGAACGAAGAAAGGATCAGATTGTGATTACGACAATTGTTACAAACCCAGCGATAAGGTATGAACAAAGAAAGGATCAGATTGTAATTATGGCAATTGTTACAAACCCAGTAGTAAGGTATGAACGAAGAAAGGATCAGATTGTGATTACGGCAATTGTTACAAACCCAGTAGTAAGATATGAACGAAGAAAGGATCAGATTGTGATTACGACAATGTTACAAACCCAGTAGTAAGATATGAAAGAAGAAAGGATCAGATTGTGATTACGACAATTGTTACAAACCCAGTAGTAAGGTATGAACAAAGAAAGGATCAGATTGTCATTACGACAATAGTTACAAACCCAGTAGTAAGGTATGAACAAAGAAAGGAGCAGATTGTCATTATTGCAATTGTTACAAACCCAGTAGTAAGGTATGAACAAAGAAATGATCAGATTGTGATTACGACAATTGTTACAAACCCAGTAGTAAAGTATGAACAAAGAAAGGATCAGAGTGTCACTACGACAATTGCTACAAACCCAGTAGTAAGGTATGAACAAAGAAAGGATCAGATTGTGATTACGACAATTGTTACAAACCCAGTAGTAAGGTATGAACCAAAAAAGGATCAGATTGTGATTACGACAATTGTTACAAACCCAGTAGTAAGGTATGAACAAAGAAATGATCAGATTGTTATTACGACAATTGTTACAAACCCAGTAGTAAGGTATGAACGACTAAATGATCAGATTGTAATTACGGCAATTGTTACAAACCCAGTAGTAAGGTATGAACGAAGAAAGGATCAGATTGTGATTACGACAATTGTTACAAACCCAGTAGTAAGGTATGAACAAAGAAAGGATCAGATTGTGATTACGACAATTGTTACAAACCCAGTAGTAAGATATGAACGAAGAAATGATCAGATTGTGATTACGATAATTGTTACAAACCCAGTAGTAAGGTATGAACAAAGAAAGGATCAGATTGTCATTACGACAATTGTTACAAACCCAGTAGTAAGGTATGAACAAAGAAAGGATCAGATTGTCATTACGACAATTGTTACAAACCCAGTAGTAAGGTATGAACGAAGAAATTATCAGATTGTCATTACGACAATTGTTACAAACCCAGTGATAAGGTATGAACGAAGAAAGATTCAGATTGTGATTACGACAATTGTTACAAACCCAGTAGTAAGGTATGAACAAAGAAAGGATCAGATTGTCATTACGACAATTGTTACAAACCCAGTAGTAAGGTATGAACACAGAAACGATCAGATTGTCATTACGACAATTGTTACAAACCCAGTAGTAAGGTATGAACAAAGAAAGGATCAGATTGTGATTACGACAATTGTTACAAACCCAGTAGTAAGATATGAACGAAGAAAGGATCAGATTGTGATTACGACAATTGTTACAAACCCAGTGATAAGGTATGAACAAAGATATGATCAGATTGTGATTACGGCAATTGTTACAAACCCAGTAGTAAGGTATGAACGAAGAAAGGATCAGATTGTGATTACGGCAATTGTTACAAACCCAGTAGTAAGATATGAACGAAGAAAGGATCAGATTGTGATTACGACAATTGTTAGAAACCCAGTAGTAAGATATGAAAGAAGAAAGGATCAGATTGTGATTACGACAATTGTTACAAACCCAGTAGTAAGGTATGAACAAAGAAAGGATCAGATTGTGATTACGACCATAGTTACAAACCCAGTAGTAATGTATGAACAAAGAAAGGAACAGATTGTCATTATTGCAATTGTTACAAACCCAGTAGTAAGGTATGAACAAAGAAAGGATCAGATTGTGATTACGACAATTGTTACAAACCCAGTAGTAAGGTATGAACAAAGAAAGGATCAGAGTGTCATTACGACAATTGCTACAAACCCAGTAGTAAGGTATGAACAAAGAAAGGATCAGATTGTGATTACGACAATTGTTACAAACCCAGTAGTAAGGTATGAACGAAGAAACGATCAGATTGTGATTACGGCAATTGTTACAAACCCAGTAGTATGGTATGAACGAAGAAACGATCAGATTGTGATTACGACAATTGTTACAAACCCAGTAGTAAGGTATGAACGAAGAAATGATCAGATTGTTATTACGGCAATTGTTACAAACCCAGTAGTAAGGTATGAACGAAAAAACGATCAGATTGTGATTACGACAATTGTTATTTACCCAGTAGTAAGGTATGAACGAAGAAATGATCAGATTGTGATTACGGCAATTGTTACAAACCCAGTAGTAAGGTATGAACAAAGAAAGGATCAGATTGTGATTACGACAATTGTTACAAACCCAGTAGTAAGGTATGAACGAAGAAAGGATCAGATTGTGATTACGACAATTGTTACAAACCCAGTGATAAGGTATGAACAAAGAAATGATCAGATTGTGATTACGGCAATTGTTACAAACCCAGTAGTAAGATATGAACGAAGAAAGGATCAGATTGTGATTACGACAATTGTTAGAAACCCAGTAGTAAGATATGAAAGAAGAAAGGATCAGATTGTGATTACGACAATAGTTACAAACCCAGTAGTAAGGTATGAACAAAGAAAGGAGCAGATTGTCATTATTGCAATTGTTACAAACCCAGTAGTAAGGTATGAACCAAAAAAGGATCAGATTGTGATTACGACAATTGTTACAAACCCAGTAGTAAGGTATGAACAAAGAAAGGATCAGATTGTGATTACGACAATTGTTACAAACCCAGTAGTAAGGTATGAACGAAGAAACGATCAGATTGTGATTACGGCAATTGTTACAAACCCAGTAGTATGGTATGAACGAAGAAACGATCAGATTGTGATTACGACAATTGTTACAAACCCAGTAGTAAGGTATGAACGAAGAAATGATCAGATTGTTATTACGGCAATTGTTACAAACCCAGTAGTAAGGTATGAACGAAAAATCGATCAGATTGTGATTACGACAATTGTTATTTACCCAGTAGTAAGGTATGAACGAAGAAATGATCAGATTGTGATTACGGCAATTGTTACAAACCCAGTAGTAAGGTATGAACAAAGAAAGGATCTGATTGTGATTACGACAATTGTTACAAACCCAGTAGTAAGGTATGAACGAAGAAAGGATCAGATTGTGATTACGACAATTGTTACAAACCCAGTGATAAGGTATGAACAAAGAAATGATCAGATTGTGATTACGGCAATTGTTACAAACCCAGTAGTAAGATATGAACGAAGAAAGGATCAGATTGTGATTACGACAATTGTTAGAAACCCAGTAGTAAGATATGAAAGAAGAAAGGATCAGATTGTGATTACAACAATTGTTACAAACCCAGTAGTAAGGTATGAACAAAGAAAGGATCAGATTGTGATTACGACCATAGTTACAAACCCAGTAGTAATGTATGAACAAAGAAAGAAACAGATTGTCATTATTGCAATTGTTACAAACCCAGTAGTAAGGTATGAACAAAGAAAGGATCAGATTGTGATTACGACAATTGTTACAAACCCAGTAGTAAGGTATGAACAAAGAAAGGATCAGAGTGTCATTACGACAATTGCTACAAACCCAGTAGTAAGGTATGAACAAAGAAAGGATCAGATTGTGATTACGACAATTGTTACAAACCCAGTAGTAAGGTATGAACCAAAAAAGGATCAGATTGTGATTACGACAATTGTTACAAACCCAGTATTAAGGTATGAACAAAGAAATGATCAGATTGTGATTACGACAATTGTTACAAACCCAGTAGTAAGGTATGAACAAAGAAAGGATCAGATTGTGATTACGACAATTGTTACAAACCCAGTAGTAAGGTATGAACGAAGAAACGATCAGATTGTGATTACGGCAATTGTTACAAACCCAGTAGTATGGTATGAACGAAGAAACGATCAGATTGTGATTACGACAATTGTTACAAACCCAGTAGTAAGGTATGAACGAAGAAATGATCAGATTGTTATTACGGCAATTGTTACAAACCCAGTAGTAAGGTATGAACGAAGAAACGATCAGATTGTGATTACGACAATTGTTATTTACCCAGTAGTAAGGTATGAACGAAGAAATGATCAGATTGTGATTACGGCAATTGTTACAAACCCAGTAGTAAGGTATGAACAAAGAAAGGATCAGATTGTCATTACGACAATTGTTACAAACCCAGTAGTAAGGTATGAACAAAGAAAGGATCAGATTGTCATTACGACAATTGTTACAAACCCAGTAATAAGGTATGAACGAAGAAATGATCAGATTGTCATTACGACAATTGTTACAAACCCAGTGATAAGGTATGAACGAAGAAAGGATCAGATTGTGATTACGGCAATTGTTACAAACCCAGTAGTAAGGTATGAACAAAGAAAGGATCAGATTGTCATTACGACAATTGTTACAAACCCAGTAGTAAGGTATGAACAAAGAAAGGATCAGATTGTCATTACGACAATTGTTACAAACCCAGTAGTAAGGTATGAACGAAGAAATGATCAGATTGTCATTACGACAATTGTTACAAACCCAGTGATAAGGTATGAACGAAGAAAGGATCAGATTGTGATTACGACAATTGTTACAAACCCAGTAGTAAGGTATGAACAAAGAAAGGATCAGATTGTCATTACGACAATTGTTACAAACCCAGTAGTAAGGTATGAACAAAGAAAGGATCAGATTGTAATTACGACAATTGTTACAAACCCAGTAGTAAGGTATGAACGAAGAAAGGATCAGATTGTGATTACGACAATTGTTACAAACCCAGTGATAAGGTATGAACAAAGAAAGGATCAGATTGTGATTACGGCAATTGTTACAAACCCAGTAGTAAGGTATGAACGAAGAAAGGTTCAGATTGTGATTACGGCAATTGTTACAAACCCAGTAGTAAGATATGAACGAAGAAAGGATCAGATTGTGATTACGACAATTGTTACAAACCCAGTAGTAAGATATGAAAGAAGAAAGGATCAGATTGTGATTACGACAATTGTTACAAACCCAGTAGTAAGGTATGAACTAAGAAAGGATCAGATTGTGATTACGACAATAGTTACAAACCCAGCAGTAAGGTATGCACAAAGAAAGGAGCAGATTGTCATTATTGCAATTGTTACAAACCCAGTAGTAAGGTATGAACAAAGAAAGGATCAGATTGTGATTACGACAATTGTTACAAACCCAGTAGTAAGGTATGAACAAAGAAAGGATCAGATTGTGATTACGACAATTGTTACAAACCCAGTAGTAAGGTATGAACCAAAAAAGGATCAGATTGTGATTACGACAATTGTTACAAACCCAATAGTAAGGTATGAACAAAGAAATGATCAGATTGTTATTACGACAATTGTTACAAACCCAGTAGTAAGGTATGAACAAAGAAATGATCAGATTGTGATTACGACAATTGTTACAAACCCAGTAGTAAGATATGAACAAAGAAAGGATCAGATTGTGATTACGACAATTGTTACAAACCCAGTAGTAAGGTATGAACGAAGAAAGGATCAGATTGTGATTACGACAATTGTTACAAACCCAGTAGTAAGGTATGAACAAAGAAATGATCAGATTGTCATTACGACAATTGTTACAAACCCAGTAGTAAGGTATGAACGAAGAAACGATCAGATTGTTATTACGACAATTGTTACAAACCCAGTAGTAAGGTATGAACAAAGAAAGGATCAGATTGTGATTACGACAATTGTTACAAACCCAGTGATAAGGTATGAACAAAGAAATGATCAGATTGTGATTACGACAATTGTTACAAACCCAGTAGTAAGGTATGAACAAAGAAAGGATCAGAGTTTCATTACGACAATTGCTACAAACCCAGTAGTAAGGTATGAACAAAGAAAGGATCAGATTGTGATTACGACAATTGTTACAAACCCAGTAGTAAGGTATGAACCAAAAAAGGATCAGATTGTGATTACGACAATTGTTACAAACCCAGTAGTAAGGTATGAACATAGAAATGATCAGATTTTGATTACGACAATTGTTACAAACCCAGTAGTAAGGTATGAACAAAGAAAGGATCAGATTGTGATTACGACAATTGTTACAAACCCAGTAGTAAGGTATGAACGAAGAAACGATCAGATTGTGATTACGGCAATTGTTACAAACCCAGTAGTATGGTATGAACGAAGAAACGATCAGATTGTGATTACGACAATTGTTACAAACCCAGTAGTAAGGTATGAACGAAGAAATGATCAGATTGTTATTACGGCAATTGTTACAAACCCAGTAGTAAGGTATGAACGAAAAAACGATCAGATTGTGATTACGACAATTGTTATTTACCCAGTAGTAAGGTATGAACGAAGAAATGATCAGATTGTGATTACGGCAATTGTTACAAACCCAGTAGTAAGGTATGAACAAAGAAAGGATCAGATTGTGATTACGACAATTGTTACAAACCCAGTAGTAAGGTATGAACGAAGAAAGGATCAGATTGTGATTACGACAATTGTTACAAACCCAGTGATAAGGTATGAACAAAGAAATGATCAGATTGTGATTACGGCAATTGTTACAAACCCAGTAGTAAGGTATGAACGAAGAAAGGATCAGATTGTGATTACGGCAATTGTTACAAACCCAGTAGTAAGATATGAACGAAGAAAGGATCAGATTGTGATTACGACAATTGTTACAAACCCAGTAGTAAGGTATGAACAAAGAAAGGATCAGATTGTGATTACGACCATAGTTACAAACCCAGTAGTAATGTATGAACAAAGAAAGGAACAGATTGTCATTATTGCAATTGTTACAAACCCAGTAGTAAGGTATGAACAAAGAAAGGATCAGATTGTGATTACGACAATTGTTACAAACCCAGTAGTAAGGTATGAACAAAGAAAGGATCAGAGTGTCATTACGACAATTGCTACAAACCCAGTAGTAAGGTATGAACAAAGAAAGGATCAGATTGTGATTACGACAATTGTTACAAACCCAGTAGTAAGGTATGAACCAAAAAAGGATTAGATTGTCATTACGACAATTGTTACAAACCCAGTAGTAAGGTATGAACAAAGAAATGATCAGATTGTGATTACGACAATTGTTACAAACCCAGTAGTAAGGTATGAACAAAGAAAGGATCAGATTGTGATTACGACAATTGTTACAAACCCAGTAGTAAGGTATGAACGAAGAAACGATCAGATTGTGATTACGGCAATTGTTACAAACCCAGTAGTATGGTATGAACGAAGAAACGATCAGATTGTGATTACGACAATTGTTACAAACCCAGTAGTAAGGTATGAACGAAGAAATGATCAGATTGTTATTACGGCAATTGTTACAAACCCAGTAGTAAGGTATGAACGAAGAAACGATCAGATTATGATTACGACAATTGTTATTTACCCAGTAGTAAGGTATGAACGAAGAAATGATCAGATTGTGATTACGGCAATTGTTACAAACCCAGTAGTAAGGTATGAACAAAGAAAGGATCAGATTGTCATTACGACAATTGTTACAAACCCAGTAGTAAGGTATGAACAAAGAAAGGATCAGATTGTCATTACGACAATTGTTACAAACCCAGTAATAAGGTATGAACGAAGAAATGATCAGATTGTCATTACGACAATTGTTACAAACCCAGTGATAAGGTATGAACGAAGAAAGGATCAGATTGTGATTACGGCAATTGTTACAAACCCAATAGTAAGGTATGAACAAAGAAAGGATCAGATTGTCATTACGACAATTGTTACAAACCCAGTAGTAAGGTATGAACAAAGAAAGGATCAGATTGTCATTACGACAATTGTTACAAACCCAGTAGTAAGGTATGAACGAAGAAATGATCAGATTGTCATTACGACAATTGTTACAAACCCAGTGATAAGGTATGAACGAAGAAAGGATCAGATTGTGATTACGACAATTGTTACAAACCCAGTAGTAAGGTATGAACAAAGAAAGGATCAGATTGTCATTACGACAATTGTTACAAACCCAGTAGTAAGGTATGAACAAAGAAAGGATCAGATTGTAATTACGACAATTGTTACAAACCCAGTAGTAAGGTATGAACGAAGAAAGGATCAGATTGTGATTACGACAATTGTTACAAACCCAGTGATAAGGTATGAACAAAGAAAGGATCAGATTGTAATTACGGCAATTGTTACAAACCCAGTAGTAAGGTATGAACGAAGAAAGGTTCAGATTGTGATTACGGCAATTGTTACAAACCCAGTAGTAAGATATGAACGAAGAAAGGATCAGATTGTGATTACGACAATTGTTACAAACCCAGTAGTAAGATATGAAAGAAGAAAGGATCAGATTGTGATTACGACAATTGTTACAAACCCAGTAGTAAGGTATGAACAAAGAAAGGATCAGATTGTGATTACGACAATAGTTACAAACCCAGCAGTAAGGTATGCACAAAGAAAGGAGCAGATTGTCATTATTGCAATTGTTACAAACCCAGTAGTAAGGTATGAACAAAGAAAGGATCAGATTGTGATTACGACAATTGTTACAAACCCAGTAGTAAGGTATGAACAAAGAAAGGATCAGAGTGTCATTACGACAATTGCTACAAACCCAGTAGTAAGGTATGAACAAAGAAAGGATCAGATTGTGATTACGACAATTGTTACAAACCCAGTAGTAAGGTATGAACAAAGAAATGATCAGATTGTGATTACGACAATTGTTACAAACCCAGTAGTAAGGTATGAACAAAGAAAGGATCAGATTGTGATTACGACAATTGTTACAAACCCAGTAATAAGGTATGAACGAAGAAAGGATCAGATTGTGATTACGACAATTGTTACAAACCCAGTAGTAAGGTATGAACAAAGAAATGATCAGATTGTCATTACGACAATTGTTACAAACCCAGTAGTAAGGTATGAACGAAGAAACGATCAGATTGTTATTACGACAATTGTTACAAACCCAGTAGTAAGGTATGAACAAAGAAAGGATCAGATTGTGATTACGACAATTGTTACAAACCCAGTAGTAAGGTATGAACGAAGAAAGGATCAGATTGTGATTACGGCAATTGTTACAAACCCAGTAGTAAGATATGAACGAAGATAGGATCAGATTGTGATTACGACAATTGTTACAAACCCAGTAGTAAGATATGAACGAAGAAAGGATCAGATTGTGATTACGACAATTGTTACAAACCCAGTAGTAAGGTATGAACAAAGAAAGGATCAGATTGTGATTACGACAATAGTTACAAACCCAGTAGTAAGGTATGAACAAAGAAAGGAACAGATTGTCATTATTGCAATTGTTACAAACCCAGTAGTAAGTATGAACGATGAAAGGATCAGATTGTGATTACGTCAATTGTTACAAACCCAGTGATAAGGTATGAACAAAGAAAGGATCAGATTGTGATTACGACAATTGTTACAAACCCAGTAGTAAGGTATGAACAAAGAAAGGATCAGATTGTGATTACGACAATTGTTACAAACCCAGTAGTAAGGTATGAACGAAGAGAGGATCAGATTGTCATTACGACAATTGTTACAAACCCAGTGATAAGGTATGAACGAAGAAAGGATCAGATTGTGATTACGGCAATTGTTACAAACCCAGTAGTAAGGTATGAACGAAGAAAGGATCAGATTGTGATTACGGCAATTGTTACAAACCCAGTAGTAAGATATGAACGAAGAAAGGATCAGATTGTGATTACGACAATTGTTACAAACCCAGTAGTAAGATATGAACGAAGAAAGGATCAGATTGTGATTACGACAATTGTTACAAACCCAGTAGTAAGGTATGAACAAAGAAAGGATCAGATTGTGATTACGACAATAGTTACAAACCCAGTAGTAAGGTATGAACAAAGAAAGGAACAGATTGTCATTATTGCAATTGTTACAAACCCAGTAGTAAGGTATGAACAAAGAAAGGATCAGATTGTGATTACGACAATTGCTACAAACCCAGTAGTAAGGTATGAACAAAGAAAGGATCAGAGTGTCATTACGACAATTGCTACAAACCCAGTAGTAAGGTATGAACAAAGAAAGGATCAGATTGTGATTACGACAATTGTTACAAACCCAGTAGTAAGGTATGAACCAAAAAAAGATCAGATTGTGATTACGACAATTGTTACAAACCCAGTAGTAAGGTATGAACAAAGAAATGATCAGATTGTGATTACGACAATTGTTACAAACCCAGTAGTAAGGTATGAACAAAGAAATGATCAGATTGTGATTACGACAATTGTTACAAACCCAGTAGTAAGGTATGAACAAAGAAAGGATCAGATTGTGATTACGACAATTGTTACAAACCCAGTAATAAGGTATGAACAAAGAAAGGATCAGATTGTCATTACGACAATTGTTACAAACCCAGTAGTAAGGTATGAACGCAGAAATGATCAGATTGTCATTACGACAATTGTTACAAACCCAGTAGTAAGGTATGAACGCAGAAACGATCAGATTGTCATTACGACAATTGTTACAAACCCAATAGTAAGGTATGAACGACGACAATCTTTACCCGGTATATATTTCTACCACTTTTTGTCTAAATGAAACAATTTTATGAGTAAATATAATGTACCTTAAGTGATAATGTTTTTCCATCCTATATAGTTTTCTCCGAAGATTCAGACTTCCTCCCTCCACCACTAAATCTGGTTTCCATGATACAGCTTCACTCAAAGTGAGTGCGTGAAAGTAGGTAATTGCTGTTTGATGTCAAGTGATCACTTTTCAGCCATATCATGACGAGAACAAGTTACATTCAATGCAATGAGGATGATGATTATGATTATTATTAGTATTATGATGATATCCACTTTGATCAACACGCTTAAGTGGATCTTCATAGTGCTATATCACTGAGACAACAATCCACGGATAGACATGTCGCTCCACTCTGATGCATTGCCCTGATTCCGAGTCAATCCATATTTGCTGTTATTCCTTAAAGCTGTGTGCTTAGCAGAGAAGCATCAGATAGCAATTTCAATATCTTGGGTTGGACCCGACCGAGGATGGAACCATAATCTACCGCACTCGAGGTGAACGCCTAACCATTACACTACCGAGGTGTTTCATATTAA
The DNA here is from genome assembly GCA_963680875.1 of Bathymodiolus brooksi. Taxonomy (NCBI): domain Eukaryota; kingdom Metazoa; phylum Mollusca; class Bivalvia; order Mytilida; family Modiolidae; genus Bathymodiolus; species Bathymodiolus brooksi. The sequence goes on from OY804584.1 coordinate 21,248,374, forward strand.
AAGTAAGGACAGCTAATAGTTATTAAGCAACAATATTAATGGTGGAATATATAAATGTTAGAGAATACCGAAGGGGCAGTCAAATAATGTAAATAAGACATGACCCCATCTACAAACAACTCGAGGTAAAGACGAACCGAACATTGTTTTATCATCTAATTCTATGTAACTTTTAATTTGGGAAATAAATTACCGGGTTTATAACTAGATTAACACGACGGGTGCCACTAGTGGAGCAAGAACTACCTACCCTTCCGGAGCACCTGAGTTCACCCCGAGTTTTAGTGAGGTTCGTATTACTCGATCTTTAGTTTTATATGTATGTTTTGTAGATCGTTGTTTGTCCTTTTGTACTTTTTCTTTTGGCCATTGTGTTGTCTGTTCTTCGATATACGGATTCTGATTACCCCTTTGGTATCTCCAAACTCTTCCTAAGGTAAAATAAATTGGATAATTTGATAAATAGGCTACGAATCAATAACATTTGATACAAGATAACCTTTCATCCTGGTGAAATTTATTTTAAAAAATGCATTCGAATCTCCCGCGCTTTTCTTTTTTTTTTGATTTCTTGAACCATTGTCAAAAGTTTTCCAGTGGCAGTTTCATTCTTTAATCTAAAATACGCTAGGACGCTAGGACTAAACGAACTCTTCAGCAATATGACCCACCATACTACGAACAGCTTCAAGATACCAAAGGGATAAACAGAAGCCGTTATCGGAAGGACAGAAAATACAATGTCCACAAAGACAGACACTGTCCACAAAGACAAACAATGGTCGACAGAACACGACGCGCAAACCTATAGATTGAGCATCACAAAATCCACTAAATATAATCGAAAAAGGGGAGACAATCCAGGTCTTACTAGGGGTGTCCGTCGTAAAAGGGTAGGCAATTCACGTCTTACTAGGTTCTGCTGTCGTAAATGGGTCGGCCATTCACGTCTAACTAGGGGCGCCCGTCGTAAAAGGATAGGCAATTCACGTCTTACTAGGGGCGCCCATCGTAAAAGGGTAGGCAATTCACGTCTTACTAGGGTCTGCTGTCGTAAATGGGTCGGCAATTCACGTTTTACTAGGGGCGCCCGTCGTAAAAGGATAGGCAATTCACGTCTTACTAGGGGCGCCCGTCGTAAAAGGGTCGATAATTCACGCCTTACTAGGGACTCCCGTCGTAAAACCAAAGCGCTTAATTCCGTCAGCTTCAGAAATAAAAAGCTACAAAAGAATCATGGTTGTGGTTTAATAGTCATAACGATTTCTGGCTTCAAATTCCATATTGCGAAAGTTCTTGAATTCGTGGTTTCGAACACTACATGCAACAATCAATGGGAAAATCGTTGGAGTTTTGTTTTCGTGGTTTAAATGGACCACGAAATCAGCGAAAATTAGAACTCGACGATTAATAATGATTATGTTGGCATTCATGTCTGCTTCAATGTATTGAATATTAAGATCTTATTCAGATTATTCTTTATTACAAAGAAAAAAAAAGAAAAATTCAATGCAACGGACGACGCTAAAGCTGTTTGTTTTTCGTTTGTATACTAATAAAGATCTCAAGCTGATATAGTAAGCACACATAGACGTTAGAGAGAACCGAAAGAGCAATCAAGAATGAACAATCAAGAGACACTTGCAACAATGGTCAAACAAGACACAGAACGACAACAATGGTCACACAAGACACAGAACGACAACAATGGTCACACAAGACACAGAACGACAACAATGGTCACACAAGACACAGAACGACAACAATGGTCACACAAGACACAGAACGACAACAATTGTCACACAAGACACAGAACGACAACAATGGTCACACAAGACACAGAACGACAACAATGGTCACACAAGACACAGAACGACAACAATGGTCACACAAGACACAGAACGACAACAATGGTCACACAAGACACAGAACGACAACAATAGTCACACAAGACACAGAACGACAACAATGGTCACACATGACACAGAACGACAACAAAGGTCACACAAGACACAGAACAACAACAATGGTCACAAAATACAAAGAACGACAACAATGGTCACACAAGACACAGAACGACAACAATGGTCACACAAGACACAGAACGACAACAATGGTCACACAAGACACAGAACGACAACAATGGTCACATAAGACACAGAACGACAACAATGGTCACACAAGACACAGAACGACAACAATGGTCACACAAGACACAGAATGACTACAATGGTCACACAAGACACAGAACGACAACAATGGTCACACAAGACACAGAACGACAACAATGGTCACACAAGACACAGAACGACAACAATGGTTACACAAGACACAGAACGACAACAATGGTCACACATGACACAGAACGACAACAATGGTCACACAAGACACAGAACGACAACAATGGTCACAAAATACAAAGAACGACAACAATGGTCACACAAGACACAGAACGACAACAATGGTCACACAAGACACAGAACGACAACAATGGTCACACAAGACACAGAACGACAACAATGGTCACACAAGACACAGAACCACAACAATGGTCACACAAGACACAGAACCACAACAATGGTCACACAAGACACAGAATGACTACAATGGTCACACAAGACACAGAACGACAACAATGGTCACACAAGACACAGAACGACAACAACGGTCACACAAGACACAGAACGACAACAATGGTCACACAAGACACAGAACGACAACAATGGTCACACAAGACAAAGAACGACAACAATGGTCACACAAGACACAGAAAGACAACAATGGTCACACAAGACGCATAATGACAACAATGGTCACACAAGACACAGAACGGCAAAAATGGTCACACAAGACACAGAACGACAGCAACGGTCACACAAGACACAGAACGACAACAATGGTCACACAAGACACAGAACGACAACAATGGTCACACAAGACACAGAACGACAACAATGGTCACACAAGACACATAATGACTACAATGGTCACACAAGAGACAGAACGACAACAATGGTCACACAAGACACAGAACGACAACAATGGTCACACAAGACACAGAACGACAACAATGGTCACACAAGACACAGAACGACAACAATGGTCACACAAGACACAGAACGACAACAATGGTCACACAAGACACAGAACGACAACAAAGGTCACACAAGACACAGAACAACAACGGTCACACATGACACAGAACGATAACAATGGTCACACAAGACACAGAACGACAACAACGGTCACACAAGACACAGAACGACAACAATGGTCACACAAGACACAGAACGACAACAACAGTCACACAAGACACAGAATGACAACAATGGTCACACAAGACACAGAACGACAACAATGGTCACACAAGACACAGAACCACAACAATGGTCACACAAGACACAGAACCACAACAATGGTCACACAAGACACAGAACGACAACAATGGTCACACAAGACACAGAACGACAACAATGGTCACATAAGACACAGAACGACAACAATGGTCACACAAGACAACAATGGTCACACATGACACAGAACGACAACAATGGTCACACAAGACACAGAACGACAACAATGATCACACAAGACACAGAACGACAACAATGGTCACACAAGACACAGAACGACAACAATTATCACACAAGACACAGAACGACAACAATGGTCACACAAGACACAGAACGACAACAATGGTCACACAAGACACAGAACGACAACAATGGTCACACAAGACACAGAACGACAACAATGGTCACACAAGACACAGAACGACAACAATGGTCACACAAGACACATAATGACTACAATGGTCACACAAGACACAGAACGACAACAATGGTCACACAAGACACAGAACGACAACAATGGTCACACAAGACACAGAACAACAACAATGGTCACACAAGACACAGAACGACAACAATTATCACACAAGACACAGAACGACAACAATAGTCACACAAGACACAGAACGACAACAATGGTCACACAAGACACAGAACGACAACAATGATCACACAAGACACAGAACGACAACAATGGTCACACAAGACACAGAACGACAACAATGGTCACACAAGACACAGAACGACAACAATGGTCACACAAGACACAGAACGACAACAATGGTCACACAAGACACAGAACGACAACAATGGTCACAGAAGACACAGAAAGAAGACAAACAAAAGAAACAACGCAACCCAAAAAAGCAACACGAACCCTATAAAAACAGGGATGAACCTAGGGGCTCGCGAAGGGTTAGTAGTTCCTGCCCCTTATAAGACACCCGTCAAGTTCTTCATATAGTCATCACGTGTTGGACACCGCTATACAAAAACAAAAACAAATAAGAGATATAAGACATCCTGTAAACAACGATATAGAAACAATTAAAATGATCAATGTCGACAGAATTATTAATGCAGAAAGAAGACATGTATTTAACGGAAGTTTATCGTCACGCTCCACTTACTTTAGTTGTTTCAAAAGTAATCGCAGTTTTGCATGTTACAAGACACACCACTCCCAAACGTGTATGCATTAATTGATTTAAATGTTTATCAGGAGGAAATTAGATGTTTGATAGTAAATAGAGATGAATTAACATACTTCAATAGTAGCTTAAGTTCTTATAATCATAAAAAAATCATAGTTTAGATTCGTGTTGCTCGATCTTTAATTTTCTGTGTAATGTTTTGTAGATCGTTGTTTGTCCTCTTGTCCTTTTTCATTTGACCATTATGTTGTCTGTCCTTTTTCTTTTGACCATTGTGTTGTCTGTCCGTTTTCTTTTGACCATTGTGTTGTCTGTCCTTTTTCGATTTACCGATTCTGATTATCGCTTTTAGTCTCTTCAAACCTTCCTTGTACCATTAAATGACCCGTGTTTGTTGTACCATTAAATGACCCGTGTTTGTTGGGTTACACATTAAATGACCCATGTTTGTTGGGTTACATTAAATGACCCGTGTTTGCTGGGTTACACATTAAATGACCCGTGTTTGTTGGGTTACATTAAATGACCCGTGTTTGTTGGGTTACACATTAAATGACCCATGTTTGTTGAATTACATTAAATGACCCGTGTTTGTTGGGTTACACATTAAATGACCTGTGTTTGTTGGGTTACATTAAAAGATCTGTGTTTGTTGGATTACATTAAATGACCCGTGTTTGTTGGGTTACATTAAATGACCCGTGTTTGTTGGGTTACATTAAATGACCCGTGTTTGTTGGGTTACATTAAATAACCAGTGTTTGTTGGGTTACATTAAATGACCCGTGTTTGTTGGGTTACAGTAAATGACCCGTGTTTGTTGGGTTACACATTAAATGACCCGTGTTTGTTGAGTTACACATTAAATGACCCATGTTTGTTGGGTTACATTAAATGATCCGTGTTTGTTGGGTTACAGTAAATGACCCGTGTTTGTTGGGTTACACATTAAATGACCCGTGTTTGTTGAGTTACACATTAAATGATCCATGTTTGTTGGGTTACATTAAATGACCCGTGTTTGTTGGGTTACATTAAATGACCCGTGTTTGTTGGGTTAAAGACATTACAATAAGCTACGATATGCAATAAACTGTATTAGCAGGTGGACGATACAGGTTCATGTAGGTCGCTGGTTTATTTTTCATTGGTTTTGCCGTTTTATCTTCATACTCTTCTTAGATGATTTACATATGTTTGAAACGAGCACATTCAGAGTCCGTGATATGCGCACCATTTATTGAACTATGCGCCTCGTTTCAATAGCGAAAAAAAACTATTCACGAGTGGTGATATGACGCGTTAACGCATGAACGTCATACATTCGTGAATGTCATTGATGGTCGAAGATCGTGATGATTTATATCCTTTATTACGGCTATTCATTAGCTTTCTTGTCCTTGAAAACTATATAATTATTTGGCTTACCAATGTTTGAATGTGCTGCCGTGGTCGTGACAGCGTTTAATGTGCCGCTGTGGTCGTGACAGCGTTTAATGTGCCACCGTGGTCGTGACAGCGTTTAATGTGCCACCGTGGTCGTGACAGCGTTTAATGTGCTGCCGTGGTCGTGACAGCGTTTAATGTGCCACCGTGGTCGTGACAGCGTTTAATGTGCTGCCGTGGTCGTGACAGCGTTTAATGTGCCGCTGTGGTCGTGACAGCGTTTAATGTGCCACCGTGGTCGTGACAGCGTTTAATGTGCCACCGTGGTCGTGACAGCGTTTAATGTGCTGCCGTGGTCGTGACAGCGTTTAATGTGCCACCGTGGTCGTGACAGCGTTTAATGTGCTGCCGTGGTCGTGACAGCGTTTAATGTGCCGCTGTGGTCGTGACAGCGTTTAATGTGCTGCCGTGGTCGTGACAGCGTTTAATGTGCCACCGTGGTCGTGACAGCGTTTAATGTGCCACCGTGGTCGTGACAGCGTTTAATGTGCCACCGTGGTCGTGACAGCGTTTAATGTGCTGCCGTGGTCGTGACAGCGTTTAATGTGCCACCGTGGTCGTGACAGCGTTTAATGTGCTGCCGTGGTCGTGACAGCGTTTAATGTGCCGCTGTGGTCGTGACAGCATTTAATGTGCCGCTGTGGTCGTGACAGCGTTTAATGTGCCGCTGTGGTCGTGACAGCGTGGTAGTTGGAATTACAACCACCTATGCAGTCAGTGCCTGTAGCCTATTATAATTGTCCGTGTCTCTACTCGCTTTCCAGGGGTAACTCGTTATTTCACTATGAGGGGAGATTCTGGCCTATAAAACTAGCCTAAGTGCCTGTACCAAACCAGGAAAGTCTGTTGTTATATATTTGTCCGCTAGGTATATATATGTTGCCTCCTTCTATGATTTTACTATTATAATTTAGAACTGTTCCGAGAGTGTGGTATTTTTTCCTTTCATTATATGATCCAATTGATAATATTTACCTACTTTGAACAAGATCAAAACTGTTGTGTTAGTTGCATCTACCGTTGTCTTGTCGTATGCTTTGTCAAAAATCTAACATTGTATGTTAGTTGATACTTATTGGTCTATATAGATTGTCACTTAGGTTGTGAGTTCGAATCCCGCTCATGGCGAGGTGTTCTCGATACATTATGTGATCAGGTATTTCAGCAACTTGTGACAGGTCAGAGGTCAGAGGTTTTCTCCGGGTGCTCTGATTTACTCCATCAATGAAACTGATCGCCACCATATTACTGAAATATTGTTGGAAAGTGGTGTTTAACACCATAACCCTAAACCTACAAAATGACAAAGTACGTGTTTTTTCAATGCACATCTGGTGACTCATATATTAAAAAGATCTTGTAACAGAAAACAACACTTAGTTTGATATCATGGTATATTGGATGTAAATCTCTGATAGAATTACATGTTTGGTGTATATACATGTTGTATTTGACAAACAATTGTTTAATCAGATGAAATATTACATTTTGCAAGCTGTATGAGGATTATTCTTAAGCTATGATTTGTTTACTGTATTATATTATCTACATGAATGTACAGAATGGTGGAGAAAACCAGAGTACCACGTGACTTATGGTAGCTCTCTCCTAAACCAGAGTACCAGGTGACTTATGGTAGCTTTCTCCTGGTACTCCGGTTTCCTCCACCAATAAAACTGATCGTCACAATATAACTAGTATATTGTTGAAAGTGATGTTAAATACCATAAACCAAACCAAACCTGTACAAAATGTTTTATGTATAAACTTCCTTTATCCTGCAATTATGTTTATTTTTTTATATAATAAGTGGTTTCAAATATTATCGTGGCAATGTACAATGTAACAAGAACAATGTTTTAAATATTTTCAAATTATTTCAATGATGATATTATTCCGATCCCTTCAGCGGGACTACTTTTGTGTATTATAGACACATCAAGTTATCTGTCCTCAAATTTCCTCTTTGCATGTAACCTCTGCCAATATCTCAAATAATTCAAATTGTCGCGCAAGAATATCACAATAAAAAACGGAATTCATTGGAACGGAAAATAATATAAGAAGGATTTGAAGATACCAATGAGGTAATCAGAATCTGTAAATCGAAGAAGTACAGACAACACAATGGCTAATAGAAGAAGTACAGACAACACAATGGCCAATCGAAGAAAGACAGACAATACAATGGCTAATAGAAGAAGTACAGACAACACAATGGCCAATCGAAAAAGTACAGACAACACAATGGCCAATCGAAAAAGTACAGACAACACAATGGCCAATCGAAAAAGTACAGACAACACAATGGCCAATCGAAAAAGGACAAAAGAACAAAAGAACAACCAAAGATCTACAAAGCACTAGGAAGAAAACTAATGATCGAGCAACACTACCCCGGGAAGTGCTTACGACAAATGGAACATACCAGTACCTGTCACCACTACAGTTGCGAGTTCGAATCCCGCTCATGGCGAAGTTTATTTGATACAACACTATGTGATAACGTTTGTCAGTGACTTGCGGTGGGTTTGTACGGGTACTCCGGTTTCCTCCACCAATAAAACTGACCTCCACGATATAGCGGAAATATTGTTGAAGGCTGCGTTAAACGCCACAACACACAATTACAGAAGAATCTGAAAGTTAAAACAGTGAATGTCAGCAACGCCACCAATTTCAACAAACGAACAACTACCACTTATTTGATCATTTAACACAAAAACATGGCATTAGCCAAATTGAAATAGAGGTCCTTACTTGCAAACGGCACACAAATGTGTCTATGTTAAACCGGCTATTGGGATGCTAGCATTCCTTTCTTTATAGCTGGAGTTCAAACGATATGTTGAGTTGAGTAAATTAATAATTAGTGAGTAAGGTACAAAAATCACAATCTGATTGATAATAAAGCAATACAAGTTAAATATAAAATGAAAACAGAAATGGAATAACAAAAAGATTGTAAAGGATGAATAATCACGGTAATATGACAATGATACCAGGTGCTTCAGTAGCATAATCTTACTTGGCACCGGGTAGAACCAGGTTCTTGATACAGATAGTCATATTACTGTAATAATGACAAAGCTTCAATGGTATAATCTTACTTGACACCGGGTAGAACCAGGTCCTTGATACAGATAGTCATATTACTGTAGTAATGACAAAGCTTCAGTAGTATAATCTTACTTGACACCGGGTAGAACCAGGTCCTTGATACAGATAGTAATATTACTGTAGTAATGACAAAGCTTCAGTGGTATAATCTTACTTGACACCGGGTAGAACCAGGTCCTTGATACAGATAGTCATATTACTGTAGTAATGACAAAGCTTCAGTAGTATAATCTTACTTGACACCGGGTAGAACCAGATCCTTGATACAGATAGTCATATTACTGTAATAATGACAAAGCTTCAATGGTATAATCTTACTTGACACCGGGTAGAACCAGGTCCTTGATACAGATAGTCATATTACTGTAGTAATGACAAAGCTTCAGTAGTATAATCTTACTTGGCATCGGGTAGAACCAGGTTCTTGATACAGATAGCCATATTACTGTAGTAATGACAAAGTTTCAATGGTATAATCTTACTTGACACCGGGTAGAACCAGGTCCTTGATACAGATAGTCATATTACTGTAGTAATGACAAAGCTTCAGTGGTATAATCTTACTTGACACCGGGTAGAACCAGGTCCTTGATACAGATAGTCATATTACTGTAGTAATGACAAAGCTTCAGTAGTATAATCTTACTTGACACCGGGTAGAACCAGGTCCTTGATACAGATAGTTATATTACTGTAGTAATGACAAAACTTCAGTAGTATAATCTTACTTGACACCGGGTAGAACCAGGTCCTTGATACAGATAGTCATATTACTGTAGTAATGACAAAGCTTCAGTAGTATAATCTACTTGACACCGGGTAGAACCAGGTCCTTGATACAGATAGTCATATTACTGTAGTAATGACAAAGCTTCAGTGGTATAATCTTACTTGACACCGGGTAGAACCAGGTCCTTGATACAGATAGTCATATTACTGTAGTAATGACAAAGCTTCAGTAGCATAATCTTACTTGACACCGGGTAGAACCAGGTCCTTGGTTCAGATAGTCATATTACTGTTGTAATGACACAAAGCTTCAGTAGCATAATCTTACTTGGCACCGGGTAGAGCCAGGTCCTTGATACAGATAGTCATATTGCTGTAGTAATGACAAAGCTTCAGTAGTATAATCTTACTTGGCACCGGGTAGAACCAGGTTCTTGATAGAGATAGTCATATTACTGTAGTAATGACAAAGCTTCAATGGTATAATCTTACTTGACACCGGGTAGAGCCAGGTCCTTGATACAGATAGTCATATTACTGTAGTAATGACAAAGTTTAAGTAGTATAATCTTACTTGACACCGGGTAGAACCAGGTCCTTGATACAGATAGTCATATTACTCTAGTAATGACAAAGCTTCAGTAGCATAATCTTACTTGACACCGGGTAGAACCAGGCTCTTGATACAGATAGTCATATTACTGTAGTAATGACAAAGCTTCAGTGGTATAATCTTATTTGACACCGGGTAGAGCCAGGTTCTTGATACAGATAGTCATATTACTGTAGTAATGACAAAGCTTCAGTAGTATAATCTTACTTGACACCGGGTAGAACCAGGTCCTTGATACAGATAGTCATATTACTGTAGTAATGACAAAGCTTCAGTGGTATAATCTTACTTGACACCGGGTAGAACCAGGTCCTTGATACAGATAGTCATATTACTGTAGTAATGACAAAGCTTCAGTAGTATAATCTTACTTGACACCGGGTAGAACCAGGTCCTTGATACAGATAGTCATATTACTGTAGTAATGACAAAGCTTCAGTAGTATAATCTTACTTGACACCGGGTAGAACCAGGTCTTTGATACAGATAGTCATATTACTGTAGTAATGACAAAGCTTCAGTAACATAATCTTACTTGACACCGGTCAGAACCAGGTCATTGATACAGATAGTCATATTACTGTAGTAATGACAAAGCTTCAGTAGTATAATCTTACTTGACACCGGGTAGAACCAGGTCTTTGATACAGATAGTCATATTACTGTAGTAATGACAAAGCTTCAGTGGTATAATCTTACTTGACACCGGGTAGAACCAGGTCCTTGATACAGATAGTTATATTACTGTAGTAATGACAAAGCTTCAGTAGCATAATCTTACTTGACACCGGGTAGAACCAGGTCCTTGGTTCAGATAGTCGTATTACTGTTGTAATGACACAAAGCTTCAGTAGCATAATCTTACTTGGCACCGGGTAGAGCCAGGTCCTTGATACAGATAGTCATATTGCTGTAGTAATGACAAAGCTTCAGTAGTATAATCTTACTTGACACCGGGTAGAACCAGGTCCTTGATACAGATAGTCATATTACTGTAGTAATGACAAAGTTTAAGTAGTATAATCTTACTTGACACCGGGTAGAACCAGGTCCTTGATACAGATAGTCATATTACTCTAGTAATGACAAAGCTTCAGTAGCATAATCTTACTTGACACCGGGTAGAACCAGGCTCTTGATACAGATAGTCATATTACTGTAGTAATGACAAAGCTTCAGTGGTATAATCTTATTTGACACCGGGTAGAGCCAGGTTCTTGATACAGATAGTCATATTACTGTAGTAATGACAAAGCTTCAGTAGTATAATCTTACTTGACACCGGGTAGAACCAGGTCCTTGATACAGATAGTCATATTACTGTAGTAATGACAAAGCTTCAGTAGTATAATCTTACTTGACACCGGGTAGAACCAGGTCCTTGATACAGATAGTCATATTACTGTAGTAATGACAAAGCTTCAGTAGTATAATCTTACTTGACACCGGGTAGAACCAGGTCTTTGATACAGATAGTCATATTACTGTAGTAATGACAAAGCTTCAGTGGTATAATCTTACTTAACACCGGGTAGAACCAGGCTCTTGATACAGATAATCATATTACTGTAGTAATGACAAAGCTTCAGTAGTATAATCTTACTTGACACCGGGTAGAACCAGGTCCTTGATACAGATAGTCATATTACTGTAGTAATGACAACGTTTCAGTGGTATAATCTTACTTGACACCGGGTAGAACCAGGTCCTTGATACAGATAGTCATATTACTGTAGTAATGACAACGTTTCAGTGGTATAATCTTACTTGACACCGGGTAGAACCAGGTCCTTGATACAGATAGTTATATTACTGTAGTAATGACAAAGCTTCAGTAGTATAATCTTACTTGACACCGGGTAGAACCAGGTCCTTGATACAGATAGTTATATTACTGTAGTAATGACAAAGCTTCAGTAGTATAATCTTACTTGACACCGGGTAGAACCAGGTCCTTGATAAAGATAGTTATATTACTGTAGTAATGACAAAGCTTCAGTAGCATAATCTTACTTGACACCGGGTAGAACCAGGTACTTGATACAGATAGTCATATTACTGTAGTAATGACAAAGCTTCAGTAGTATAATCTTACTTGAGATCGGGTAGAACCAGGTCCTTGATACAGATAGTCATATTACTGTAGTAATGACAAAGCTTCAGTAGTATAATCTTAATTGACACCGGGTAGAACCAGGCTCTTGATACAGATAGTCATATTACTGTAGTAATGACAAAGCTTCAGTAGTATAATCTTACTTAGCACCGGGTAGAACCAGGCTCTTGATACAGATAGTCATATTACTGTAGTAATGACAAAGCTTCAGTAGTATAATCTTACTTGACACCGGGTAGAACCAGGTCCTTGATACAGATAGTCATATTACTGTAGTAATGACAAAGCTTCAGTGGTATAATCTTACTTGACACCGGGTAAAACCAGGTCATTGATACAGATAGTCATATTACTGTAGTAATGACAAAGCTTCAGTGGTATAATCTTCCTTGACACCGGGTAGAACCAGGTCTTTGATACAGATAGTCATATTACTGTAGTAATGACAAAGCTTCAGTAGCATAATCTTACTTGACACCGGGTAGAACCAGGTCCTTGATACAGATAATTATATTACTGTAGTAATGACAAAGCTTCAGTAGCATAATCTTACTTGACACCGGGTAGAACCAGGTCCTTGATACAGATAGTCATATTACTGTAGTAATGACAAAGCTTCAGTAGCATAATCTTACTTGGCACCGGGTAGAACCAGGCTCTTGATACAGATAGTCATATTACTGTAGTAATGACAAAGCTTCAGTAGTATAATCTTACTTAGCACCGGGTAGAACCAGGCTCTTGATACAGATAGTCATATTACTGTAGTAATGACAAAGCTTCAGTAGTATAATCTTACTTGACACCGGGTAGAACCAGGTCCTTGATACAGATAGTCATATTACTGTAGTAATGACAAAGCTTCAGTGGTATAATCTTACTTGACACCGGGTAGAACCAGGTCCTTGATACAGATAATTATATTACTGTAGTAATGACAAAGCTTCAGTAGCATAATCTTACTTGACACCGGGTAGAACCAGGTCCTTGATACAGATAGTCATATTACTGTAGTAATGACAAAGCTTCAGTAGCATAATCTTACTTGGCACCGGGTAGAACCAGGTCCTTGATACAGATAGTCATATTACTGTAGTAATGACAAATTGTCACTATACCGGAAAACAGACGTGATTATGGTGTAAATTAAAATGCTTATTATCAGTGCCGGTGTCGTATAGTAAACCTTCCGCATAGCAAACTTTCCCCCGGAATGTTTACTATATAGTCCCCCTCGGAATATTTCCTATATAGTAAGCCTTCCCCCCGGATACTTTACAATATAGTAAATATTCCCACGGGGAAACTTTACTATTTAGCAAACATTCCCCCATCCATAGCCGATCATCCCCCCGGATATTTTGCTATATAATAAATGTTCCCCCTTAATCCGGATAATTACTATTGATTCGGAATTTAGCACATTAATCGTGTTAATTTTAATTGATATACACCATTAGTTATATCTGGATATGATTAAAAGGTAAACAAAAAATGTACGAAGCCATTATGCAGTATTTGAGTAGGTAGGAAGGTTTACTATGCAGAATACATACTATATAGTAAGCGTTCCCCCATAGGGGAAGGCTTACTATATAGTAAATATTCCGGGGGGTTAATCTACAATAGGGGGAGGTTTATTCTATGACACCGGATTTACCTATAGGCTCGACAGGCTGAAGCCTAGCGCCTCAAGATTTAGGGGGCCTCCGGCCAAGGTGTATACTTTTCTTTTACACTGTTATTGGACTTTCACACTTGTGCTGTCATAGCGTACGGTACTTCTAAACAACCCTTCAATAATTTTCCTTACACAGTTGCACTCCATTTCAGAATATTACAGAATTTTAAACACCCTCACCATCTTCGCCTTTATTGAAATTGATTAAAAACACACTTCCATCTTCCTCCAGTCATGAAGGTGGGAAATTGCGAGGGGCATCACAAGTGGAATAGCTTAGGGCCTCTCTTTATCTAAATCCGACACTGATTATTATACTACCATTCATTCATTCATTCATTCATTCATTCATTCATTCATTCATTCATTCATTCATTCATTCATTCATTCATTCATTCATTCATTCATTCATTCATTCATTCATTCATTCATTCATTCATTCATTCATTCATTCATTCAATAAGGGATAACAAATCCCCAACATGGTACACAAACAAGACTGTATTCCATTTGTTCCATTCAAATATAAATGTGACAATTTTAATTATATTTTCTTAACGAAATAGAATGTTTATTATTTTAGCATTGTTAGATGAAATTTAATATATTAAGAAAATGCGCACATTCTTGAATAACCTTCATCAGCTCCACTTAAAGCCAAATTATTTGAAAGTCTTTGTTAGAAGTACCAATTATCATTTTTGTCCAGAGAGCAATTGTCTTTCACCAACATATTTTATCTTTCTAGATTAGTAGTAAGCTAACTATAAGCATTAATTGGCCTTGCTATTGCGTTGTCCATGTTTATCTTGTCGGTATGTGGTCATTTTGAGTGGAGGTGAATCTATGCAGGTTTATGATCGTTTGTCTATATATGTATTGTCATTGGAGATCTAATTATCAACACAGGGCGTTCTGCATCCTATTAATTGTTTAACCCTGTCACATTACTTTACCTGTCCCAAGCCAATACCTGCAATTCCAATGTCATGTGTCGTGTTTGGTATTTTCAATGAGTTGAGGTGGTAAGTGAAGAGCCCGGGTGGCTCAATGAGTTAGGTAGTTGGATTACCTAACAACTCATACAAGCCTATCACCAATACAGCGTGTGTTCGCGCCCGGCTTTGTAAATTCAAAAAGGGGTGCACTCAACTGGCAGCCGCAAGTGATAAAGCTTACCAGTTGCTTGTCCATGGTCGGTGGTTCTCTTTGGGTATTCCGGCTTCTTCCACCATTAAAAACTGGTCGCCATGATATAGCTGAAATATTGCTGAAAGTGGCGTTAAACACCAAAAATAAAATATATATATAATTCATTGAAGCCATAGTTTATTGGGAATTTTAACATGAGTAATAGTATGGTCGTAACTATTTTTGTCTAGAGTGATAGAGAGGTATAAATCGCAACGATATGTATTGTCGTTGGAGATTTAATTATCAACACGGGACGGTCTGCATCCTTATTAATTGGCTTAACCCTGTCACATTACTTTACCTGTTCCAAGCCAGTACCTGGAATTTCAATGTCATATGTCGTGTTTGGTATGTCCAATGAGTTGAGGTGGTAGGTTGCTGTTCGCTTTGTTGATATTAATGGAATTATTGGAAGATTACCGATAAACAAGCGGCAGTCAATGATAATAGGGCTATATATACCATAATTGATATTGGTTGAAGTGTTTAACATTACTGTTTAAAATCTATCTCTCAATTTAAATCATTAAAGACTTATGCCGATGTAAATCCTCGTCCTGGTTCCGGACCAGTGGGTATGTTGGGTTAATGTAAATCCTCGTCCTGGTTCCGGACCAGTGGGTATGTTGGGTTAATGTTTATCCTCGTCCTGGTTCCGGACCAGTGGTTATGTTGGTTTAATGTAAATCCTCGTCCTGGTTCCGGACCAGTGGGTATGTTGGGTTAATGTAAATCCTCGTCCTGGTTCCGGACCAGTGGGTATGTTGGGTTAATGTTTATCCTCGTCCTGGTTCCGGACCAGTGGGTATGTTGGGTTAATGTAAATACTCGTCCTGGTTCCGGACCAGTGGGTATGTTGGGTTAATGTAAATCCTCGTCCTGGTTCCGGACCAGTGGGTATGTTGGGTTAATGTAAATCCTCGTCCTGGTTCCGGACCAGTGGGTATGTTGGGTTAATGTTTATCCTCGTCCTGGTTCCGGACCAGTGGGTATGTTGGGTTAATGTTTATCCTCGTCCTGGTTCCGGACCAGTGGGTATGTTGGGTTAATGTTTATCCTCGTCCTGGTTCCGGACCAGTGGGTATGTTGGGTTAATGTAAATCCTCGTCCTGGTTCCGGACCAGTGGGTATGTTGGGTTAATGTTTATCCTCGTCCTGGTTCCGGACCAGTGGGTATGTTGGGTTAATGTTTATCCACGTCCTGGTTCCGGACCAGTGGGTATGTTGGGTTAATGTTTATCCACGTCCTGGTTCCGGACCAGTGGGTATGTTGGGTTAATGTTTATCCACGTTTGCCATTAACATTTCAATATTACTAAATTACATATGCAACTTTCTTTTTATTTTGTTACGTACGCCATTTTAAGACAAGAAGGTATTTACACATTTCCTGTTTTCCCCTGGTATCCAATAGATCACATGCTGATAATTATTGTTTTAGATTCAACCAACACAATCTATGATGTCGAAGCATTGCTGAATTAAATATAAAATCTTGCAGGAATGGCAATATCCACAAGAAAGACAGTACTACTCCGAGGTCTAGCACGAGGAATGAATAGGCGAGAGTGGGAAATCTGGTTCTGTTCTTTATTGTGCAAATGTGCATTTTAAGATTTTCCAACACAAAATTGCTGATTTCTCCGTTTCCTTAATACCTTCTGTTAAGCCACAATAATGAAATGAAACTGATGTCCATTTTACCCCAATCATTAATAAAATGTCTAATTCTGTCGGCCATTCGATTGCATGTCATTCGGTAGTTTTAGCATTAATTACGTCCCTCTCAGATCCCTCACTAAGGATGTGTATGGATCCTCGAATACATATAAAGTAGAAGTATAAGCTGACGTTATGTTCAATACAAATATTTGGAAAAACTATTGTTATGGGCCCGACCATTTAACTTGCAGGGGGGGGGGGGGGGGGGGGGGGGGCTATGGTTTCTTGTGTTTCGTTCAGAATTTTTTTTTTCGGACAACAGGTGAGTTAGATTTTTTTTTCCGCTCAAAGCGCAATTTTTTTTTCCAGAATATAACATTAGGTTATATGACAAAAACTCTGAATCAGATTATTTTTTTTTCCTCCACCAAAATCAGAATATTTTTTACAGCAACATTGGGAATCAGAATATTTTAGAAAAAAAACATACCCCCCCCCCCCCCTGGAAGTTAAATGGTTCGTCCCTAACGTATAACTATGGAAAAAAAATCCGTCTATTGTTTGTTGGTCTTGTGCACAGCGGACATCATCATAATCTCATCGAAGGATAGCTTTCTTTCTCACGATGATATAGCTGGCAAATCACTATCTGGCGTTAAACAACAATAACTCAATCACTTATAATTTAATGTAATTGCTTGACATGCTAGTGACTGAATTCGAATCTTGATATTTCAATCAATCAATAGTTATGACTGCTTAAGAAATAATTCATGGAAGCCATAATTTATTGGGTATTTTAACATGAGTAATATTATTGTCGTAACTATTTTGTGTAGAGCGATAGAGAGGTATAAATCGCAACGATAATAGTGTTGTTAATATTAAGATTTCACACTACTTGTGGTTTCTATGATTTTTATATCAGTCTTTGAAGCGGAAGGCAGCATGTAAAATGACTCTCATACCAAAATCCATTAACATCTGTGTCTATAGTTATTTGTGGTATATAGACAGATATCACGAGTTGCAGTTTAGCTGCAAACATTTTATAATTTGGTGACATTTCGATTTTAACAATTAAAAGAAATAAAATGATTAATTGATCATAAAATAAATATCAACATCATTTCTTGGAAGCGACTTCACCGGAAGTCGACCAATTACAAACGTCAAAGTAGATATATGGTTATTATATCTGTAGTATTTTTTTCTCTCGAAAAATGAATACTTCAAGAAACAACACAGAGGTTTTAAAGTATGTACAGTACAAGTTTCATTCAAATTTGCGCGATAAAATGAAAAAAAAAATCATGGCCAACCACAAGTAATTACATAGAAGTTACACGTAATTTATACTGTGCTCCAGGTGCCCTATGACAGACATTACAAAATCGATTTAATTAAGTTAGGAAATTAAAATCTGATACAGATTTTTTATATCTAACATCGCTTTTAATTAAGGAATACAGGTATCACTAACATTTTTGAAAACACGTTGTTTTTTTTCTAGGAAAATTGGGACCTGTCCACGAACTTTACGGACAGCCCTCGTATGTACCACGGTCATATGTAAATATATGACATCACTCAAGAATGGTTGTCAAATTTCCTCGGAGAATGTGCATGTCCGAAATATAATATATTGAGAATTTTATCACGCATTGTATATATAGTTAATGAAGAACATCATATTAGAATTATAAAGAAAACCTGTGTAAATGATTGTTGTATATACAGTTGCACAACATATCAGATTTATGATTTCAACCTCTAGCATACTGTTGACACCGAATTGTCAATGACAGTTATAATGAAACACGGATCCCCCTCTCAAAGCAAAAAGCGATGAGAAACACGGATCCTCCTCCCAAAACAAAAAACAATTGGTAACACGGATCCCCCTCACAAAACTAAAAAAAACGATGAGCAACATGGATCCTCGTCCTAAAACTAAAAAAAACATGAGCAACACGGATCCCCCTCTCAAAAGAAAAAAAAACGATGAGCAACACGGATCCCCCTCCCAAAACAAAAAAAACGATGAGCAATACGAATACCACTCTCAAAACAAGCAACAATGAGCAGCACAGATCCCCTCCCCCCAAAAATAAATGATGAGCAACACGGATCCCCCTCCCAAAAGAAAACAAACGATGAGCAATACGGATACCACTCTCAAAACAAGCAACAATGAGCAGCACGAATCCCCTCCCCCAAAAAAAAACGATGAGCAACACGAATCAGCCTCCCAAAACAAAAAACGATGAGCAGTACGGATCCACCTCCCAAAACAAAAAGACATGAGCAACACGGATCCCCCTCCCAAAATAAAAAACGATGAGCAACACGGACCTCCCTCCCCCCAATAAAAAACGATCACCAACACGGATACCCCTCCCAAAACAATAAACGATGAGCAGTACGGATCCACCTCCCAAAACAAAAAAACATGAGCATCACGGATCCCCCTCCCAAAATAAAAAACGATGAGCAACACGGACCTCCCTCCCCCCAATAAAACCGATCACCAACACGGATCCCCCTCCCAAAACAAACAACGATGAGCAGTACGGATCCACCTCCCAAAACAAAAAAACATGAGCAGTACGGATCCCCCTCCAAAACAAAAAAAAACGATGAGCAATACGGATCCTCCTCCCAAAAGAAAAAAAACGATGAGCAATACGGATACCACTCTCAAAACAAGCAACAATGAGCAGCACGGATCCCCTCCCCCCCAAAAAAAACATGAGCAACATGGATCATCCTCCCAAAAGAAAAAAAACGATGAGCAATACGGATACCACTCTCAAAACAAGCAACAATGAGCAGCACGGATCCCCTCCCCCAAAAAAAACGATGAGCAACACGAATCATCCTCCCAAAAGAAAAAAAACGATGAGCAATACGGATACCACTCTCAAAACAAGCAACAATGAGCAGCACGGATCCCCTCCCCCCAAAAAAAACGATGAGCAACACGGATCATCCTCCCAAAACAATAAACGATGAGTAGTACGGATCCACCTCCCAAAACAAAAAAACATGAGCAACACGGATCCCCCTCCCAAAATAAAAAACGATGAGCAACACGGACCTCCCTCCCCCCAATAAAACCGATCACCAACACGGATCTCCCTCTCAAAACAAAAAAACATGAGCAGCACGGATCCCCCTCCCAAAACCAAAAACGATGAGCAACACGGATCCCTTTCGCAAAACAAAAAACGATGAGCAACACGGATCCCTTTCGCAAAACAAAAAACGATGAGCAACACGGATCCATATCCCAAAGTAAAAAACGATGAGCAACACGGACCCCCCTCCCCCCAATAAAACCGATCACCAACACGGATCCCCCTTCCAAAACAATAAACGATGAGCAGTACGGATCCACCTCCCAAAAGTAAAAAACATGAGCAACACGGACCCCCTTCCCAAAATAAAAAACGATGAGAAACACGGATCCCCCTCCCAAAACAAAAAACAAAGAGCAACACGGATCCCCTTCCCAAAACAAAAAACGATGAGCAACACGGATCCCCCTCCCAAAGCAAAAACGATGAGCAACACGGATCCCGTCCCAAAGCAAAAAACGATGAGCAACACGGATCCACCTCCCAAAACAAAAAGCAATGAGCAGCACGGAACCCCTCCCAAAACAAAAAAAAACGATGAGCAACACGGATCCCCGTCCCAAAATCGAAAACGATGAACAACACGGATCCCCGTCCCAAAACAAAAAACAATGAGCAGCACGGATCCCCTCCCAAAACAAAAAAAAAACGATGAGCAACACCGATCAGCCTCCCAAAGTAAAAAACGATGAGCAACACGGATCCCTCTCTCAAAACAAAAAACGATGAGTAACACGGATCCTCCTCCCAAAACAAAATAACGATGAGCAAAACGGATCTCCCTCCCAAACAAAAAAACGATGAGCAACGCGGATCCTCCTCCCAAAACAAAAAAACGATGAGCAACACTGATCCCTCTCCCAAAGCAAAAAACGATGAGCAACACGGATCCTCCTCCCAAAACAAAAAAACGATGAGCAAAACGGATCTCCCTCCCAAAACAAAAAACGATGAGCAACACGGATCCTCCTCCCAAAACAAAAACGATGAGCAACACGGATCCCCCTTCCAACGCAAAACACAATGAGCAACACGGGTCCCCCTCCCAAAACAAAAAAACGGTAAGCAACACGGATACCCCTCCCAAAAGCAAAAAACGTTGAGCAACTCGGATCTCCTTCCCAAAAAGAAAAACGATGAGCAACATGGATCCCCCTCCCAAAACAGAAAACGGTGAGCAACACGGATCCCCCTCCCAAAATAAAAAAAACGATAAGCAACACGGATCCCCCTCCAAAAATAAAAAAACGATGAACAACACGGATCCCTTTCACAAAACAAAAAACGACGAGCAACACGAATCCCCCTCCCAAAACAAAAAAGGATGAGCAAAACGGATCCCCCTCCCAAAACAAAAAACGATGAGCAACACGTAACCCCCTCCTAAAACTAAAAACGATGAGCAACACGGATCCCCCTCCAAAAACAAAAAAACGAAAAGCAAGACGAATCCCTCTCACAAAACAAAAAACGATGAGCAACACGGATCCCCCAACCAAAATAAAAATGCTGAGCAACACGGATCCCCTTCCCAAAAAAAAAACCGTGAGCAACACGGATCCCCCTCCCAAAATAAAAAAAACGATAAGCAATACGGATCCCCTTCCCAAAACAAAAAAAAACGATGAACTACACGGATCCCCCTCCCAAAACAAAAAAGGATGAGCAAAACGGATCCCCCTCCCAAAACTTAAAACGATGGGCAACACGGATCTCCTCCCAAAACAAAAAACGGTGAGCAACACGAATCCCCCTCCCAAAACAAAAAACGATGAGCAACACGGATCCCCCTCCCAAAACAAAAATACGATCAGAAACACAGATCCCCCTCCCAAATAAAAAAAAACGATGAGAAACACGGACCCCGCTCCCAAAATAAAAAAACGATGAGCAACACGGATCCCCCTCCCAAAAAAAATGAGCAATATGGATCCCCCTCCCAAAACAAAAAACGGTGAGCAACACGGATCCCCCTCCCAAAACAAAAAACGATGAGCAACACGGATCCCCGTCCCAAAATCGAAAACGATGAGCAACACGGATCCCCGTCCCAAAACAAAAAACAATGAGCAGCACGGATCCCCTCCCAAAACAAAAAAAAACGATGAGCAACATGGATCAGCCTCCCAAAGCAAAAAATGATGAGCAACACGGATCCCTCTCTCAAAACAAAAAACGATGAGCAACACGGATCCTCCTCCCAAAACAAAAAAACCATGAGCAAAACGGATCTCCCTCCCAAAACAAAAAAACGATGAGCAACACGGATCCTCCTCCCAAAACAAAAAAACGATGAGCAACACTGATCCCTCTCCCAAAGCAAAAAACGATGAGGAACACGGATCCTCCTCCCAAAACAAAAAAACGATGAGCAAAACGGATCTCCCTCCCAAAACAAAAAACGATGAGCAACACGATCCTCCTTCCAAAATAAAAAAAACGATAAGCAACACGGATCCCCCTCCCAAAATAAAAAAACGATGAACAACACGGATCCCTCTCACAAAACAAAAAACGATGAGCAACACGGATCCCCCTCCCAAAACAAAAAAGGATGAGCAAAACGGATCCACTCCCAAAACAAAAAACGATGAGCAACACGAATCCCCCTCCCAAAACAAAAAACGATGAGAAACACGGATCACTCTCCCAAAGCAAAACACGATGAGCAACACCTAACCCCCTCCCAAAACTAAAAACGATGAGCAACACGGATCCCCCTCCCAATACAAAAAAGGATGAGCAAAACGGATCCCCCTCCCAAAACTAAAAACGATGGGCAACACGGATCCCTCCCAAAACAAAAAACGATGAGAAACACGGATCACCCTCACAAAGCAAAAAACGATGAGCAACACAGAACCCCCTCCCAAAACTAAAATCGATGAGCAACACGGATCCACCTCCCAAAACAAAAAACGATGAGCAACACGGATCCCCCTCCCAAATCAAAAACCAATGAGCGATACAGACCCCCCTCCCAAAACAAAAAAACGATAAGCAACACGAATCCCCCTCCCAAAATAAAAAACGATGAGCAACACGGATCCCCCACCCAAAACAAAAATACGATCGGCAACACGGATCCCCCTCCCAAATCAAAAAACAATGAGCGATACAGACCCCCCTCCCAAAACAAAAAAACGATAAGCAACACGGACCCCCCTCCCAAAACAAAAAAACGATGAGCAACACGGATCCCCCTCCCAAATCAAAAACCAATGAGCGATACAGACCCCCCTCCCAAAACAAAAAAACGATAAGCAACACGGACCCCCCTCCCAAATCAAAAACGATGAGCAACACGGATCCTCCTCCCAAAACAAAAAACGATGAGCAACACGGATCCCCCTTCCAACGCAAAAAACAATGAGCAACACGGGTCCCCCTCCCAAAACAAAAAAACGGTAAGCAACACGGATACCCCTCCCAAAAGCAAAAAACGTTGAGCAACTCGGATCTCCCTCCCAAAAAGAAAAACGATGAGCAACATGGATCCCCCTCCCAAAACAGAAAAAGGTGAGCAACACGGATCCCCCTCCCAAAATAAAAAAAACGATAAGCAACACGGATCCCCCTCCCAAAATAAAAAAACGATGAACAACACGGATCCCTCTCACAAAACAAATAACGATGAGCAACACGGATCCCCCTCCCAAAACAAAAAACGATGAGAAACACGAATCACCCTCCCAAAGCAAAAAACGATGAGCAACACCTAACCCCCTCCCAAAACAAAAAACAATGAGCGATACAGATCCCCCTCCAAAAACAAAAATACGAAAAGTAAGACGAATCCCTCTCACAAAATAAAAATGCTGAGCAACACGGATCCCCTTCCCAAAACAAAAAACCGTGAGCAACACGGATCCCCCTCCCAAAATAAAAAAAAACGATAAGCAATACGGATCCCCCTCCCAAAACAAAAAGAACGATGAACTACACGGATCCCTCTCACAAAACAAAAAACGATGAGCAACCCGGATCCCCCTCCCAAAACCAAAAACGATGGGCAACACGGATCCCCTCCCAAAACAAAAAACGATGAGAAACACGGATCACCCTCACAAAGCAAAAAACGATGAGCAACACGGAACCCCCTCCCAAATCAAAAAACAATGAGCGATACAGACCCCCCTCCCAAAACAAAAAAACGATAAGCAACACGGATCCCCCTCCCAAAACTAAAAACGATGAGCAACACGAATCCACCTCCCAAAACAAAAAACGATGAGCAACACGGATCCCCCTCCCAAATCAAAAAACAATGAGCGATACAGACCCCCCTCCCAAAACAAAAAAACGATAAGCAACACGGATCCCCCTCCCAAGACAAAAAACGATGAGCAACACGGATCCGCCTCCCAAAACAAAAATACGATCGGCAACACGGATCCCCCTCCTAAATCAAAAAACAATGAGCGATACAGACCCCCCTCCCAAAACAAAAAAACGATAAGCAACACGGATCCCCCTCCCAAAACAAAAAAACGATGAGCAACACGGATCCCCCTCCCAAATCAAAAAACAATGAGCGATACAGACCCCCCTCCCAAAACAAAAAAACGATAAGCAACAGGGACCCCCCTCCCAAAACAAAAAAACGATGAGCAACACGGATCCCCCTCCCAAAAAAAAATAGCAATACGGATCCCCCTCCCAAAACAAAAACGGTGAGCAACACGGATCCCCCTCCTAAAACAAAAAAACATGAGCATAACGGAACCCTCTCCCAAAAAAAGTGAGCAATACGGATCCCCCTCCAAAAACAAAAACAATGAGCAGCACTGATCCCCCTCCCAAAACAAAAAAAAACGATGAGCAACACGGATCCTCCTCCCAAAACAAACAACGATGAGCAACACGGATTCCCCTCCCAAAAGAAAAAAACGATAAGGAACACGGATCCCCCTCTCAAAGCAAAAAACCATAAGCAACACGGATACCACTTTCAAAACAAGCAACAATGAGCAGCACGGATCCCCTCTCCCCAAGAAAAACGATGAGCAACACGGATCAGCCTCCCAAAACAAAAAAAGAAGAGCAACACGTATCCCCCTCCCAAAGCAAAAAACGATGAGCAACACGGATCCCCGTCCCAAAGCAAAAAACGATGAGCAACACGGATCCCCGTCCTAAAACAAAAAAACATGAGCAACACGGAACCCTCTCCCAAAACATTAAAAACGATGAGCAATACGGATCCTCTTCCCAAAACAAACAACGATGAGCAACACGAATTCCCCTCCCAAAAGAAAAAAACGATGAGGAACACGGATCCCCCTCTCAATGC
Source organism: Bathymodiolus brooksi (assembly GCA_963680875.1). NCBI lineage: Eukaryota > Metazoa > Mollusca > Bivalvia > Mytilida > Modiolidae > Bathymodiolus > Bathymodiolus brooksi. Next base: position 21,273,872 of record OY804584.1, read on the forward strand.
AAAAAACGATGAGCAATACGGATACCACTCTCAAAACAAGCAACAATGAGCAGCAGGGATCCCCTATCCCCCCCCCAAATAAAACGATGAGCAACACGAATCAGCCTCCCAAAACAAAAAAGGAAGAGCAACACGGATCCCCCTACCAAAACAAAAAACGATGAGCAACACGGATCCCTTTCGCAAAACAAAAAACGATGAGCAACTCGGATCCTCCTCCCAAAGCAAAAAACGATGAGCAACACGGATCTCCCTCCCCCCAATAAAACCGATCACCAACACGGATCCCCCTCCCAAAACAAAAAACGATGAGCAGCACGGATTCACCTCCCAAAGCAAAAAAACATGAGCAACACGGATCCCCCTTCCAAAATAAAAAACGATGAGAAACACGGATCCCCCTCCCAAAACAAAAAAACGATTAGCAAAACGAATCTCCTTCCCAAAACAAAAAACGATGAGCAACACGGATCCCCCTTCCAACGCAAAAAACAATGAGCAACACGGATCCCCCTCCCAAAACAAAAAAAAACGATAAGCAACACGGATACCTCTCCCAAAGCAAAAAACGTTGAGCAACACGGATCTTCCTCCCAAAAAGAAAAACGATGAGCAACATAGATCCCCCTCCCAAAACAAAAAACGGTGAGCAACACGGATCTCCCTCCCAAAACAAACAAAAACCATGAACAACACGGATCCCTCTCACAAAACAAAAAACGATGAGCAACACGGATCCCTCTCACAAAACAAATAACGATGAGCAACACGGATCCCCCTCCCAAAACAAAAAACGATGAGAAACACGAATCACCCTCCCAAAGCAAAAAACGATGAGCAACACCTAACCCCCTCCCAAAACAAAAAACAATGAGCGATACAGATCCCCCTCCAAAAACAAAAATACGAAAAGTAAGACGAATCCCTCTCACAAAATAAAAATGCTGAGCAACACGGATCCCCTTCCCAAAACAAAAAACCGTGAGCAACACGGATCCCCCTCCCAAAATAAAAAAAAACGATAAGCAATACGGATCCCCCTCCCAAAACAAAAAGAACGATGAACTACACGGATCCCTCTCACAAAACAAAAAACGATGAGCAACCCGGATCCCCCTCCCAAAACCAAAAACGATGGGCAACACGGATCCCCTCCCAAAACAAAAAACGATGAGAAACACGGATCACCCTCACAAAGCAAAAAACGATGAGCAACACGGAACCCCCTCCCAAATCAAAAAACAATGAGCGATACAGACCCCCCTCCCAAAACAAAAAAACGATAAGCAACACGGATCCCCCTCCCAAAACTAAAAACGATGAGCAACACGAATCCACCTCCCAAAACAAAAAACGATGAGCAACACGGATCCCCCTCCCAAATCAAAAAACAATGAGCGATACAGACCCCCCTCCCAAAACAAAAAAACGATAAGCAACACGGATCCCCCTCCCAAGACAAAAAACGATGAGCAACACGGATCCGCCTCCCAAAACAAAAATACGATCGGCAACACGGATCCCCCTCCTAAATCAAAAAACAATGAGCGATACAGACCCCCCTCCCAAAACAAAAAAACGATAAGCAACACGGATCCCCCTCCCAAAACAAAAAAACGATGAGCAACACGGATCCCCCTCCCAAATCAAAAAACAATGAGCGATACAGACCCCCCTCCCAAAACAAAAAAACGATAAGCAACAGGGACCCCCCTCCCAAAACAAAAAAACGATGAGCAACACGGATCCCCCTCCCAAAAAAAAATAGCAATACGGATCCCCCTCCCAAAACAAAAACGGTGAGCAACACGGATCCCCCTCCTAAAACAAAAAAACATGAGCATAACGGAACCCTCTCCCAAAAAAAGTGAGCAATACGGATCCCCCTCCAAAAACAAAAACAATGAGCAGCACTGATCCCCCTCCCAAAACAAAAAAAAACGATGAGCAACACGGATCCTCCTCCCAAAACAAACAACGATGAGCAACACGGATTCCCCTCCCAAAAGAAAAAAACGATAAGGAACACGGATCCCCCTCTCAAAGCAAAAAACCATAAGCAACACGGATACCACTTTCAAAACAAGCAACAATGAGCAGCACGGATCCCCTCTCCCCAAGAAAAACGATGAGCAACACGGATCAGCCTCCCAAAACAAAAAAAGAAGAGCAACACGTATCCCCCTCCCAAAGCAAAAAACGATGAGCAACACGGATCCCCGTCCCAAAGCAAAAAACGATGAGCAACACGGATCCCCGTCCTAAAACAAAAAAACATGAGCAACACGGAACCCTCTCCCAAAACATTAAAAACGATGAGCAATACGGATCCTCTTCCCAAAACAAACAACGATGAGCAACACGAATTCCCCTCCCAAAAGAAAAAAACGATGAGGAACACGGATCCCCCTCTCAATGCAAAAAACGATGAGCAATACGGATACCACTCTCAAAACAAGCAACAATGAGCAGCAGGGATCCCCTATCCCCCCCCCCAAATAAAACGATGAGCAACACGAATCAGCCTCCCAAAACAAAAAAGGAAGAGCAACACGGATCCCCCTACCAAAACAAAAAACGATGAGCAACACGGATCCCTTTCGCAAAACAAAAAACGATGAGCAACTCGGATCCTCCTCCCAAAGCAAAAAACGATGAGCAACACGGATCTCCCTCCCCCCAATAAAACCGATCACCAACACGGATCCCCCTCCCAAAACAAAAAACGATGAGCAGCACGGATTCACCTCCCAAAGCAAAAAAACATGAGCAACACGGATCCCCCTTCCAAAATAAAAAACGATGAGAAACACGGATCCCCCTCCCAAAACAAAAAAACGATTAGCAAAACGAATCTCCTTCCCAAAACAAAAAACGATGAGCAACACGGATCCCCCTTCCAACGCAAAAAACAATGAGCAACACGGATCCCCCTCCCAAAACAAAAAAAAACGATAAGCAACACGGATACCTCTCCCAAAGCAAAAAACGTTGAGCAACACGGATCTTCCTCCCAAAAAGAAAAACGATGAGCAACATAGATCCCCCTCCCAAAACAAAAAACGGTGAGCAACACGGATCTCCCTCCCAAAACAAACAAAAACCATGAACAACACGGATCCCTCTCACAAAACAAAAAACGATGAGCAACACGGATCCCCGTCCCAAAGCAAAAAACGATGAGCAACACGGATCCTCCTCCCAAAGCAAAAAACGATCAGCAACACGTATCTCCCTCCCCCCAATAAAACCGATCACCAACACGGATCCCCCTCCCAAAACAAAAAACGATGAGCAGCACGGATCCACCTCCCAAAACAAAAAAGCATGAGCAACACGGATCCCCCTCCCAAAATAAAAAACGATGAGAAACACGGATCCCCCTCCCAAAACAAAAAAACGATTAGCAAAACGGATACCCCTCCCAAAGCAAAAAACGTTGAGCAACACGGATCTCCCTCCCAAAAAGAAAAACGATGAGCAACATGGATCCCCCTTCCAACGCAAAAAACAATGAGCAACACGGATCCCCCTCCCAAAACAAAAAAACGATAAGCAACACGGATACCCCTCCCAAAGCAAAAAACGTTGAGCAACACGGATCTCCCTCCCAAAAAGAAAAACGATGAGCAACATGGATCCCCCTCCCAAAACAAAAAACGGTGAGCAACATGGATCCCCCTCCCAAAACAAACAAAAACGATGAACAACACAGATCACCTTCCCAAAATTAAAAACGATGAGCAACACGGATCCACCTCCCAAAACAAAAAACGATGAGCAACACGGATCCCCCTCCCAAAACAAAAAACAATGAGCGATACAGACCCCCCTCCCAAAACAAAAAAACGATCAGCAACACGGATCCCCCACCCAAAACAAAAAACAATGAGCAGCACGGATCCCCCTCCCAAAAGAAAAAAACGATGAGCAACACGGATCCGCCTCCCAAAGAAAAAAAAAAAGCAACACGGATCCACCTCCCAAAGAAAAAAACCATGAGCAACAGGGATCCCCGTTCCAAAACCAAAACCATGAGCAACACGGATCCCTCACTCAAAAAAAAAAGGATGAGCAACACGGATCCTCCTCCCAAAACAAAAAAACGATGAGAAACACGGATCCCTCCCAAAGCAAAAAAAGATGAGCAACACGGATCCCCCTCTAAAAACAAAAAAACGATGAGCAGCACGAAACCCCCTCCCAAAACAAAAAACGATAAGCAACCCGAACCCCCCTCCAAAAAATCGATGAGCAACACGTATCCCTCTCACAAAGCAAAAAACGATGAGCAGCACGGATCCACCTCCCAAAACAAAAAACGATGAGCAACACGGATCCCTCTCCCAAAACAAAAAACGATGAGCAGCACGGATCCCCCTCCCAAAACAAAAAACGATAGGCAACACGGATCCCCCTCCCACAACAAAAAAGCCATGAACAACACGATCCCTCTCCCAAAACAAAAAACGATAAGCAACACGGATCCCCCTCCAAAAGCAAAAAACGATGAGCAGCACGGATCCCTCTCACAAAACAAAAAAAGATGAGGAACACAGATCTCCCTCCCAAAACAAAAAACAATGAGCAACACGGATCCCCCTCCCAAAATAAAAAACAATGAGCTACACGGATCACCCTCTGAAAACAAAAAACGATGAGCAACACGGATCCCCCTCTCAAAGCAAAAAACGATGAGCAACACAGATACTCCTTTCAAAACAAGCAACAATGAGCAGCACGGATCCCCTCCCCCTAACAAAACGATGAGCAACACGGATCAGTCTCCCAAACCAAAAAAAAAACGATGAGCAACACGGATCTCCCTTCCCCCATAAAAAACGATCAGCAACACGGATCCCCCTCCCAAAACAAAAAAAACGATGATCAGCACGGATCCCCCTCCCAAAACAAAAAAACGATCAGCAACACGGATCCCCCTCCCAAAACAAAAAAAACAATGTGCAACACGGACCCCCCTCCCAAAACAAAAAATCGATGAGCAGCACTAATCAACCTCCCAAAAAAAAAGAAGAGCAACACGGATACCCCTTCCAAAACAAAAAAACAATGAGCAGCACGGATCCCCTCCCAATACAAAAAACAATGAGCAGCACAGATCCCCTCCCAAAACAAAAAAACGATGAGCAACACGGATCATCCTCCCAAAACAAAAAACGATGAGCAACACGGATCCCCCTCTCAAAATGAAAAAACGATGAGCAACACGGATCATCCTCCCAAAACAAAAAACAATGAGCAACATGGATCCCTCACTCAAAATAAAAAACGATGAGCAACACAGATCAGCCTAAAAAAAAGAAGAGCAACACGGATCCCCTTCCCAAAACATAAAACAATGAGCATCACGGATCCCCTCCCAAAACAAAAAAACGATGAGCAACACGGTTCAGCCTCCCAAAACAAAATACGATGAGCAACACGGATCCCTGTCCCAAAACAAAAAAACATGAGCAGCATGGAATTCCGTCCCGAAACAAAACACGATGAGCAACACGGATCCCCCTCCCGTCCCAAAACAAAAAACAATGAGCAGCACGGATCCCCCTCCCAAAACAAAAAAAGAAAAGCAACACGGATCCACCTCCCAAAGAAAACAACCATGAGCAACAGGGATCCCCGTTCCAAAACCAAAAACGATGAGCAACACGGATCCCTCACTTAAAATAAAAAACGATGAGCAACACGGATCCTCCTCCCAAAACAAAAAAACGATGAGAAACACGGATCCCCTCCCAAAGCAAAAGGCGATGAGAAACACAGAACCCCTTCCAATAACAAACGATGAGCAGCACGAAACCCCCTCCCAAAACAAAAAACGATAAGCAACACGAAACCCCTCCCAAAAATCGATGAGCAACACGTATCCCTCTCACAAAGCAAAAAACGATGAGCAACACGGATCTCCCTCCCAAAACAAAAAATTATGAGCAACACGGATCACCCTCCCAAAACAAAAAATAATGAGCAACACGGTTCCCCCTCCCAAAACAAACAACGATGAGCAACAAGGATCCCTCTCCCAAAACAAAAAACGATGAGCAATACGGATCCCCCTCCCAAAACATAAAAAAGATGAGCAGCACGGATCCCCCTTCCAAAACAAAACAGAACGAGCAACACGGATCCCCTTCCCAAAATAAAAAACGATAGGCAACACGTATCCCCCTCCCACAACAAAAAAACCATGAACAACACGGATCCCTCTCCCAAAACAAAAACGATAAGCAACACGGATCCCCCTCCAAAAGCAAAAAACGATGAGCAACACGGATCCCTCTCACAAAACAAAAAAAGATGAGGAACACGGATCTCCCTCCCAAAACAAAAAACAATGAGCAACACGGATCACCCTCTCAAAACAAAAAACGATGAGCAACACGAATCCCCCTCTCAAAACAAACAACAATGAGTAGCACGGATCCCCCTCCCAAAAAAAAAGCAATGAGCAACACGGATCCCCCTCCCAAAATAAAAAACGATGAGCAACACCGACCCCCCTCCCAAAACAAAAAACGATGAGCAATATGGCTCTCCTTCCCAAAACAAAAAACGATGAGCAACACGGATCCCCCTCCCAAAACAAAAAACGATGAGCAACACGGATCCCCCTCCAAAACAAAAAACAATGAGCAATACGGATCCCCCTCCCAAAACGAACAACGATGAGCAATACGGATCCCCCTCCCAAAACAAAAAACAATGAGCAATACGGATCCCCCTCCCAAAACAAAAAACGATGAGCAACACGGATCCCTCTCCCAAAACAAAAAACGATGAGCAAAACGGATCCCCCTCCCAAAACAAAAAACAATGAGCAATACGGATCCCCCTCCCAAAACAAAAAACGATGAGCAGCACGGATCCCCCTATCAAAACTAAAAACGATGAGCAGCACGGATCCACCTCCCAAAACAAAAAACGATGAGCAAAACGGATCCCCCTCCCAAAACAAAAAACAATGAGCAATACGGATCCCCCTACCAAAACAAAAAACGATGAGCAGCACGGATCCCCCTATCAAAACTAAAAACGATGAGCAGCACGGATCCACCTCCCAAAACAAAAAACGATGAGCAACACGGATCCCTCTCCCAAAACTAAAAACGATGAGCAGCACGGATCCCCCTATCAAAACTAAAAACGATGAGCAGCACGGATCCACCTCCCAAAACAAAAAACGATGAGCAACACGGATCCCTCTCCCAAAACTAAAAACGATGAGCAGCACGGATCCACCTCCCAAAACAAAAAACAATGAGCAACACGGATCCCCCTCCCAAAACAAAAAACGATGAGCAACACGGATCCCTCTCCCAAAACAAAAAACGATGAGCAGCACGGATCCACCTCCAAAACAAAAAACAATGAGCAGCACGGATCCACCTCCCAAAACAAAAAACAATGAGCAACACGGATCCCTCTCCCAAAACTAAAAACGATGAGCAACACGGATCCCCCTATCAAAACTAAAAACGATGAGCAGCACGGATCCACCTCCCAAAACAAAAAACGATGAGCATCACGGATCCCTCTCCCAAAACTAAAAACGATGAGCAACACGGATCCCCCTCCCAAAACAAAACACGGGGAGAATTCAGGAGCTTGAAAATGTTATCAATTTTACACATCAGTGCAAAACATATTGTAATCATGAGATGAGGAACAACACATTGAATTTATATTTTTCTATCATAAATGAGTGTGGTAGATCATGGGTTCGATCCACAGTCAAGTCGACCAAAAGAACTTTAATTGACATGTGTTGCTTCTCCACAAAAATGCTCAACATTAAGGACCAATAACAAATATTGGTTGTCAGGTTAGTGTGGTTGTCAGGTTAGTGTGTCCGTGTAGAGCGCATGTCTACTTGAAGACTGTTGTTGTTGATTAACACTATGAAACAACTTGGTGTGTTGGGGCATCGTGGTCGTTATCTACTACCTATCACCACTAAAGTTGTGAGTTCGAATCCCACTCATTGCGAGGTGTACTTGATACAACATTATGTGATAAAGTTTGTCAGTGACTTGCAGTAAGTCGGTGGTTTTCACCAGTTTCCGCCACAATATAACTGAAATATTGTTGAAAGTGGCATTAAATACCATAAACCAAACACATAGTGTGCTGGTCTAGTACAAATCAAATATCATCATCATATTAGCAATAAATAACTAGTTCTCTCCATGATATAGGTTTTGTTTTGTTTTATGACGTTTAACGCCACTTTCAATAATATTTCAGTTATATCGTGGACGTCAGTTTTATTGGTGGAAGAAACCACCGACCTGTCGTAAGTCACTGACAAACTTTATCACACCTCGTCATGAACGGGGTTCGAACTTACAACTTTATTGGTGATAGACACTAATTGCACAGGTAGATACAACTCCAACTACCATACGATCACGGACACGGCGGCCCCTCTCCATAATATAGCTGAACAATTGCTCACTTGGCGTTAACCAACAATCTTTCATTAATAATTGAGTTAATATCTGTTTGTCAATGTGTGACTGTGCTCCTCTGTTTATTTACATCCTTCTGTTCTTTATATGGATTTACTTAATAAACAATCAATCGTATCCAATAGCAACAGTAATTTCATCATTTTCAACCGTATCCAATACCAACAGTTATTTTAAAATTATTGACCGTATCCAATAATAACAGTTATTTCAACGCTATTGACCGTATCCAATAGCAATATCCCTTTCAACAGTATCAACCGTATCCAATAACAACAGTTATTTTAAAATTATTGACCGTATCCAATAATAACAGTTATTTCAACATTATTGACTGTATCCAATAACAACAATCTTTTCAACATTCTATCATCTTATTTATTTATGGTCAACATTAGCACAATATTACTGAACTTTGAGCAAAGTTCTAAATTGCTTAGAATTAATATTTGGACGAAATAATAATAGAAAAGGATATACATGTAATACACAATTATTGTTTTGAAAGCTAATTTGGGACCTTAGTAACTAAATACAATTTCAAGACATATTTACCCTATGTTGATTTTACCCTGATTTCACCGATTATCTACCATTACATATTTATGTTTCAACCAAGCATGCATATTTCAAATATAAACATTCAGTCGTGTATCTAACAACGCCAAAAATCGACATACACCTCGACCATCGGGCTCGGAGATTATCATTAGACACACTTTCACACACAGAAGCAACACATTTGAACCCTATTAAATAACTACCATACCAATGTGTAAATATAACAAGGCTTAAATTCACTGTTTTACATGAAATGCGGAGTATGTATATATTATCTGTGTATTTGAATTTTACATTCTTCAACAACAAAAATAGGACAAGCATTTACAGTCTTTTCAAACGTGTATATACATTGTCCCATATTACATACAATATAAAGAAATAACCAATACACATATGTAAATGTCTTCTGGCAGCTTACACAATGCATAATATAAGTACAAGAAACCAATTATCAAGAAAACATATTTTTTTGGTGTGGGGATCGTCGCATGCAATTTTTCAATTGTTTAAATTCAGCTTATCTTTTCTTTGATCTTGCATAGCAATCTGACAATTGCACCTATTAAGAGACGGTGACCTTTCACCTTGTATTTCATTGGTTACAACACAAAAAGTCGTGAACCGAAGCCTGGAAGGGCAAGCATACATTAAAGGTTTGTATGTGACCTAGAAATATTTATATATTGTTCTGTATTCAGGATAATATGTAAAACTGATGTAATTAATTAGATTTAGCCAGGAATTTAAGGATACCAAGCAGAAGAGATCCAAACTAAATACAAACGTCATATCAAATATCTATAATATATTTATAGATAATATTTCCCCAATTAAGTTTGTGAATAAGATAAAATAATTTTAAAATCTGGCAGACATATACATTTTTACCCTTTCAGTAAGTTACAATTTAAATAAAACTGAAATAAAATATATTTCTAAGAGGGAGATTTGAGTTCATGAAACTATTCTAACCCCTTCACTTTTCATTGAAGTGCCTGTATCGTGCCATGAAAGTAAGCGGTCGTGTATATGTGTGTTAATTATTTCTAACTTACTGCAATTTTTCGGTGGTATTTTGGAACTGTTTCATTAGCATGGTATGTATTGCTCTTCGTTATATTTCTAAAATATCATTTAAAAAAACTATAGTGAAATAAGAAAATTTCGATAATAAATAGCAACAAAATTAGATTATAAATTCCAGTATTTCAAACAGAACAAAACTTTGCTGGCTGTAACTGATTGATTTTTTGTGTGTTTAACGCCACTTTCAGCAATATTTCAGCTATATCATGGCGACCAGTTTTAGTGGTGGAAGAAGCCGGAGTACCCGGAGAGAACCACTGACCACGGGCAAGCAACTGGTAAACTTTATCACTTGCGGCTGCGAGTCGAGTGAATCCTTTTTTGTAATCTACAAAGCCGGGCGCGAACCCATGCCGTATTGGTGATAGACTTGTATGAGTTGTTAGGTAATCCAACTACCTAGCTAATTGAGCCACCCGGGCCCTGGCTGTATTTGAAAATCAGAACTGGAAATAATTCCATTGCATGTTTTAATCTTAATCGCATTATCATTACTCGCCAATAATTGCGTTCAAATGAGCACTCGTGGAATGGCTTTGATGTGACCATATTATGTCATGGCGTCCGTCATAGAAAACAAAAGTCAAAGTTCAAGTTTTAAATATTTAAATATCTAGACAGATGTATATTTTACTTAATGACGAATTAAACAGCTCCTGGTTAATTTAAGAACTAATGACCACTCATGGGTATAAAACTATTCCTTGGAATGGGCAGTCCACGTGCCGCCGTCATGGGTCATTACCTTATCTCGCTAATTTTAGGTAAAATAATGGAGTAACAACAGTCCCGCGGCAAATATAAAACGTTCGGGACTGATATTATCTATATGTCTGTGTACAAAATCTGTCAATTTTTTTCAAAATTATTGAAAAAAATTTCACACCATCTTAACATCATAATTCAAATATTAAAACTTCAGGTTAAAATAATATTTGTATTTGTAAGGAAGAAATATTTCACAACAATCAAGGGAGAAAACTTTCCCATTCGATATTGATTTTTCAGATGAAATATAGACGTCCATTTAATATATTAATGATTGTATTTTTACCAATGTATTATAATAAAAAAAAAAACGTAATGATTTTATTTATATTTTTTTCTCTCCAAAAGTACACCTAAACCTAATATAAAATTTGAATATAATTGTGACTGCCTCGATGACTTCAATTATATTTTCATGTTTATCATACTGTGTCCTCTGAACATACTCTCTCACTCAAAAACAATATTGAAATCGATTACCCAGCAATCAAAGTAATCATCTTAAAATTGACATATCCCGCAGTGAATGTCAAAACCAATTCCCATTCGTTTACAAATGTATATTTTTGAGACGATCTTAGAAGTGCTTATTAGTTGTAGGACTGTCAATTAATTCCCAAATCTCAAAAACAACTCTTTAATTGTTTTGAGTCGATAACATTTCGATTGGATTGAGACATTGAGGCTTATAACGAACAAAAGCAACACATAAAAAAAAAAAAAAAAAAACAAAGCGGAAAAAGGGATGATTTGAAAGCGATATACAAATGTTAGGGAAGGAATCACGGTAATAAAGATCATATATAACTGTTTGTTTTGTAAATTTTTGTTTACAAATAAAATATTAAAAAAAAAACAAATAAACAATAAAAAAAAACAAAAAAACACTTTTTTTTTTAAAAAAACAAAACAGAAAAAAATCAATCAGATAAGACACACATTTCATTCTCTGCAGTTTTCAAAAATCGAATATAAAAATAATTTCCGAAAGAAAAAATCCTGACATAACACGGAAAGTATGTTCCGATGATGTTGATTACAGAATACAACAATACAAACAACAATTTGCAATGCTTTGGGGAAGACAGAAAACAATTTACTCAGTTTCAACAAGTAAGATAAGTGTTCATGAAAAATTACAAATCTATTCGGTTTCAATTACGGTGTACTCTATCAGATTCCGGGGCACGCAATTACGACATTATCGTCTGCTGTCGGAGATTAAATTAATGTTACAATATTTGCCTTTACGTGTCCATTTTTTCTCTCGTTGATTCATTGCCACGAAAATGTTTGAAAATATGTTGTTTTTGTAGCTGAATGACTCAATGTTATTAATGTAAACACTAGCATCACAGGGAATTCGAATGGTTCTTCAAAAACCGGAACAGTTGAACATTTCCGATTATGTATACAATTCTCGCACAGTTAAACACGTTTAAAACTTCTACCCGTAATTTTGCATTTTCCTATTCTCGTTTCCATGGTATCTTAAATATTTATATATAACTCTCTATAGGTGAGTTAATTTTGGTACATAATCGTATTGTCCCTGAGTGTACGAATTGACATTATTTGAACACGGAACTTGGGACGGATACATCTGACCGTATTGCATGACGGGATCACCAGCGTCCATATTTGGCATGTCATGATACATGTGGCCGTGTGAATTGTTCATATAATGGCCATTGTACCCTCCCCCGTGATTTTGTTGTTGTGCCCCCATTGTCATATACATTTGAGAAGCATGTGACACCATTGACGAGTTTGAATTAATTCCAGGTGACAAAGATGGTTTCATGGTAGGTGAATGAGTGTTAGATTGACCAAATTGTTGAAAATGATGGCCATTATCATTAAAATGTCCTCTAATTTGATCAAGGTTCATTTGAGGACTAGGTCCTGGTGGTGACCTCTCCTGGGGTCGCTGCTGTGTACCAAGACTTGATAACTGTGGCGCTGAACCGAGTGATAGGCTATCTGGGGTTAATTTACCTCCACAATCACTTCCGATTCCGTCCGGACCCATAGATCCTTGACTATCACTTTCTGATCCGGACATATTTCCATCTTTTCCATTTTTGTCAGAACATTTGTGCCTTTGCTCCTTCTTGAATTTCATTCGTCTGTTTTGAAACCAGATTTTAATCTGTCGTTCGGTCAAGTTTAGTAAGGCGGCCATTTCTATTCTACGTGGACGGCATAGATAGCGATTAAAATGGAATTCCTTTTCCAGTTCTACAAGTTGTGCACTAGTATAAGCCGTTCTAGCTCGTTTTGTAGGTTCTGAAATAAAACAAAACTAAATGGTTTTATTCTATAAATACATGATTAGGAGGATTATGGTGTTTAACGCCACTTTCAACAATATTTCAGCTATATCGTGGCGGTCAGATTTATTGGTGGGAGGAAACCTGAGTTTGAGGAGAAAACCGTCTATGAATGTGAAAAGTTTGTATTAATTAACATATTATCGTACACATACCGGTTTGTTTATCTGGAAAAAATGCAATAATCTTCCTTTTTTGTTGTTCAATATATTTAAAAAAAAAATTATATTTTAGAATAAATATTAATAATTTTGACTGTTCTGCTAACGATTCGTGTCCTACAATATCAGGCAAGTTCTCATGGTAAATCATATATCTCTGTCATTCAAAAGAAAGGATATTATTTCATTTGTGTTATTATTATTTAATTTTGTAGACCATCTTGTCTTGTTATTTGTATTTAATATTTATTTATGTTAAATTTGCAAATTCTCTGTACCACCGTTTCAATTATGGTTTTTATGAGAAAAATTTCATGAAAATACATTTTTTGCATACAAATGTTGTATTTTATACAAGTGGTAAAATATACTTATTGGTTAATTTATTGCAATAAAATATAATTTTTACATTAAAAAAAACCCCCAAATATCATTGCAAATTGAATAGTAAAATGAAACTATCATCATGGCTTTAAATCAATTTTCACAAGTATTAAAAGGTCTTGATTAAGTGATCAAAATACATTCACAACCCTCAATATCAAATATTAACTATTTATAAAAAAAAAAAAATCTTATGACACTCTTTATAATATTGGTATAATATTATTTTGTAGATTCAAAATTATATACATTAAATGATATTTTTATCTCATTAAATGATATGCAACACTGTGCATTTACATGCAAAAGGAATGCATTTTATTATTTAAAATCAGTGTGCATTTACATGCAAAAATTATTTAAAATCATTCCAAGCAAACCACAGTCTGATACTACTAAAATAATAATATTTTTTTAAAATCAGTGAACAGTGTTGATAATTTTTACTAATGACCAAAGTTTCTGAATTCTAATGTTTTCTTTTAAACATTTTAGAATATCTAAAGTATAATGATTTACAATACATATTTTTCAAATTATAAAATACATCTTTGAGAACGAGGCTATATACATAAAATCTAATCTATATTTTATGTATTATAATGATTTACATCTAAAAAAATTTTTTCTAAAAGTCGAAAAAATGTTAAGATGTTTTTTAACGTATTCACGTATAAAGTGATTATTTTAACATAATGCAAAATAAATTGAGTTTTCATTTCATACTCGTCAAAAAAGGGGTACACTCAAATAGAAGTGTTACCGTTAGTTTATACAACTTTTTAAAGATATGGTCACTGAACTTTTGACAAATCTATCAAAGTGCCTGCCATATTATAAAAATAATGATACTCGAATACAAATTTGGAAGGTAATTTCACTGCTATACAAAACTAATGTAAATAAATTTCACTATATACAATGTATACGTTTGTTGTTTGAATTAAGTTAACAAATAATTAATTTGTTTAATCTTCATCATAACGAAATTTACAAAATAATTTTGCCTATCGTCACATGGGAAAGATAAATTTCGGTTATTTCTCCAGAGAGAACAATTTTCCACTTACAAATATAAAATTCGCTTGCATAACATTATTGTTGGTGTGTCATATAAGAAGATGAGGAAATTCAATATTACCGGTTTTTTTTTATATTCTTAATTATATGTTTTCACATTACATAGGTATAGAGATACATATAAATAATGATAATAATAAAATACATATAAATAATGATAATAATAAAATACATATAAATAATGATAATAATAAAATACATATAAATAATGATAATAATAAAATACATATAAATAATGATAATAATCAAATATAATGCAAACAGTAAGAGGGGAAATAAAAAAAAACCAAAATAACTAAGTGTATTTTTCACTTGGATTAATTTATGAAAAAAAAATTACAGTAAAATATTCAATTATTCATTTATTTTTACAATATTAAATTGTGTTTTAACAATGAACATTTTGTTTGTAAGCATAAATCTTAAGGAAGACAGAAAACTTACCATAGATATTTTAAGAGATATAGAATATACACAATTTAATAATAATAATAAAAAAAAAAGTTGAGTATGTAACCACGTGCCATAAGAATCAGGATATTTTTTGTCATTTTTTTAAGGTACTTTCACAATTTGTTTGAATTTTCAAATTTCGTATTATCAAAATGGTTATTATAATTATTTCAAACAATAATTTTTTGTTGTGTACAATTTTCATAATACTTTTCAATAATATTTTTTTCTCTTAAAATATACTGAACCATCAAAGAAAAGAAATTAACTGAATTTACTTGGAAAGAATATATAACTAATTTATGGCACAGCTGAAAAATCTCACCTATCTTGTTACAAATCAAAGGTTCACGAAAATTAAATTATCACATTGCTTGGTAAAAAAATAAGCAAAAAATATCTCGGATGAATTCCCAAAAGTGCAGTAAATTAATGATGGATCTATTGATTAGCTCTGCTTAGTGTCTGTCAACAGACAAACATAAATTGGTGAGTGTTTTATACGAAACTTGCACACATCATTAAAAATTTGACGTGGAACTTTTTTTTTTTTGGTTTGATGGGTCATTTATCATCGTAATCAAATGAAAACGAAAACTTACCTGACAAAGTCTGCGAGTTTGCAGGAGTCGTCTGCTGGTCTCGCGCAGGCTGTGACGAAGGAGTCGTCTGCTGTTGTGGTTGTTGTTGATGGTTCTGCTGACGTTTAGAATTTTGTCTACTCTCGGTCATCCAAGGAAAAATTTTGCCTGGTTTAGAAGAGGAATGGTTGACGGGAGAATTTCCTGGGGGAATATTCTGGTTTTGATAGCAAAAATTGTTATAATCCTCATTGCATTGTGGATTTTTGTAGTCTGATCCACCTGTCGGAATATATTCATTTTGGATTGCACAAGATCCATGTGGATAATAATCCCCTCCAGTTGGTGATGGGGTAGTGTGTCCAAATGGCGGTTCATAAGTATATCCATTGTCCCCCGGAAAATAATGGGGAAAATTTTGTGACGGATTATAATAAGCTGTCTTATGCATCTCTGTGCTTGTAAAATTTATTGCATTCCCTCTCACCGACATGTTATGATAGTACAAATCATTTCTACAATCATCTGTTTGATGAGTCATGTGACATGTAATCTGACCAATCAATTGTCAGCTTACTCTGTTGTTAAAACTGATGATCTGAAAATAGAAATAAACAGATCGTGGATACTGAATGTTCAAGTATTGTTGTTTAAATTTCAAGCAATAAAATTGTCATCAATTGTTGACCTTCTCATATTTTTCACATAAATTATCTTTACTTTGACAAACAATCAGGTTCAACTCATTCATACTTTAAAAGTGGGTATTTCTGACTATGTCCATGTTATATAATATACCAAAGAAATATAGACCATCGGACCTCAACGGAGCCCGAGATTTAAATGAAAACTCCACATCAAATCGACCGATTTGTATCAAAACAGGATATAGTTAGATAACTAGGATTTGTTTCTTTAAAATTAGAAAATTAGATTTCGATCAAAGTTAGAACCGTATTGAGTTTTTAACTATTTCGACATAGAAATTCATTTAAATTTAGAAGAAAATAATTCAGGATTTTTAAAAGGTGAGTTTGTCGAAATTAAAAAAAAAATAGTGACAGGAAAATACTTGACTGATTGATCTGTTGAATGATCAAAGAAATTTTTAAAAAGTTTTCTTTTATGAGTAAATAGTGGTCTATTAATGAATTTCGTCTTATGCATTAAAATGACGGATTTCAGAACAGTAGACTAAATACGATTTTTCCTTTGAAGTAACCCTGAGCCATTTTTTTTAAATGAGCTATCAGAAAAATATTGACTTATATTTTTTTGTTTTTTCAAAGGTTTTGAGATGATAAGAATAATTCTCCCATTTTTTTGTTTCCAACTCTTTTGAACATTACAAGGAGAAAATATAATAGAAAATTATTCATTAAATTTTTTATACATAATTTTGAAATTATAAATTTGTCAAAGGTTTTAATTCGTTTCTTTATCAACAGCTCACTGAACAAGTCTAAGGTGATACATGTAACACACGTCATCATTTTTATTTTTAAAAGGACAACAAATACCATATTAGCAACAATTTACAGGAACGAATTATTTCAATCAATTTTCCAATTACACGAAAAACCCATATCATAAAATATGTAATGATCTACTGATCAGATTCCCATAGCATAAAACAAACATTGAACTCTCCCGGGAATCAAACTGGTACCTAAATGGATATACCAGTTCGGTAACAGTAAAAATTCATGTGTAATTTGCAGTTGGAAATTCATGCTGAGAATGGTCCAACAAGCCTGCTAAGTTACTCTTTAGAACCAAGCCACTGTTTCACCGCTAATATAAAAACAAAGAACAAAAATCCTATAAAATGATGAAATATGATAAAAATTAAAATATGATTTATTTACAATTTTGACGTTGATAAAAAAAAATGTATTTGGTATCTGTATTTTAAAGTGCGTGCTTTACCATTCTCTCTCATGTGTAAATACACAAGTATTTGAAATTTAGTAATAATTACAAGTAGACAATAAACAAATATATATGTAGTCCATAATTATCAAAGATATGTATTAATTGGGCCCATTTTTATGGAAATAAAGCATTATTCTAAAAAGAAAAAGAAAGCTTTCTGTATATCATATTTTAACTCTCTGTCAAAAATGAGAAACAGATACATACAGTAGTATCATTTGTCTTCTTCTTAGCTACTGACCGCCTTCAACAAGTTAAAGAGAATGTCTTCTCTGTGTTTAGAAAATAAAAAATATATATGCAATAATTTATTTATGCTATTAATTATAAACATGCAAGATACACTTTTATATTCTATAATTTAGATATGTATACAGCTTTTATTTTTATTTTAACAGGGGGCCTTCGTGGTCGTGATCGTATGGTACTTAGATTTACAAAAACCTATGGAAGTTTCTTCTACCAATAAAACTGACCGCCACGATAGAACTGAAATATTGTTGAAAGTGTTGTAAAGTGTATGGTACACCCCCTTTATTTTTAACAAGAAAGGATTTTGATGTCTACAATTGAATGCTAAAGACGATTTATTTGAATCTTAAAAATCTAGAGTAAATAAAAAATGTTTTATTGAACACGTGTGCAATACCAAACAAAAAACCGTTTGCTTTTAGCTTTTGTTTATTTCTTTGAGTCTTAATTGGAAAAACAATTCTAATTACATTTAGCTTATAATAAACAATGTACTGCCATATGACCTTATTTTAAAATTTATTTTATATATTTTACAGATATTTGTCATTGCACATTCATGAAATATTTTTAGGTTTTAATATTTAGAACGGTAACTTGTCAATGTCCGTCACGACTCAATTAAATACATGTGATATTTTTACACTTTAAACTGAAATAAAATAAATTATTCTTAAATTCATAAATTAGAATTACTATTTAGTTATTTGGTCTTATTAATATTTAAGCAATTTAATTTAAAATGTTTTACGTCACCGAAATGTTCGTCTGAGATGTTAAAAGAGATATTAGCAAAACTTTACAGTGAATAATTCTCACAAAAAAGACCCATTTAGGGCAGATAAATGAAACTCATGTTGAACTATATCTCGTTTTCCACTAAAAAGGAATAACATTGTCTTCATTATTAATGTTTTCTTAAAATATATATCTATGAAGGTCTGTATTTTATATTTTATAGAAGACAGAAATAATCGTGGTTCAAAATCTTAATGAAAAGAGCTACGCTAAAGTCAACATATATTTCTTCAATGAAAAAACAAGGGGCCATTGTGGTCGTGATCGTATGGTAGTTGGATATATAACTACCTATGCAATCAGTGTCTATAATCACTAAAATTGTGAGTTCGAATCATGGCGAGGTGCACTCGATACAACATTATGTGATAAAATGTGTCAGTTTTTGACCTGTGACAGGTCGTCGGTTTTCTCCGGGTATTCCGGTTTCCTCCACCAATAAAACTGACCAACACGATATAATTGGAATATTGTTGAAAGTGGCGTTAACACCATAACCTTAATCTTCTCGATAAAAATAAATTGAGTAATGACATGATTGGCATTTTTGTCCTCTCCGTTTTAGCAATGACTGTATACTAAATACCATGTCCCGAAAATCCTTAAACGTTTCTTCGTAAATAGTGAATATTTGAAGACAGACTTTTAATCTTTTTGAGCTATATTGTAAATGTATAAAAACAATCTATACTTCACCACAACATCACGTAGAACTTGAAGGAAATCGCTCAGGCAAAAATTTAATCTTCTAAATTACACCTCTATTTAATCAAATTAACGATAAAAATCACGTACCACTGGGTATTGTATTAAGAATTGAATACAACAGATTGTAAGGCCTAGAGAGGTTGTAAATTCTGGAGGATATACAGCTCCTGTTTTAATCGGTTTGTAAAACTGTCTGTCTGCAGTACAACAAACAACCAACACGAGTTCATTCACAACTTTATTTGTAGTGTAAAAATTGAAAGTTCAAATCTGTTTTCAATTCTAGCTAAATGAAATCACAATACGGAATACAGACATTCTCATACAGGAGCAAAAGATGCCAGGAATTGTACACAAAAAAGTATTACACAGTTCTACAATACAGGAATTATCTTATATATACGGGTAACAGTTTATAGGGTTAGGGTTATGAGGTTTAACGCCACTTTCAACAATATTTCAGTTAAATTGTGGCGGTCAGTTTTATTGGTTGAGGAAACCGGAGTACCCTGAGAAAACCACCGACCTCTCGCAAGTCACTGACAAACTTTATCACATTAAGTTGTATCGAGTACACCCAGCCGTGAACGGGGTTCGAACTCACAACTTTAGTGGTGATAGGTACTGATTGCACAGGTAGTTGTAAATTCAACTACAATATGATGAAAACCACAACGGCCCCTTTCAGATTACCCAGAAAGGCATCATTAGGTCACTGAAATAACACTGAAGTTTATGTGACCCATTTATTAATACACATTCTAATATGACGTCCTTCAAACGCTTTGATTCCAAACCCGTGGTAAAAATAATATATACCTACACCCATTGTAATTTATGACGTCATCGACAATTTATAACGATATTTTACCAATTTTTACATATTAGAATCGAAATAATTCATGGAAGCCATATGTATATATTGTTTTTACCACGGGTAGGCCTTTATGTCAGCTTTTTACCCCTCGCTAACGCTCGGGGTAAAACTTCGTCACATAGAGGCCTACCCGTGGTAAAAACAATATATACATATGGCTTCCATGAATTATTTCTTAAACATCACACAATAGCAATATAAACTACAAGATACCGTTTAGATCAATGAAAAATGTCTTTGAATATAAACTAATTACAATTATCTCCAATCTGAATAGATTGAATGATTGGTGCTTACCGCCACTTTCAACGATATTTCAGTTATATCGTGGATGTCAGTTTTATTGGTGGAGGAAACCGGAGTACCCGGAGGAAACCACAGACATGTCGCAAGTCTCTGACAAACGTTATGTGAATAGAAAGAGAAAGACAAATTGTCATATACAAGTACACTGTATATCAAAATCAACATCTTAACATTCATTCATCTGTGTTCTAAAAATAGTCATAATTAAAAAAAAAATCTACAGTTTCTGAGATTTTTCCGTATGATAACTTTTATTTTATCAATTAATACATGCAATTGAAATTATTTTTACTTTTAACAGTCATCCATGTTTGATGGCCAATGTTCTCTCTTATCTACCTGTATCTCATTAAAACACAATGGATGAAACCAATATATGAAAATGGCATTTGAAAGTGAAGACTTTAATCCAATAATCCCGAAGAGATTTGAAGATATCAAAGAGGTAATCATAAACCGTACATAGATGAAGGACACTACAATGGCCGATAGAAAAAGTACAAAAAGGACAAACAACGATCTACAAAACATTTCACAGAAAATTAAAGATCGAGCAACACGAACCCTACTAATAACCGACGGTGAACTCAGGTAAGGGTAAGCAGTTCCTGCTCCACAGGTGGCACCCATCGTGTTACTCTTTTCACAAACCAGGTGATGGGTTATGAATGGGGAAAGGGCCAGATTACGATTACGACATACGGAACATATAGTCGTGGTTATTTGTGACATATACATGTATACTCCGTAACGACCAATTAAGCGATGACGAAGCGATGACTTGAACTTGACAACTAGGGCCCCTTGATTCAGAAGTTTCTTGACGATTGTTTAAACTGGTTTGGTTGTGCTTTTGTTGTTATTTTTCACCTTCATACCATAAATCCGCCTTTTGATATCGTAGACGACCACGTTAAAAAGTATTTGTTTTTTTCTTTGTACCAACAATTGATTTCAATTCTTTGCTTTCCCTTTTGCAGTTTTCACATAATGAACTTAGTTTGGTGGTATAGCAGTCCCGTTACAGACCAATATCTGACATCATCTTGAACGATCGGGGAACACAATGAAAATTACCAATATTCTATAAGTTCATAAAAACATTAATAAAACGTAGATATCCAAATAAGTGCGCACGGCGCATTTCTAAAATAAGGTACGCTCATAGGATAGGAAATTGTGAATCTTTACCCCGATAGTGTGACAGAATAGTGAATATAATATGCCAACAATAGCCACAATCACATTATATATATATATGAATGTTCACCCTGTATGACAACCTTGAAATAGTTACAGGTTGGCAAATAAAAATAGTGTGAAGTTTTTTTGAGAGGATGTGATATACGGTTTTTTATTGTTTGTGTAATGGTGTGTTGTCGTTGGAGATCTAATCATGAAACGGGGAGGGTTGTGATCTTATTAAACGGCTGAACCCTGTCACAGTTGTCTCCCCTGTCCCAAGCCAAGACATGGTGTTCCAACGCCATAAGTTCTGATCTTTTCTATGTTCAATTGGTTGAGGCGAGCGGTGGTTGAGGCGAGCGGTGGTTGTTCGTTTTGGTGATTGCAGGATTACCGACCAATAACCGGAAGTCAATGATGCTCGGGCTATGTACATGTACACAACACAAATTGTGTATCATTTCAATAGCAGAAGGAGAAAACTAATATGTTTTTGGCCACCATACATTTGACCTAAATTTGTCGTAAAGATAACAATAAAACCAAATGTTCTGAAAGCTAGAGATGTTGTACCCGCCAATAAATTAAAATTACAAATCATAAATCGTGTTATGTTTTTGAACCGTAAAAAGGTAAGGTAATTTTATACAAGATTTAGGTACACGTGTGTTCGGTGTTTGATTCAATGAACTACTATGAGGAAATTACCAATCAAAATAAAATCAAAATTATATCATAGCGTTTGTATATAACACGTTCAATTTCACCTTTTGTTAATTGACTCGGGTATTAACGTTATAATTTGCATATTTTCTTTATAACTCGCTCTTTTGTTCAAAGATAAAAGATAAAATACGGAAAACCGGAAGAACAAAACTCACAACAATAAAACAGTTTTCTTGTCGAACAGAAAACCAGAGTGATTAAATTTGAATTAGCGAAAGCAATTACCAAAATATCAAAAAACTGAGGAAATTCTCAAAAGCTGACTTCGGAATTTAATTGAACTGTTTACCTGTATAAATCGTGCAACGTTTGCATCTTGTGTCTTAGAGTGTTTGTACAAATTGGAGGCGGTTGATTAAAGACGATACCTAAATGGTGTACTATTAACTTTTTTACTATCAAAAGAAAAAAAAACCGAGATGGTTGTTTGGAAAACGTGGGTATTTTTTTTGTCATGAACTATGACGTTTGTGGTTTTAATAGAAGGAAAAATGTATGGTCCATCTTGAAATCAATCGATACCAAAAAAAAAAAAAAAAAAATCTGCAAACACACTTGACAATTGCAGCAGCAGGGATATGATTAATTAGAAAACTATTACCTCTTTTTAAATATGCGAACTACATTTGGTTTTCCCCGCGGATGATTGGAGTTCTAAAACTGTCTTTGATTTCATAATAGATTAACTCTAGCCATCACTCAATGTAAGCAGAGTTGAAACACGCCAAATAAAAACATTATCCGGTCGTACTTGTGGTTTGTCGGAGATACGATTTTTCGGTACTTGATTTTAATGTGTGATTTTCAAAATCGTCCATTATCTATGCAAAACTTTAAGTTGACATACAAATTACAAAATACTTACAGATTAAAGGCGATTTTTATAGCAACAAAGGGTCCTTCAGTACTTTGTTCTGAACTGAAAGAACGTTCGTCAAAACAGGAATATGTTAGTATGATAAAGTCGTAAATCAAGTTTGACATTTTCTAGAAAACGTGGCTCTTCAAGATTATAGACAGGAGACAGCCATGGACAATGGACTATGACATCATAACCGTAACCATGTATAATTTCTGAATTTGATCAATTCTTTACGGTTTCCCTAAATTTGAATCTCGAGAGAGATTGACATATTTGATATTTTTATGACATCCACATCCTGGCATTGTTTCAGAAATTGACAACAAGATGGCAACGCGATTGATTGTTTATCAGTACATTGTAATTTGTTTCGGTTTGTTAAAAATAATAATAGAGTGAAACTAAGCAAAGAAACATGTAAATCTGAAGAAACTTGATATTGCATGAAGACTGTGTGAGACGAGAGTTTAGCCTTGTTTGAATTGAATGTGAGAGCTTCCATAGAGTTTTGATATATCATCAGTTACCCTAAATTTGTTAATACCGTAAATTCGTACACATTTTCATGATACTTTAACAATGACTATTCTACAGTATGGTGATCGGAAATGCGCCATAAATGTGTCTTCTGCAAAATTGAAGAAAAGAAAAATCCCCGGCTGTTCAATGAAATTGTTGCTCATGGTCTTGATCCAGATCAAAATTAGTTTAATAGAGATCAAGGGCACACTGAGAGGGTCATGAATATTGAAAAGTAATATACAAAAAAATACCACATAGTCAGAACAGTTCAAAACCCAATCGACAAATCGTAGAAACAGAGGCGATACCTCCCAAATACACATACTTGACCCCTAATACACATATACTTGACCCCAAATACACATATACTTGACCCCTAATACATATATATTTAACCCCAAATAAACATATATTTGACCCCTAATACACATATACTTGACTCTTAATACACATATACTTGACCCCAAATTCACATATACTTGACCCCAAATACACATATACTTGACGCCTAATACACATATACTTGACCCCTAATACACATATAATTGACCCCTAATACACATATACTTGACTCCAAATACACATATACTTGACTGCTTATTCTCCCATACATGCTCTTCAATGACTAGTGGCGGAGTTAAATTAGTTCTATGGTCCAAACCCTCCTCTTTTAATGTACATTATTAGACAAGAGTGTGGAATAGAATGATTTGATTCTACTCTATTGAATAAGGATAAAAATGTAATAAATAATTGAAGATGAAGATTATATATATATCATATACTTATCAAATATGTAAATGAATCGCTTATCAATAGCATTTAACTTTGTTCAAACCTAGTTTAAGTTTTTACCCCTTTTTCTATTATTGTTACATCAAATTTTATCATAAGCAAAGCAAAAAATATATATATAGTAAAACCTATATATAAAGGCCACTCAAGAGAACCTGAAC
Source organism: Bathymodiolus brooksi (assembly GCA_963680875.1). Lineage (NCBI taxonomy): Eukaryota > Metazoa > Mollusca > Bivalvia > Mytilida > Modiolidae > Bathymodiolus > Bathymodiolus brooksi. Next base: position 21,298,898 of record OY804584.1, read on the forward strand.
ATGTGGCCTTAATGAGCAGTTGTTCTTTATTTACAGGTTACAATTATGCACAATTCATTTATGGGAAAATAAGACTGTCCTTTATAGACAGTGATTTGCAATATATAGGTGCCCTTTTAGGCAGGCTGGACTGTATATAACTACACCAAATATTAAAACAAAAGTTTATACAATCCAAAAGTTTATACAATCTAAATGTTTATACAATCCAAAAGTTTATACAATCTAAAAGTTTATACAATCCAAGAGTTTATACAATCCAAGAGTTTATACAATCTAAAAGCTTATACAATCCAAAAGTTTATACAATCTAAAAGTTTATACAATCCAAGAGTTTATACAATCTAAAGGTTTATACAATCCAAGAGTTTATACAATCCAAAAGTTTATACAATCGATTTGAAGCTTCTAACCCCAAATAGATACAAAGATGGTTTCCTTCTGGGCAAATTTATGTTTTCCCCATTGGATAAATAAGACTACCAAAATCGTTTCAGCTGTGCTACACAGATAGTCACACGGTTTTACCCTAAACTAAATATAAATTATCAAAGAACGTAAACGCTTTGGTTCTGATAACGTATGCTCTGCTTTTTCAATTATTGGACTCAGATGGTTTAAGTTTGTTTGTGCTGTATGATTCTTGTTACAATCCAAACTCAAAAATTATACAAAAAACAGTTGAAACCCTCTAAGATATCTACTAAGCTGGTATTTCTTTAACTCGTTTCATGGTTACTGCGCGTAACGTCAATTTTGATATCACGCTATTCTTCTTCCACTATCAAAGGAGGAACCATGCTGTTACAAGCACTCTTTTTCAATCTAGAAATATGTCATTTATGAAATATAACGTTTCGTAGTAATCATAAAAGTATGTTTTTCTAAGTAGATTGCGATTCCTGAGCTTACACTAACATCTGTATTGTTCGAGTGTAATGCGAATGCCGTCACTTTGACAAATTGGATATTCCGAACGTTATACGAGCCTTGTAGCTCGGTATTTATAGCGTTTTTCATAATTACAGACGAAAAACTGCATTTCAAGAGTTTCGTTATGCCAGGGGGTAATTTTTAATACTTAAAATGCCCTATCAACAATGTAATCCGGTACATTAGCGAATTAACGTGTAATTTGGAGAATTCTAGTATACAAACAGAACATTCAGGCTCAATGGTTCAAACGTACTTTATCTAAATAACGATATATATAGAATTTGGACATGAGCATCTATTTATAGATAATTCAAGAAAAACTAAGAAAGAAAACATACCCTCTCATTCATAGCAACATTTATTCACTTGAGTGATACTAATGCAATTATCAAAGAACATGTCAAACTGTTGGTTAGGATTGTGGTGTCTAACGCCACTTTCAACATTATTTCAGCTATATCGTGGCGGTCAGTTTTACTGGTCACCGCAAGTACACCTCGCCATGAGCGGGAATCGAACTCAAAACGTTGGTGGTTATAGGACCTGATTACAAAGGTAGTTGTAAATCTAATTAACATACCATCACTCTACCAATAAACCTGACCACCGTGATATAACTGAAATATTGTTCATGAATCAAGATTCTTTATATCTCAAAAAAGAATAGTTTAAACAGTGGTACACAGAATTTGTTAATTTAACATAAATAGATAATAAATACACATGACAAGACAAGATGGTCTACAAAATTAAATAATAATAACAGAAATGAAATAACATTATTTTTGGATGAAAGGGATATATGGTTTACAAGGAGGACTAGCATGATATTGTCGGACACCGTACGACTGAATTTGCGCAGCTTCGTTAGTTCTTGTTTATTTTTAATTGTTGAAAGTGGCGTTAAACACCATTACGTTATTTAGTGTTGTCATGATCATTGATTTAGGGACGATATTTCCAGTTAGAACAACAGAACAACGCTTAACACATTGTTCCCCAAATACCTCACGAATTTCATTTCAAGTTTTTCAAGAAGACTGGTCCAGAGCCAGCCATGTCAACTAAAAACAAATTCTCTAAATTTTGTTTCCAGTTAGAACAACATTTAACTATAAATGACGCTAATCAGACTGTATCACGGAGACAACAATTTGTGTCGCGCGAACGACGACAGCTGACTACGTAGGATTACACCATTTAAAGAATATACAAGTCTCGGTTAAAATAGAATGAAAATCCCATCCATCATAGGGTAACTACAATACTGGCTCAAAGACAATGAAGTTACACTGACAACTGCTACTCAGTACAATAAAGATTCTGTCTTCTAATTATGACAAATAGGCAAATAATATAGGGCCGTGCTGAAGAAAATGATGGCTCTCTTTGTCCAAATAAGATCCATTTGTTTTGAGGTCTGTAAATAGTGTTAGAAATTAACTTTCTTAATCTGAACTCCATATTGGATTAGGATATCATATGACAAAGGAAAAAATCGAGAGAATCTGCTTTTTTGATTTGATAAGGTATAGAAAATTTGTGAAGTGAAAAATGAAGATAAATTGCTCCCTTTTTAAATTAAATATTTATTAACTTTTTGGGGAAATGCATGAAATAAAGTCTGTCTGAAAGCTATTGTTTCTCATTACAGTATAGTCCTATTAGAGCCATGTTATTGAGAATGAAAGAAATGAAATGAAAGTTGAAATTAAACTTTTATACATCAAATGCTATCTTTAGAACTTTGCAAGAACGGAAATTGTGCCCCCACCTCCCCCAAAATCAACGAAAGAGAATAAATAAATAAATACATAAATAAATAAATAAATAAATACATAAATACATAAATACATAAATAAATAAATAAATGAATAAATAAATAAAAATCTTAATTATGCAAATACGAATTAATTTGCCATCCCAACATTTACTGCTTTTAGATGTTTTGTGTAATTATTATAAGTAATTACACGTAACTTATTAATATTATATTGATAAAGTTGGCGTTAAACACTAATCTGTCAATCAATATAAATATTATAAGAGGCATGACTTCTTATCAGTTTCAATAAATGAGAAAAAAAAATGTTTGATAATTTAAATTCTGGATTTCAATATCAACAACAAAGTATATCAATAATCTTGAGAATGAATTCATGAAATTACAATCAGAATTATCGTTACGCTTTGGTGAATTTCAAGTTTCAGACATGATACTGTATTACATAAATTAATTATTATAAACTTCTATTGTGAATTGGTGAAAGCAAAAATAAATAAATAAATAAATAAATAAATAAATAAATAAATAAATAAATAAATAAATAAATAAATAAATAAATACAAATTAATAAAAATTATTGTGAATTCATTAATTTTCGTCGATACCAATTTTCGTGGTTTGAGGAGGAGGGGGGGGGGGGGGCAATTTTTGAGGATACAAAAATCTGTGGAATCCCTACTATTGTCAGTACATTTGTGTGTGGTGAAAATTATTCGCTGAATTCTTAATTCCGTTAATTAACACTATTCATGAAAACTGATATACCGCGAATAATGAGTAATTCACAGTAAATTTATATATATTTTTATACAGTTGAATGTCGTTATGTCAAACCTGGCTTGCTCGAAATTACGGTTAAGTCGAAATGTGTCTGAAGTCCCGTTTTAAACTTAGTGTTTTTCAACTTAATTTACTCCTCTTATCTCAAATTTCGATGTTTCGAAATTTCGGTTTTCTCGAAGTAGTTTTTCAGTCCCTAATATATATTACATTGTACAGATTTCATTTCAGACAGACTTTTGTTTACGTCAAATAACTTTTTCCGTTTCATTTTACACGTGTTTTGTTTTATGGACAGTCATGCTCTCTGTCACGTTTTAATAGCTCAACATCTTTTTACGTATGACGTGTTTTCCGTTAAATGTTTGAATATGTGTCCATTTAAAGTCTTGTTATTTTAGCTTCGTCACGCTATTTGCATCAACACCTTCAGCAAAATAATCTATACATATTAAATAGCAAAAAAAAAAAAATAGATATTATCTATAAAATATCAAACAGTTGTCAAATAAATGTCATTTTTTTTCACGTCAAATTTTAGGTTCAGATACATTAATTTTAAGATCATTAGATTTTTTTTCTTTTTACTTTCAAGAAGTGAAATCTAACATGGCAAAGAAAGCAATTTTTTAACTAATAACAATTGAAATCGTAACATTTAGAACAGATCTAAATTTCGTTCGTAATTTATTCGGGGCGTTACTGGTCCGGGATAGTTTTCCTTTAAGCATATTTTTCCAAAAGAAAATAATTGAATAGAATTAAATCCTGAATGTGTTGATACTTGAGAAGAAAGTCAAGCATTTAAAATGTTTCTGTATGAAATAAACGTCCATCTACGTCTTTTAATCAGTTTCAAATTCGATAAATGCACCCAACTGCTCTTCTACAATACGTTTTACTTTTGAAAATGGATACCGTTTGTATGTGATTTACGATCTCTTAAATCAAATCTATTGGTATCCAGCGTACAAAAATTTAGTAGTCTACAAAAGAACAGTTAAATGAAAATTTCTACTTAAACTGTAATAAAATAACACTTTACATGAAAGCATGTGTGAACTGAAACGACATTAAACTTTCCATTCTCCTGATTTATTACCATATATTCAAACACATCTGCGATTGAGATCTGTTTTTATTTAGGGTGCATCCTCTATCTGAAATCTAAAAGACCCGGATGGGAAGAGGCAATTGGCACGTGGAGACTGTGATTTATGATCTTTCGCATGGTATATCTTGTTTTATAGGAAAGTTAATTGACAATGAAATGAAATCCGATTTACTAGTAAGCGCTGACGATATAAATTATTAGGCGATTTGTTGTAACGTTTACAAAGAAAAGGGTTCAGGACAAGCTGATATTGTTATTAATGCAAATTACATATTGATTATATGGACGATTTCTTTTCCTTTTCTTTTCTTTATTTTGGTAATTGGGTATTAACATATTATCACATATATTTCTATATATTTACAATTAAACTTGCGGCAGGTTGGTGGTTTTCTCAAGGTACTCGTGTTTCCTCCACCAATAAAACTGACCACCACGATATGACTGAAATATGAATGAACGTGACGTTAAACACCATAACCCTAACCTTTAACCTTTAACCCTATTTATGATTAAAAATCTACCATTATTTGTATATTTTACAATATAAAACGTGCATTCTTGTTTATATATTCTAAATTCATTGTGAAAAATGACCACATTTGCCTGACATTTTGATTAGCGAAATATTTCAATGTGTATTTTCTGGAGCAGTTAACGAATTGTTAAGCTAAGAACCTGCATTCTTCACTAATTCAACTTTTGACCAGATGCATCTCAAATATTTTTGACAGGTTGCATATTACAGTGTTTTCTATAATTAGTGGCAGCCGTGAGAATTTTAAAAATAAAACATGCATAATACGAAACGATGTCTGTTAGTACTCTACCTATGCCAAAGTTCTCTGACCCGATGGCGACTTCAAAACAGAAGGCTCTTCTGTCATGTTGAATACCAAGTTACGCAAAGCATGCATTACTTGACACAGGAATGTTCAGATGATCTTGCAAAAAGTTAAACTATTTTAACTTTCTCCTTGTAACACTGACATTTAGTCACTTTTCCTTAGGATCAAATAGACATTTTGAAATAAGCGCTCGGTAGAAATTTAGTCACTTTTCCTTAGGATCAAACAGACATATAGCAATAAGCCTCGGTAGCAATTTGTCGAATACACTACTTCCGGTGGAAAAGAAATATTTTATTGAAAAACTTAAGATAGAGCACTACATCAAATCACATTTCTTCTGATGTCTAACTGTTATACAACAGACGAAGCAAGAAAAAAACCAGAATCTTGTTTATCTCTTTGTTTTTTATACACAGAGGTTAAATTTCAGATTTTTCATTTATCTTGACTAACATCTCTACAGGAACAACTTTGAAATCGCTATATCCACACGTGCAATTATCATTTAACCGTTTCTTCAAAAAACATTTTTTCCTAGGAATATGAATTCATCATAATATCTTTGACACAACAAATTGAGCGGTCTGCTCATCTGGAGAATACCTCAAAGTTTTTTTTAAGAAAGATGATAAATATCATCACACTATGCTAATTTTGTTTATCTTATTACACAAACGTTTACACAAATGTTCGACTTTTACTTAAAGTACAACATTCCTTTCAATGAGAAAATTTTATTCAACCATGACAATCCAAAATCGCACGAGGGAAGAAAGTCGTCTGGCTCTGTTTCTCTTATTGTAAAACAAAATACTTATCAAGATGTGTAGAGGCTAGTGGTATTATTTTCAATGCCATGATTTCATTTTTCAATTAGGTGATAAAAAATAGAAAAAGAAGAAAAATGTGAAATAAGAAGCCACGCTATTGATAGCATTCATCAAATAAGAATATGATTGACGCCATCTCTTCTCAACAAGTGGGATGACAAGGACAAAGGGAACTAACTCTAATTCTGATATCAGTTAGCCTTACGTTCACATTGCAATTCATACTTAATACTCATTGGAAACTTTCTCCGGGTACTCAGGTTTCCTCCACCAATAAAACTGACAGCCACGATATAACTGAAATATTGTTGAAAGTGGCTTTAAACACCATAACCCTAACCCTAACCCACTGGAAGCCCACTTTTTTTTTAAAACATATTAATTGTAATAAAAGAAATGTCTTGTTAAACCCATCAACACTTACCCAGATGGAAAAATAAGGTTTCTATATAAGATAGTCCTTAGATCTGAGAACGAAATAGTTTTAATTCGGTCAATGATTCTGAAGAAATATGTATGGATAACAACAAAGATAGCAAATTCAGTGCGCACGTCTCGTTTCTTCTGGAATAACCTTCATCAGGTACGCTGAAAGTCAAAATATTTGAAAGCCGAATAATTTAAAGTTTCTTAAGAGTAAGATAAGTGTAATTAATGAATATGAAGCTATTGGTGCACACTGCGATGCACATCTGAATGCAGTGTGATGCAGAATAATGATGTAAATATAGAGGTGTTGTACTAGATGCACATTTTTTACTCAAATTTGTGTTTGTTTTGTTTTATGTTTTGAAATGTTTTTGTTTTGCTTTCATTTGATTTTGTTTTCATTTAATTTGCTATTTTTTTTTTTGTTTTAGTCTGTACTAAACAACTTTTAAAATACCCGGCAATATCTCAGAAAAGAACAAGGATCTTTGTTATGACAGTTCCAATTACCTTATAGAGGTTATGTTTATTATGTTAAACACCACTTTCAACATTATGTTAGTTATATTTGTCACTTTTATTTGTAGAGGAAACCTGAGTACCCGGCGACAACCACCGACCTGTCGCAAGTCATTGGCAATATTTATCACATAATGTTGTATCGAATACACCTCGTCATCAGCTAGATTCGAACTTACAGCGTTAGTGATGATACGCGCCGATTACACAGGTACTTGTAAATCAAATTACCATACGATTACGACCACGACGGCCTCTTATTATTTATGTATCAGTTGTATCTATTTATTTTCGACTGTATCAGTGTCTACAAATGCTAGTCTCTACAAATCCCGATCTACTTTTAGAAAACAAAATGAGAACCTTCTAAGACAGTCCTATTATAGACTGCATCGGTATTTACAACTGTTATTCTCTACAAATTACGATCTACTTTTAGAAAACAAGCTGGAAACAGTCCTATCATGACAGTGTTACCCAACAGAAGAATATATATATGTAACTTAAATGACAAGTTCATTTAACTCTATTTAATGAGTGAACTACGTTAATAACCACGACTATGACACGTCACGTGACATGTCACATGTTTGACGGAAAGGAAACCGAATACAACCTAAAATTGTGACCAAATTGTAACAAAAAATCTTGATATAGAAATAGGACAGTTTCTTCTATTCAGGGAAATGGAACACAAAAGAAATATTTGAAGACATCAAAGGTGTAATCAGAAGCCGTAAATCCAAGGACAAACAATTCATTGGCTAAAAGAAAAAGGACAAACAATTCATTGGCTAAAAGAAAAAGGACAAACAATTCATTGGCTAAAAGAAAAAGGACAAACAATTCATTGGCTAAAAGAAAAAGGACAAACAATTCATTGGCTAAAAGAAAAAGGACAAACAATTCACTGGCTAAAAGAAAAAGGACAAACAATTCATTGGCTAAAAGAAAAAGGACAAACAATTCATTGGCTAAAAGAAAAAGGACAAACAATTCACTGGCTAAAAGAAAAAGGACAAACAATTCATTGGCTAAAAGAAAAAGGACAAACAATTCATTGGCTAAAAGAAAAAGGACAAACAATTCATTGGCTAAAAGAAAAAGGACAAACAATTCACTGGCTAAAAGAAAAAGGACAAACAATTCATTGGCTAAAAGAAAAAGGACAAACAATTCATTGGCTAAAAGAAAAAGGACAAACAATTCATTGGCTAAAAGAAAAAGGACAAACAATTCATTGGCTAAAAGAAAAAGGACAAACAATGATCTACACAACAATACACTTAAAACTAAACATCGAGCAACACGAACCCCACTTATAACTCAGGGTAAACAGAGCAACACGAACCCCACTTATAACTCAGGGTAAACAGTGTCTGCTTCACAGGTAGAACCCGTCGTGTTACTCTTGCTACACACCTGGTGATAAGTCATAAAAGATGAAATGACTGGATTATGATTGCGACAAGTGGAACATATCCGTGGTCATTTGTGACACAGATATTCCGTAGCTGTTAACAAAGTCATGCTGGCAACCGTAACACTTTCGAAATGATGACTTCAACTTAACTACTAGGAACCGTTGATTCAATAGATTCCTTGTTAGCAGTTACTCTCTATCAAGAAAATCATAACAGGTCTGTAATATCGGATCATCTGAGAGATATACACTCCACTATGCATCTTGTAGTATAGCTAACAATGAGCAACAATTTCTTAGAATGGTGTGTAGTTGCCCATTACAAGGAAAACAAATTCCGACCATATCAAACTTTTTTTGTGTTCGTCTTTTTGCAACAGACAGTCGGCATTCCAATGGGTTCTGATTGTGTTCTCCATCTTGCTAACATATTTGTGTATTAATATGAAGCTGACTTCCTTCAAGGACTCGTTAAGGATCCAGAAAAGAAGTCATACCAACCCAATACCCAATTGAGACTATTTAAAAGATTTTACCTATGGGTAAGACAACAGTTGCCACTTGAGCACATGAGTTCCACCCCAGCATTTTGATTGAGGTTCATGGTTCTCTTTTTTAGTTTTCTGTTTTTAATACCGGTAATTGTGAATAGTGTTTGTTCGTGTCTGTTTCTTCTTCTTCTTTTTAACGGTGATTTTGTTGTTTTCTATTGATTTGTGGCTGTTGGTAACGTTTTGGTACATTCTGACTTTATTTACAGGAACTTCTTACCCTTCCGGAGCACCTGAGTTCACTTCCAGTTTTTAATGGTGTTAGTGTTGCTCGTTCTTTAGTTATATATGGAATCTTTTGTAGGTCGTTGTTTCTCCTTTCTGTCCCTTTTCCTTTGTTCTGTCTATCCTTCTTCGATTTACGGTTTCCGATTATACCTTTGGTATCTTCAAACTCTTCTTACACATATTTTAGCAGAAAAAGAACCAGACATATCATGATAAGATATCGCCATCTTCTCTTTCTTTTATTTCTTCTTACTTTCATCGACTACAGAGTGATTGACAGTATCAGAGAATGAACATGTCATATTTTATTCCAATCTTTTATCACAACATTTGCATTTAGAAAACAGCTGTGAATTAGATTGCTATTTCACAATACAGACGTTATTCAAATTAAAATGCAAAATAATCTTCAATGAAATTATAGCATAAACAGGGTAGCAATTTATTTTCACTATGTTCGAAATACAGTTTATGTTTTTAGACTAACGTAATTCGATTGTATCATAGGGTTATAGCTATTTCCTGACTACCAGAATTAATAGCGGAAGAAAGTCAGTACAGTTACGAAGAGCTTGAAGATACCAAAGGGATAATCAGATACCGTAAACCAAAGAAGAACAGACAACACAATAGCCAAGAACAGACAACACAATAGTCAAGAACAGACAACACAATAGCCAAGAACAGACAACACAATAGTCAAGAACAGACAACACAATGGCCAAGAACAGACAACACAATAGCCAAGAACAGACAACACAATAGCCAAGAACAGACAACACAATAGTCAAGAATAGACAACACAATGGCCAAGAACAGACAACACAATAGCCAAGAACAGACAACACAATAGCCAAGAACAGACAACACAATAGCCAAGAACAGACAACACAATAGCCAAGAACAGACAACACAATAGCCAAGAACAGACAACACAAAAGCCAAGAACAGACAACACAATAGTCAAGAACAGACAACACAATAGCCAAGAACAGACAACACAATAGCCAAGAACAGACAACACAATAGCCAAAAGAGAATGAACAAAAGGACCAACAACGATTGATGAAACATTACACAGAAAACTAAATATCGAGTAACACTAACCCCACTAAAACCATCACAATGGTGAAACTCCGGCCATATTGGTAGAATATATTCAATTATTGCCCTCATATGAGGCGAACATCGAAAGTTGTCCATCAGAGGGTGGTTGTTTTCCCAGGCGCTTTAGCATGCATTGGTGTTGTAAACGTGTGGTCAAGATTATAAGTAATTGACAAGCTTGATCGAGAAGGGGTATTCAGAAACCGTTAATTAAAGGACAGACCATAGAATGGTTTAAAGAACAAATTCAAAATGATAAGTAAACAATGATCTACAAAACACTACACAGAAAACTAAAGATTGAGCGACGGTCGAGTGATGTTCAGGACGGGTAAGTAGTTTCTGTTCCATGAATGGCACCAGTTGTGCTCCTGTTAAATGACACGAACATAATTTGATATGAAAATCAGATGGGTTTTTATTGAGGACGCGTCCCTGTGAACGGCGAGTTCTAAAACATTAACTGTGATATACATGCACATACTGTTGGTACTGCATATAGACTGAAGATAATAAAACTACCGTTCTATATCGGCCATGGAGGCACCTTTGTAGATCAAATTGCAAATATTGCGTGCACATTCAGAACGAGAACTAATTAATTAGAAAAGAGAGAAGAGTGGGACAACAGAGACAATGACATTAGATTGCCAATGAAAAAGTATTGAGGGTTCGATATGAATAAAATAGACTTTTCTATTGTGACTACAAAATGCATTGTCTTTTTTTTCTCCTCGAAATCTGCAATTCTTTCAGTGCAGAGACCATGTCACTCTCCAAACAAGTTATCCACTATGGTCTACAGTTAGGCTTTCTGGATTATAACCTGACAGTCCCCCACAGAGAGGGTACCCCATATCCATCTTCATGGAGCGCACATGGTTGTGGGAGAACTTGGAATCATCATCAGTCCCAAGTATAACATAGCCTAAGCAGGATTGAAAAACAACGAAAATAATCGACAATTTCTCCACGTACCACATGAACATTTCCTCACCTCTGGCTCTTTGTTGAAATAATCAAAAAAACTCAAGGAGGTTGACAACATTGGCTGACATGGATACACGTTTTCAACCGCCTCCTCGTTGTGGTAGCAATACAAAAGTAAGCAAACTACTAGTATTTAAAATGCAAAAAATCTCTACAACTGAAAAGACTGTAAGATATGATCTCGAAAATAACGATCATATGACTAATTACGCTAATAGGACAAATGAAGTCTTGTTTATAGTTTAGTAACTACAATAAATAAGAATGTAGAAACTGATTATTTTAGGCATTACTTTAAGTAAAAAAACACAAATAGTTCTTCCAAACAAATGTATACATAGATTTCACGTGACATCGAATGAAGTCAGCCAATTGTTGGAATTGTACAAGTATTGCCGTCTGTACCAATTTCAAAGCGTTGCACGCAATTGTCCAGAAGACACGACATGATAATGTTCGATAATGTTAACACACTAAATTGTATATCAACGTTATTTTAACTTATATATTAATACAATAGTTTGTGACAGATGAATTCGTTTTACAAGGGTATATTTGTTTAATGCACACTTCCATTAATTCTCGGTAAGATTATTTAAGTGTAATTACGTTGTAGTACACACTAATTACATGTATACATGTACTTATGAAATCGACATATGAGCTTCCTTAATGTGACTCAACTCGTCGACAATGACTAAAGGCATATTAAATAAGGGTAATAACAAAATTACCGAACTCCGAACAATCTTACAAAGGGAAAGTCAAAACTCATAAGTATATAAACAGACAAAATCAGTCAACAACCGGAAAACTGTGAAAACCGTAATGACCCTGACTTGGTACAGGCATTTCTAAAGAAATGGTGGGTTGAATCAGATTTTAAAGCGTCAAACCTCCCGCTTTCATTACGGCTCAAAGGTTCCGGCTGTCACTATAACTGATTTCGTCGTCTTCCACATGAGAATGAATACAAACCATAAGACTTCCCGAGGTCCGACCCTGGGATTTCTGTGAACTTTCCATTGTTTTGTATAGTTTCCTGTTGACGAAAATCAGTTTTTTTGACAGCCTTCATATTTTTATACATTACAAAAGAAAGAAATTGCAGTAACAGTCATATGATCGACTACATCACCTTCCGTCTGATATGATAATTTGCATAAAGGTCAAATATTTACAAACTGTACGTCTCACTTTTCTAGGTTGGTACAGGCACTTTACCAAAGAGTGGCGATGCTAAACTAGCTCTATGAGCCCAAACTTCCTCTCATAATGTAAAGATGAGATCATGCACGTATTTTCCACGTGTGAGTAAAACACAACTCCCATACACGTGCAGAAGTGGATGAACAGCTTGTTGTAAAACACAACCCCATACACGTGCAGAAGTGGATGAACAGCTTGTTGTAAAACACAACTCCCATATAATTACAGAAGTGGATGAGCAGCTTGTTGTAAAACACAACTCCCATACAAGTACAGAAGTGGATGAACAGCTTGTTGTAAAACACAACTCCCATATAAGTAAAGAAGTGGATGAACAGCTTGTTGTAAAACACAACTCCCATATAATTACAGAAGTGGATGAACAGCTTGTTGTAAAACACAACTCCCATATAAGTACAGAAGTGGATGAACAGCTTGTTGTAAAACACAACTCCCATATAAGTACAGAAGTGGATGAACAGCTTGATGTAAAACACAACTCCCATATAAGTACAGAAGTGGATGAACAGTTTGTTGTAAAACACAACTCCCATATAAGTACAGAAGTGGATGAACAGCTTGTTGTAAGCACAACTCCCATACAAGTACAGAAGTGGATGAACAGCTTGTTGTAAAACACAACTCCCATATAAGTACAGAAGTGGATGAACAGCTTGTTGTAAAACACAACTCCCATATAAGTACAGAAGTGGATGAACAGCTTGTTGTAAAACACAACTCCCATATAAGTACAGAAGTGGATGAGCAGCTTGTTGTAAAGACTCTTAAACTCCATGAATAATATACACATGTATTTATCTTCGTGACACAGATCTTGTCATATGTCCGTCTACTTTTTGCGTTGAGAACTGCTCTGTGTATCATTTTATCTGAACTTGATCAGTCAGAACTGATATAGGCAGGGCTATCCAATATTTGCAATGACGCAATGTTTTCCTATGTTGCACGTTGAACGTGTTTGAAGTAACAACCATGGATTCTAAACGTATGATTTGCTTTTATTGCTATTTTTTAATTGAAATCCATATCAATTTTAGTATGAAATTAAACATATATGAATTAATATGTTGTCCCAGTGAACACAGATATGTACATACATTTGCTTTTAAAACAGAATTAACATATTTTAGCAACACTTCCCTATAGAAATAGAAACGAGAAAGTTGTGAATTGAACTGGTTGTTTAACCTGATTTATTTATATAAAAACAAACGGAAGGAAATAATTGAATTATTATGGGACGAAGTCCCAAATATGGTAGAAATAGCAATATTTTCCATATCACTAATGGCTTAAATTCCTTGCACCGGAAATGATACACCGGAAACCAATACATGGTTAAATCTGCAGAAAATTGGATGCGCAGTAATTTGGAAGGGTGCAGGACGTTTCGTAACCTGGTCGTTTCGTAACCAGGTCGTTTCGTATCTAGAACGGGACGTTTCGTACTGGGGTAAAAATGTATAGTGAGACGTTTCGTACCTTCTTTTCAACTCATAGATTTGTGATAAACTCGTTAATTAAAATGGTGTATGTATAGTTGAAATTCTGGAACTACTTCCGGTTATGAATGTTAAAAAATGACTCAAAATCGCAGTGTGATCTAGCCCATTAAGCATATACCATGGGACTGACAATATCATTAAACAGAATTTCATTTCTTCCTCCTCCTGTCCGAAATAATATTTTCTATGAAATTGAGACGCTGGGTTTGGGTCCCCCTATTTTCCCCCTCCCCTCTTTTAAGAAAGTCTGGATGCGCCTCCCCCCTTCCCTCCTCGGTCTACTTTGAAAAAAAATGATAGGTCCATATATCTGAGTTAATATTTTTTTTTGAAATATTGGACTTCGTCCCAAGTTAGGTAAAACCTATTATCATGTTAATTTCCTCTATAGCCTTTTTGTGTGGAATGAGCAGTATCTAAGTAAGCAGACAGCCATGATCTATAGTTGATTGAAATTGACATACCATTTTTTTTCTATTCGTATCTCTCTACCCCTTACATGTATAAAGATCTGACATTAGTCAAAACATTGCATTTTTTAAAACTCAATTAGAGTTTCATGTTGATCAATATTTGTTTCGACATGCGCAAACAATTCAAGTGTGTAATAATTCCGTACGAATGTCACAATATAATTCACGGAAATATTTATATCATGTTTGAAGCGACCATTTTGAATTCTCATTTTACATCGTTTATAAACAAACACTTATTACTTCGATTCGGTGACTGATAAATACTGACTCACAGTTGTCGATTAGGTGACTGATAAATATCGACTCACATCGTAGATTCGGTGACTGATAAATACTGACTAACAGTTATAAGTAATTGGTTTTGAAACAGTGTGATTCCATGTACAATATATCCATTGAATATTTTAATGACAAGGCATCAACAGTCGTGGTTTCGTACATTCTTGTTCGGACGCATGTTGCTCATTTTTTTCTTCAAAGTTTGTTTTCTTGGCATGTTGAAATGTAAATAAAATAATTGTTCGTCCACTTCGAACAGACAAGCCCTGTCAATGTGCATAATATTCTAGTCAGTCGTATGTATATTCCACTTGGCATAGGTTTTTTTTCTATAATATTTTGTATATCAAATACGAAACTATTACTCCACTTGGTATTGCTTTTTTTCAACAAAATTTTGTAAGCCAAAATACGAAACTATTTTATGCGAAACTATTAATATATCACCAAGTCGTTTACATTGTCAGAAGAAAAACTGACTTAAAAGTTAGTGTCTTGGCTTTTTGTCATTTGTTCTAGACTGCTGGATTACTCGTTTATAAAGATGAAACTAGCCATTACAGGTCTATTAAAAATCACTTTGCGCTATAAAATAATGATTTGCCCACTGTGATAAATTACCTTCGACTAGAATTTCTTGTAAATTAAGTTATTTTATGTTATTTTAATTTGAAATTGTAGATTAATGAGCGACGAGAAGCCCGTATTTTTCTCGACCCTTCAGATAAGTCCGGTGAGCTCCGAATGATTTATGTTCTTGGAGAAAGACAACAATTTTACAAGAGGTCGATACAACTCGATTTCTCGTTCATCATGTTTTCGTATGTAAATTAGACAATAATAAAAGTGGAAAATGATTGCAATAAATGTGTTTAAACTAAGAATCCTAATTATATCTGTTTGCACAAGATACGGTTTGTTCTAGCTATGCTTTTTTACAAGGGAATTGTTATTTTCGAATCTGTCAGAATGATAAATTATGATTATAAAAGGTCGTTTGTCATTTTGGAAGTCGAGTAGACTAAGAGATTCCCTATAGCTTATTTTGTCGTTGGAATTGAACGTAACCAGAGGTAGTGTTTTAAGGATGGTTAAAAATTTGTGACTTTTTTTCTCACATTTTTACACTTTTGTCATGGGGTGAAATTTTCACTATGTATAAAAATTTCTTAAAAACACCGTTAACACAGTTGGATTATTTATAGAACTAGAAAGGTAAGTTCGTTCACAAATTTACATTAGAATAACAATTTATCTTGGACAACCACCCATTGTTGTCTGAGTGACGTAATTCCTTATATTCGTGTCCGTTCCGAAATTGTTGAATGTTATTTTTATTTTTAAACACACGTTGATATTCGGTTTTTTGCAACTGTTGAATGTTTTGTATGTTGGTGGCAACGTCTGGTCGAAAGCTCTGGATTCTTTTCTCTCCTAAATATCGATAATGTTGTATTTTTTCTCTCCAAATTAGCGATAATTTTGTATTTGTCCTCTCTCTCTCTCTCTCTCTCTCTCTCTCTCTCTCTCTCCAAAATATTGATAACTTTGTATCATAGCATTAATAAAGCACCAGTGAAGAACGTCCGGCAAGCGAAAGCTCCGGATTTGTTTCTCCCAAAATCCATTTTAGTTTTTGCATTTTCCCTCATAATGAAAGACTTTATATATATTTAGGAATTTTACCAAACTCATTTATATTTGTGTAAAATGCAACGTAGTTTGGAAGATAATTGGATCACAGTTAACGAGAATTGTTTTGCATATTTTTTTGTTTTGCATAATTCGTTAGTGGTATCTTTGTTTAACATAGAAGCAGCAAAGCAAATCAATCAGGGTGGTGCATACAGATGACAGAACAGAGCGTTTACGAATGGTTCAGAAAAATAAATAAATACATTGTATTCTATTTTTTTTTCATTCTTTATTGCTCCAAGTTCTAACCAAGGTTTAACAGATTTTGTCATTCAAATTTTGGATATATCATTTAAGAGCAGATATACATAGCCATTGTTTTGTTAGGGCGCTTATGTATCTGACATTCTACTGTAGTTACACATGATTTCTTAGCGTTTCTTGTAGCATTTCTGCTGATCACATTCTGGAAAAGAAAGTTAATTATGTAGGAGTGGCTATTTTAAGCATGACCAATTTATACAATATTCCATGAGTAAATGTTTAAGATTCTGACTATACAGGACAGAGATGAGATTATCTTATTATCTATGCCTGTCAGATGGTGTTGTTAGATGACAAAAGACGTCGAGTGGGCAAAAATACTTTCGTTGTCTCTGATATTGCTATTTTTTTTAGCTTGTGTTTATTTTGAATATTTTACATACAGTAATTGAAAATAAAATAAACTATGAAAATTAGCATGTATTTCACTGGGAAAATATTTTTCTAAATTAAAGTAATATGTCTTTCTAAAATACATTTTAAAACTGTAGAGTAATTTATATAAGTTGTAAAACTTGTGTTCAATCCTATTACATGTATATATATTTGAAAAAAATATGCGTAAAAAACAATGTTGAATATTCGAATTTTTAAAGGTATATTTTTTTTATAATTAAACAATACATGTAATTTTTATTTTTAAGTTATTACTGTACAAATATTTTAACATGGAAAAATGCGTATATTTTATCAGCTTGAAAAAAGATCATCAAACGCGGATAAAAATGTTTTTATTTATTAACTTCAAAAGTTTATATGAGAGCTACATGTAACCACACAAATTTTCAAAGTTATTTCTGTAAAAATCTTTTAACATGGGAAAATGCGTATATCTTATTATCTTGAAATTTATTTTATCAAACGCGGATAAAAATGTTCTTATTTATTTACTTCAAAAGTTTATATGTGACCACACACATTTTCATTGACTTAAATTTATCTCGAGTTTATATAATTATATGAAAACAAAATGGCCTCCAGTATTAGTCTAATACAAGTAAACAGCATTAGTTTATTTTATTAAACATATTTTCTGTATTGTATTTAACATTTGTACCTCATGTTACACTGTATAGTGCCTGAGTGTTGTTCAATAAAGTTCTTGATAAAAATATTTTGATACCCCAAGTCAGCAGCTTTAGATTTTATTTTGTAGTTGGGTTTTTTGGGGGGTGGGGAGGGGTTATTTTCTCGTTTGTTCCCCCTACCTGCATTAATTCACGACTCTTTCATTAATTTCTTATTCATAATACTATGTTGTATATGTTTTACTGTCATTATATATATTATGTGTATTATAAATGTCAGGAGAGGACTTACTATAAGTTGTAATAACTTGTGTCTGATCTTACTGCTTAATTTATTGCAATAAAATATTATTAAATTATATTAAAAATCGAAAAATGTATTTCACAATATTATTTTATACATATCTTTATTCTGATAAAGATGAAAACTGTGCACATAGTGTTCAAGAAGAGTTCGACGTTATTTTGTTTTATCATTTCACGAAAAATACAGGAAGAACAATTAAACAAGCTTGATTTGTGTGATTCTGATTTATTTTCATAACATTATTTAATATTACGCTAAATATCTAAACGTGAAAAGTTTCTTTCAATATTTCTAGTTCAATGTACATGTTTTTTAAGACACAATTGGATATTATTCCATTCCTGTACCTTGGTTGAGCTCTAACCTCGACTAATATTTTTCCCCTTTTTTTTTTTTTTTTTTTTTTTTTTATCTTATTTTCATTTTTAGTTATATATTTATTTTCTTCTATTTTTACGAGATATCTTAGTATTAACGTTCTCCTATTTTTATTTTTCTATAATAATAAACTTAATTAAATAACAATAGGAACAACATACAACATACACTTATTTCAAATTATAATTTTCGTTTTATTTCAATAAAATATTAATAATTTAGATAAAAAAAAATTCAGAATTATTTGAAATTAATTATTCCTGTACATTTTGTATAAAAGGGGCTGATTAAAAAATATACTTTGCGTTTTTTCTCTCTCTCATGATTTTGACTAAGGAAATGGGATGACTGGAATGAGCTTATATATTGGTGTTTTACCATAAGTCATGGTTAGGGTTAGGGCTATGGTAGTCAACGCCACATTCAGGAATATTCCAGTTATATCGTGGCGGTCAATTTTATTGGTGGAGAAAACAGGAGAAAACCACCGATCTGCCGCAAGTCCAGGGTAGCATTATGTTATCCTACAAACGCAATGTAAATTAAAGTCTTGGTATTGTTAAAAGGGCATAGGACACTAAAATATAAATTTGTGTTATTTGATTCAAAATTTTATAATAAAACAATAAATCACAACGGAATAGTTGTATTTATTCTCCACTGCCTGTCGGATGCATTTGTGTATTTTCCGATAATCACCGGACATATGGTCGGACCCAATACAAAAGCGCTATGTGATATCAGTGAAATATTTAAACATGACAGTTTGGCACTGATGACCCTCATATTTTACCCCGCTCCAATTTTTTGTAGTAAAGCTGAATAAAATGAAATAAGACTTGATTTACCAATAAATTGTATATATCAAATGCAAAAAACACCGTCAAAGCCCTTTTTTGAAACATATTCTTTCGGGGTTTATTTGCTAAAATATACATTTCAAAATATGAATAAAAAGTCAATTTTCCCACTCAGATACCACTTGGAACAAGATATACCATGACATGAGAAGGAGAAGAGAAATTGTGTTTTTCTTTTATTAAAACTCATAAATTCTGTTTTAGAGTCTTTAAACGGGAAATCCAACTATTACCTACACATATACATGAAACAATTAATTAAGGTACAACTTCTTTAAACTTAAAAACTGTTATTCTTTCAGGTGTTTTATAGTTTAGTCTTATTGTTTTACATAAAACATTTGAAATAATAATATTTTAATATTTAATAGACTCATTTCCAATACAAAATACAAATATGAATTAGCTGGAACGGAGATGAATATACATTCGAACGAGAAATAAAAAGCGAGTCTTGTGTAAAGTTAAATAAATATCTCCAAATACAGTAAAAATAACTAAGTGATTTTGCCGTCTTTAATTCGTAAACATATCCGAATGCCGAACAATGTCCTTGTCAATCATATGTAAAATGATATTCCTTGCCGCTTAGGACCAAGTGGTACGATCGGGAAAAGACGTTATATCAAAATACGACTCTATTTGTGTTTGTTGTCTAAATAAACATTTAAAATATAAAAATAACAATCTAGAACTGTTCTGGTTGTATACACTGGACTTTTATGAGTTATTCTCCTATTGGGGACAAGATAATTATTTTCGAACCCTGTAACCTTCCAATTTGTTGCAGATAAAGCATTCAAAAGACATCGATTTTGATACGTCTGAAAACCAAAAATTAAAGAAGACACACATGTCTATTATATATTTTAAAAGAAGTCTTAAGAATAATAGACCTATCATTTGTTGTTGTAAATGTAGGTTACATTGAGGACACATTTGAAGTCATGCTTAGAACAGAGTGCAAAATTAATCTGTGTCCTCTTTATCGTAAAACAATCCCTATTTCTCTTATTATTCCTCTTTTTCTCGCCATGGATTGAACTAAAAATTATGTGCGGAATGTATTTTAACTATTAAATAGACACCGGTGTATAATTCAAATTGAAACAGATAATTTTACTTGCTCTCTGGTATAAAATAACTGGTATATATACATTCTTTTTTCCCATGTATAGTCTACTACGAAAACATAATCACGAGTGAGTGAGTGATTGTTGTTTAACGCCATCTCAGAAATTTTTCACCTATATCATGATGAGAGCAAGCTAATTTTCAATGAGATGATATAATCACGAAGAAACGATTTTACATACATGTAAACTATTTTAACAATATTTTTGATGTACCTGGGTTACATTCTTTTTGTATGACATGCATTGATTTCTACGAAATTTTACATTATTTAATAAAAAAAGATATATTTCTATTTTTCAATAAAAAAATGTCGTATGCATAATTAAAAGGGACAATATTTATGGTCAGAAGAGGAAAATATCAATCCTCTTTGTTTATCGGCGTTTCCATGGCCTCTTGAGTTTTTCGGTTCATAGAATTGGTATTTTTTAAATATTCTACAAGAACCGTTTGAAGATACGAAAGGCTTAATCAGAATCCGTAAATCTAAGAATGATAGATAATACACTAGTCTACAAAATACTACACAGAAAACTAAAGATCGAACAACAAGAACCCCACTACAAATCGGGAGTAAAACTCAGATGTTCCGGAAGGTAACCAATTCCTGCTCAACTAGTGGTACCCGTCGTGTTAATCTACAACTTATTTCATATTCTACCAATAAACAACATATTTGTGAATTTCAAATGGAAATGACATTCGGATGATATTGTACTGTTGTTATGTCTGAATCAGAATCTCCGATTTTCCTTCAAAATCTCGCTTATATCATAGATACAGTACTTTCGTCTTAAAAAAACTGATCTCAAAGAAATAACTTATATGTAAAAAAGATCATAATATAAAGTTCAATATTATAAAAGACAAGCTACGACTTCCGTTCCCATAATGCATCTCTGTCATCATCATATTGTGATTTTCTATCACACATTAACAGCAGGATAATGTTTTCTTCCGTGTATTTTGAATATCTATTTTATACACTGAGACAGGTAAAACAGTTGATTTTGATGAATTTGAGATTAATGTGACCTTATGCCATCTCAAACTGCCGAACCTATTCAAACTACAACAAAGATTTAAATAAAAGACCATCTTTCTCATTTTGTTTAATGTAAATTTCTCCACCCTTTTCAAATCACGTTCAAATGAGACAAACACATTTTAACGAAGATCATAGATATGTCACTCTCCTGTCTAAGAGGTTCGAAAAGTGTATATTATCTATAAGTCTGAAGACGACACGCGTACTTCTTTCAGGAAACCACATTTCAGAAGTTTTTAAAAGCTATTATTGAATATAATACTAATTTGAAAGAGGCTGAATATTAAATTAAATTGTTTTGGGTAGTTGAGGCCATGTTTGACATGGTTTTGAAAAGATATGTAAAACGGACGTCCAAAAAGGAAGAAGTGCTGCAATAAAACGTCAATTTGATTTCAAGTAGTTTTTTTCTATAACGCTATTGTATGAAGCGATATCAAAATCGCACCAAGTAAAAAACACCCACTTAAAAATAGTGTGACACCCTTTATCATTTAAAAGTACAAGAAACTTTTCAGAAAGGTAACTTTCTTAGGAATGTTGATGTGATTTTATTTACAATATTCCTGTTCACATGAACAAGTCAAATTTAATTTTGAATGTTTCATTGGTAGTACGGTAAATAACAAGACATTCCGAAGGTTTTTTTTTTTCAGATCAGATATGTATAAAAAAATCTACACGCATTGCTAAAAACTGCCCACTTTGTTCGTTTTAATAAAAACTTAGGTATATATATAATTTAGTATGAACAACATGTCTCTGGAATAAACCTAATCGGGAAAGTTCATCGTTAAAAGATTGGGAAGTAAAATAATGTAGAAAATTTATGGGTGCAAGTTAACCAAATGACTTAAACAGAGGGGCGGATCCAGGGTGTGGGGGGGGGGGGGGGTACCTGGCGCGCCCCCCCTAAAATTGGAAAAAATATGATTGCTTGGCGTAAAATCGTGATTTTTTCACACGAAATACCCAAAAAAATCTCGCGCCTCCCTCCTCTCGGCGCAATTTTTTTTAAGTGCGCCCTCCTGACTTAAAATCCTAGATCCGCCCCTGAAACATATAGTGAAAATCGGGTAAGGTAAGCTATGCTTGGGGGGAAGGGTTGCCTTGAGTTTTTGATAGACTATGTTATTTTGAAATTGTAAATTTCAAACATCAGATACGTTAACAATCAACAAGTTTGGAAAAACAAATAATTTAAATCCTATTTGAGCAAATAAACCAATGGGCCTAAACATGATGGCTAAAATTGGTTCCTGTTACCTCTGTCTGAGGGGAATTTTTATTGGTTTAAATCAATTACATTATTAAGGGAATGTACTTGTCAAATACATGTATTTGAGCTGCTTTTCATATTGATCATTTTGTACTTATCAATTAATTTCTTCTAAGATAAAAATATTTGGTACATTTGTGGAAAAAAAATGAGATCCATTACTTTGTTGTCAATTGTTTTATTATAATTTGGCAATGTTTACAAAATATGCTCAGGATGTTTACATTTGGGGGAAACTGTACAGTAAACAAATGTTTGTATACAAACACTCATGTGTTATGTGAATTCAAATGTGCCATGTATCAAGGGTGTAGGAGCCGGGGGAAGACGGTTCCTCCCTTACAAGCCAGGGGAAGACGGTTCCTCCCTTACAAGCCGGGGGAAGACGGTTCCTCCCTTACAAGCCGGGGGAAGACGGTTCCTCCCTTACAAGCCAGGGGAAGACGGTTCCTCCCTTACAAGCCGGGGGAAGACGGTTCCTCCCTTACACACTTTGAAAATGGGAATTGTTACCATGGCAGCAATAAATGTACAGTCAACTAAGAGATATAAGGGTTTTTTTCGGCTTTTTTATTCTTCTTTTTTGCTTGTTACCTTTTGAAAGCTTGCACGTCCCCCACTTTCCCGGTCCACATCTAAAACTTGCCCCCACCCCTCACTTTTGGGTCTACCCATACATTTAATATGTACTTTGCTCTGAAATAAAGAAGAAGCATTCGTTCGTTTTGACTGTATCCAGTGGAAAGGAACGATATTAAAGTACTATTATGCTAGGATCCACAATGCGTTGACCTAACTATCCAGCCATTTAATGAATATAATATATAGCACAATTTTCATGGTTGCTAAGGGTTACAAAACGTGCAGTAATTAAGAAACATTTGAATATACCAAAGAGGTCATTAAATACCGACAATCAGGAAAGGATAGACAAAGAAATGGCCAAAAGATAGACAATGAAATGACCAAAAGATAGACAAAGAAATGGCCAAAAGATAGACAATGAAATGGCCAAAAGATAGACAATGAAATGACCAAAAGATAGACAATGAAATGGCCAAAAGATAGACAATGAAATGGCCAAAAGAGGGACAAACAATGATCTATAAAACACTACACAGCAAATCAAATAGTGACCGAACAAACCCAACAAAAAATAGGAGTGAACTTGCTGCTCCAGGAAGAGTAAGCAGTTCCTACTCCACTATTGGAACCCGTCGTGTAATAGTAACTTCGGTAGTGAATATATAAGTGCATAAATTGCCATGCCAATTACTACCTACATTAAACGTATTTTATTGTTTGAATAATGACAAAAAGATCAGACTTTCAAACTTCAACTTTCAACAAATTTTCAACTTATTATTGTTTTCTCAATATAAGTTCCTTGCTAACAATAGTAAAATTAGGCCATTGAATGGAGTCGGTTGGAGGAACTATTTTTCATTGTTTTATGGTTAGACTTTTGATCTAGATTGTAACATAAATCAGTTAACATGCCTTTAATTTATTTCGTTTCCTCAATGTAATTATTATAAAACCATGTGTTTTTGTTATTGCTGCAAATGCACAATGCATTAAGATCGGCATGATAACATGCATTCATTTCATGTTTATTCTGTGCAACAACATATAACGATATTCATATTTATACTCCCGAGCAAATCGCCGACAAATGACAAATGATATCTAATGAATACATATTTGTTCATAATGATATTGGGTAATAATAGGATACAGTCAAGAAACTATCAAAAAGACATCAAACTTAATTTGAGTGGAATTATGTGTT
Organism: Bathymodiolus brooksi; assembly: GCA_963680875.1. Taxonomy (NCBI): domain Eukaryota; kingdom Metazoa; phylum Mollusca; class Bivalvia; order Mytilida; family Modiolidae; genus Bathymodiolus; species Bathymodiolus brooksi. The sequence goes on from OY804584.1 coordinate 21,323,720, forward strand.
GGTGGGAAATATAATAATAATGATTAGTGTGGGGAAATCCGAGACGGCTTTAAATTGTTGGGGGTGGGAAGCAATAGGTGTTATTTTGCCTTTTGTATAGATTTAAACTTTGATATTAAAAAAATCTAAAAGGTTTTTTTTTAACGCTTGCAATGTTATGAATTATGATGAGCTTGCAAAAATGTCAACTTTCTGACTATTGAATATACTACATATGTGGGTCGATTTGCGTGCGGTACATTCAAAAATAGTTGCTACGATCAGCTAACTTTCTGTTTCAATGTCAAATTACGAAGGGGGCATTGATATCATAGCAGTAATGGTCTTTCTCTTCCGGTTACAACTGACGTAGGTTCTCCACCTGATATAACACCTTGAGTATTAACATTTCTGGACTCCTACACGTGATCGGATATTTCTGGTGTCTTTTGGATCGTTTGTCCCCATTTATGTCTGGCAGTAACGATATAGCTGAAAAAATGTTGAAAGTGAGCATATATAGCAATATCTAGACATGGCCGATACAACTGAAATCATGAGCTATTTCACATTTAAAACAATCATTGTTACTTAAGTGAAACCTCATGTTCACTTCTCTTTTAAAAAAACAAAAACAAATGTGTTTCATTTGAATAAACGCATGACATGGTGGATATATTTTTAATAGACAGAGAAACAAGGGACCGAGGCCGAACGACGAAGTACCCCTATTTCAGCCCCCTCTTTGGTCATATTATTTTTTGTATATTTCTGGTAAATCAATATATAAAGTTCTATTTATCGAGTTGAAGAACTTGTACATCACATACTTTTGTCTTTCTGTCAAGGACCTGTCATGTGGGTTTCGTAAGGTATATGTGGGGGTTCATATATCAATATGGTCTGCTATGGAACCTTATTCGTTTGGGGGACTTTTGAAACAGTCAATATGGTCTGCTATGGAACCTTATTCGTTTGGGAGACTTTTGAAACAGTCAATATGGTCTGCTATGGAACCTTATTCGTTTGGGAGACTTTTGAGACACTCCATATGGTCTGCTACGGAAACGTATTCGTTTGGGAGACTTTTGAAACAGTCAATATGGTCTGCTATGGAACCTTATTCGTTTGGGAGACTTTTGAAACACTCCATATGGTCTGCAATAGAACCTTATTCGTTTGGGAGACTTTTGAAACACTCCATATGGTCTGCTATGGAAACTTATTCGTTTGGGAGACTTTTGAAACAGTTAATATGGTCTGCAATAGAACCTTATTTGTTTGGGAGACTTTTGAAACAGTTAATATGGTCTGCAATAGAACCTTATTTGCTTAGGAGGCTTTTGAAACACTCCATATGGTCTGCAATAGAACCTTATTTGTTTGGGAGACTTTTGAAACACTCCATATGGTCTGCAATATAACCTTATTTGTTTGGGAGACTTTTGAAACACTCCATATGGTCTGCAATAGAACCTTATTTGTTTGGGAGACTTTTGAAACACTCCATATGGTCTGCAGTAGAACCTTATTCGCTTAGGAGACTTTTGAAACAGTTCTCTATCATCTGTTTTTGTTTATGTTATGCATGAATGAATCTTTAATATGCTTAGTTGATTATATTTATAGAATAATGATAAAATAGATACCAAGGGTAAATGAGGGTCAAATATTGTTCTGTCTTTATTAGAAGATTAATAGGGAAGAGTCACATAATTTGATTTGGCACCTCCCCCCATCCTCTGGTGATTATTAAGACTAGTTCCTAGCGTGAATTAAAACAAGAACATCATCGTTTCGTTTTGTGCATTTTGTTACTTTTCGTCTCGTTGCGTTAATTTTTGTTCCGTAGTTTTGATGCACCCCTTTAAAATACATATACATGTATTCATTTATACGCCACCACCGACGTTATTTTGTTCTTGAAAATCCAATTTTTAATACGCAATGATTGTTTTCAGAAATTTTATTTCGGAAATCTAACCAGTAAGGCTCAATTGTTTTTACGAAGTATCTAAATGTTGGATGGGAACAATGATAGTTTCGCAATGTTTTAATCACGAATGATGTATCTAAGAAAAAAACCAAGTGTAAGATTTGAACAAAATGTTGGTTTTTTCACAGTTTGGAAATTGGTCACACCATTAGATTTTGTTGAATACATCAATAAAATGGGAGGAAATACAGCGGAAATTACATCAATTTGAAAGTCCTTGTACAGTGTAGATGACCCTTAGTTTTGAAGTACGGTGACAATTTCTAATTTACATCTACTCAATATCAACTATAATATTAAACTTAATCCATAACAACTGGTTCACCGAGATGATTTTCTTTCTTTACATTTATACGACCAAAGTAAGAGTACATATGATCCCAGATTATTTTTATGTGAAATTTGCATATCTATGCGTAATAAAACATAAACCCACTTTACTTTGACGAGTACAATTATAGACCACTTGAGTGATTTTTACTTTATGATTAGATGAAGTATTGTTGCTAAAATATAAATTTTTATCACAGTATGTACTCTAATAAACATTTAGATTCTAATCAAAAATATGATATACAAAAAATTATGGAATTTTTGTACGGTTCTTGCTACGTTTTTGCAGTATTTAAGAAATCAAATCAAATAAACCGTTTTTTTCTGCATTTGAACAACAAATAGTCAAGCGTTCTTCTTTAAGAAAAGTTTGAAAATACCAAAAGGGCAACCAGAAACCGAAAATCGAAGAAGAATAGACAATACAATGGCCAAATGAAAAAGATCCAAAAGGACAAATTTAAGATCGAGTAACAGGAACCCCACTAACAACCCGGAGTGAACCCAGGTGCTGCGGAAGTGCAAGCAGTTCCTGCTCCACATGTGGCACCCGTCGTTTTCACTCTTTAACTATGTTGTATCTTTCAATCTATCAAGTTCCATCATGGTTATGCATGCGTTTCCTTTGCAGAAATTTTCTGTTGTATCCATATGTTAATGATATATCGGAATAGGGTAGTGATATCTGACCTTAGATTATATGATTATGTCGCTAATTTTCAAACGAAATATATGAGAAGGCGCAGTGTTTCATCGACAAATATTTGCTTGCTAAAAGGTTGATATGCCTAGCTGGTCTCCATGACAACTGTTCGAGGACTCTGTAGACAAATGGCTGAAAACTAAATTGCTTTTGATGCTTACACAACATATTGAGATATGTCTGTATTTATCATGAAATATATATCAATAAGTTAATATTTCTAGAAACAATATAAGAATAAGACTACATGAAAGTTGATATACATTTTGTCTATGAATAAAGTGAGGATGTCATCAAATGCGTTTAGATGCATAAGTGACGATATCAACACCATTATTGAAACTTTACTCTTTGGGAACAATGACTATATTTATGATGTCAACGCCTAAGGTTTTAGGAAAACTTCGAACATTTATTATCCAATATGAACGATCTGGGGGCTGAGGCAAAACATATTCATCAATACTTCTTATTTTCTTGTTATCAGTGTCAACAATTTAAATGTCTGCTATTAGTGTTTTGCTTTGCATTATTTCCAGGGGCGGATCCAGGGGGCGCACCCGGCTCGCGCCCCCCCTGAAATTGGAAAAAATAAGATTTTTTTGGCGTAAAATCGTGATTTATCACACGAAATACCCCCAAAATTTTGGCGCCTCCCTCCGCTCGGCGCAATTTTTTTAAGTGCGCCCCCCCTAACTTGAAACCCTGGATCCGCCCCTGATTTCATGTGTATATTTTATGATGAGATGACTTCAAATAAGTTGGTATAACTGTAAGTGTACTTTAAAAACTGTGAGTGATTGTTGATTGTTGTTGAACGACAAGTGAGCAATTTCTCAGCTATCGAGAACAAGCTGCTTACAGACAATATGTGGTTTGTACCTGTACCAACGCGCTGAATTGAAAATTTCCTCAAGTTTCAAATTTATAAAATTCACTCTTCTCTTGTAAATTATTGGTGTTCAAAAAATTTAACTATTCCTCCCAATAACTATATATGTCATTCTAGAATTGCATTGCCTTCCCATGCGTTAAAATAAGTTGAGGTCATAACCTCGAAAGATTTGCAGTAGCCACAATGACTTTCCTCATTCATGACTCATCACCGGATTTGCAACAACAGTACCATGACGAGTGCCACATATTGAGTAGGAACTATTTATCCTTCAGAAGCAGTTGAGTTCACACCTCCCTCCCCATATTTGTGTGGTTCGTGTAGCTGTAGGTTTTTGTAGATCACTGTCTTAACATCTGTAATTTTTCAGGTGGCCATTTTATTGTCTGTTCTTAGATTTACGATTTCTGACTATTTCTTTGGTTTGTCCAAATTTTTGCGAACTTTTATTATTGTAGACAGCCTCACATGCAATCCAAAGGGCCGAAATACAGATAGCCTTAAGTGACGTCTATGGTTTTGAAATTACAATGTCAAAATGTTAACGCTTTGTGAGTGAAAATGGGGAAGATTGAAGCTGATGGAAGAAGAAAGTAGAAACTAGAATACTTTGTAAGTCCAAAAACATACTTTCTGTCTTCATGTATCTCGATGTTGTGATAGAAACGAAGAAGTCTTGAGAAACATCAGAAATATATCATTTGATGTTAGACCCGGTGGCGCAACAACACACTTCACAAAATTATTCACAATTTCAGAGAATTACAAATATATTTGAACTTATCCAGAAATGTTATGTTTTTAATAGATCTCATGGTAATTATGAGTCACTATGCTGAATTTTTGGGAAAATGTAAAAATATATGGATGTAATTGAACTCTGAGTCAGTATCTAAAATGCACAACAAGAATTGTTTGCCCCCACAAGGACATCGAAGATACAACCCAGACATACGAAGTAAAATATCTAATAGTTACCTACTTATCATACATATAGTTATTATGTATGTCTAATTTTAATACAGTCAAAGCTATATATAAAGAGTACTCAAGAGAACCTGAAAACGTGGCCTGTATGAGCAGTTGACATTTACAGGGGTAGATCCAGGGGGGCCGCACCCGGCGCCCCCCCCCCCCCCTAAAATTGGAAATAATATGATTTTTTTGGCGTAAAATCGTGATTTTTCACACGAAATACCCAAAACAATTCGCGTCACCCTCCGCTTGGCGCAATTTTTTTTAAGTGCGCCCCCCCCCCCCCCCCCCCCCCGACTTAAAATTCTGGATCCGCCCCTCATTTATATATACAGGTTAAAATTATATGCACTATTCAATAATGGGGAAAATGTGACTTTGTGGACAGTGATTTGTTATACAGAGATCCCTTTAAGGCATGCTTGACTGTATCAATAATATTATTTTAATTTTGATATTTTGACTTTGAGCGTACCTATTGAAGCTTATTCCAGAAACGCGTCCAAATAAAGTTATATGTTGTATACTATAATTAGAAATACATTTTTGATTAAAAAATGTCTTTTTAGACTAAATTTTAGTATAAAGGTACGTCTATTTCCTGATTTGATACAGTTTGTGTTCAATGAGAGGCGGGTGTTCGTTTTGTTTTATTATTAGAATTGTTGACCATCACTGTTTAAACTGTTTGTTTATAATTTATTATATTTCATATGTATTTTTGTTTGTCTTTTATTTACGATGAGAGGTGATTGTTTCTTTTGTTGATGTAGGTAGAAAGGTCGACCATTACTGATTAAACTGTTCTTTTCATAATTTATTTTATTTCATATTTTGTTTTTCTGGTCTTCCAAGTTCCCGTTGCTTTGGCTATCCTGTTTAGGCTATTTGGTTTCATTGCTCCCAAATATTTCTGTTTTGAGAGTACATGATGAAGGTTATTTTAAGAGTACATGATGAAGGTTATTTTAAGAGTACATGATGAAGGTTATTTTGAGAGTACATGATGAAGGTTATTTTAAGAGTACATGATGAAGGTTATTTTGAGAGTACATGATGAAGGTTATTTTGAGAGTACATGATGAAGGTTATTTTGAGAGTACATGATGAAGGTTATTTTGAGAGTACATGATGAAGGTTATTTTAAGAGTACATGATGAAGGTTATTTTGAGAGTACATGATGAAGGTTATTTTGAGAGTACATGATGAAGGTTATTTTGAGAGTACATGATGAAGGTTATTTTGAGAGTACATGATGAAGGTTATTTTGAGAGTACATGGTGAAGGTTATTTTGAGAGTACATGATGAAGGTTATTTTGAGAGTACATGATGAAGGTTATTTTGAGAGTACATGATGAAGGTTATTCTAAGAGTACATGATGAAGGTTATTTTGAGAGTACATGATGAAGGTTATTTTGAGAGTACATGATGAAGGTTATTTTGAGAGTACATGATGAAGGTTATTTTGAGAGTACATGATGAAGGTTATTTTGAGAGTACATGATGAAGGTTATTTTGAGAGCACATGATGAAGGTTATTTTGAGAGTACATGATGAAGGTTATTTTGAGAGTACATGATGAAGGTTATTTTAAGAGTACATGATGAAGGTTATTTTAAGAGTACATGATGAAGGTTATTTTAAGATTACATGATGAAGGTTATTTTAAGAGTACATGATGAAGGTTATTTTAAGATTACATGATGAAGGTTATTTTAAGAGTACATGATGAAGGTTATTTTAATGATGAAGGTTATTTTAAGAGTATATGATGAAGGTTATTTTAAGAGTACATGATGAAGGTTATTTTAAGAGTACATGATGAAGGTTGTGCGCTTTAAATTTGATATCTGCCTTTTTATTCCATATAATAAATTTAGAACAAACTTTCATAATTACAACACAATTTGCAAACACTGGGGATATTATACAGTAATATTCAGAAATGTCTGCACAACTATTCAGAAATAAAAAAAGGCTTTAGGAGAAATTGATCTGTGGGAATAATCAATACGTGAAGCCAAAAATCTGTTAGAATCATTAATCATTCCCCCTTCAAACTGACAAATATATGAAAAGCCATATTTTCGATTGATTGTTTTTGACGGCTTTTCAAAAGGGCGAAAATTCTACTGAAAGAACTGAAAATCCAAAATCCAGGCTTACTCAGTGTCTCCAGCATGAAAGCTGGTCGATTGATTTCGGAGATTAAAGTTGATCAAGGCTGTGATTAATTTATCGGTATTTCCGTTTGTTTAATTGGGGGTATTGTATATTTTAACCGATTTGTAGTGGGGTTCGTGTTACTCGATCATTAGTTTTATGTGTATGTTTTGTAGGTCGTTGTTTGTCCTTTTTCTTTTGGCCATTGCGTTGTCTGTCCTTCGTCGAATTACGGATTATGATTACCACTTTGGTATCTTCAAACTCTTTTTAACCGATTCGTATATATTTTTGTCGCTATTCATTTACATTATATATATTAAACGGAACAACAGAGTTAGAATTAGATTTTTGAGCTGACAATTTTTTTTGTTCTCCCTTGACGAAATTCGACCTTTTTTTTATATACTACAGCAACAGTCGCTTAGTCTTATGATCAGCGCCTTTGTAAATTATTTTGAGTAGTTTAATTGAGACGGGGCAAGCATTTTCATATAATTTCTGTGGATATTATAAGCATGCAAATCAAGAACTATTGTTGTGAATATAAATTATTCACTAAATTCCTAGAATTTATATTAAAAGAGAAATCTTTGTTAATTTCTACGTTGTCCATAACATTCATACTCATATACCATGGAGATTTTGTATAACATCATAAAAACTTGAAAATTAGAGAGAAAAAAAAATGAAATTGCAAAGATTTAATCTGACAAGTGTGATAGGGAAAGTAATGATGAAATACCACAGATTGTGTTAGACAACAAGATACATGTACCAAGATTTAATTTTTAACATTTTTTTTACAATATTTCTTTGAACAATTGGCATAATGATATTGAACTAATAGCCGTCAATTTACTTTCGATTTTGCAAAAAAAAAAAAATGAATCAAATTTAGTTAGAAAATATAATAAAAACTATATCATTTCGTCAATAAAGAACTATTTTGTTGTGTGTAATTAATTACAAGCAGTAAATCATTTTAATATCGTTGGTTAAACATCAAAAAACATCTAAACGTTGATATAAAAGAAAGAAACGTAAAAATTAAACAAAATATTTCCAAACTATCATTATATAATACATAACCATTATTGAAAAATTTATTGAATAATAATTACGTCTTCCGATTATACATATTAATGAACCGTTAACACATAAAATTCCGATTTGTGTAATATATTTTTGTGTGGATTTTTATTGTCAGAAGATTGAGTCATATTTATATAATTTATACAGGAAAAGGGAAAATATGCATCAACACTTTTTTGAGATTTATTTGATCGTTTAAAATATTCTTTCTTTTTTTCAATACAAATGAAATATTATTGTGTTACTGTTGTAAGACAGACATTTTCTAATTCTAAATAAAAAAATAAATGCGACATGTCGGTGGTTTTCTCCAAGCACTCCGGTTTTCTCCAACAATAAAACTGACAGCCAAGATATAACTGAAATATTGTTGAAAGTGGTGTTAAACACCATAATCCTAAATAGGATCCCGATTAAAGCAGCTTCAAAATCAGCTTATCAGTACAATTTTCAGCAAATCTTTATTTTACTGTTATTCATACAAAGACCATACAATAACAACAGTGCCAATATGTATCTCATTTTAAATAAACGTTACTGGGAAAGTTTTTAGACCCCTTATTTGAAAAAAAATCATTCACATGTATCACCTTCCCTGAAAAATAATACATTCCCCTATGACATCGGTAATATGTCATGGTCTTTTGTGTGTTCAATGATTTGAGTTGAGGAATATTTCATTTGTTTTCTTGATATTGGTGGTATTGTTGACCATCACTGTTATAAACTTTCTCTTCATGAAAAGCATAATATCATTTTTACAATTTTTGACAGCGAGTATCTTTCACATCTACAGAATATTTAAAAACCACAAAACGATGTTTCAATGGTTAAAGTTATGGACTGAGTTGTACAAACTTTAATAAAATTTAAGTGTAAATTAAAACTGAATTAAATTTAAAATGACTTGAAATGGTCATGAAATAAATCTACACTTAAGATTTAATTGAGACAGACATTCAATTGACGTTTGTGCAATTAAATCCTGGTGTTTAACGCCACTTTCAAAAATATTTCAATTATATCGTGGTGGAGGAAGCCGAAGTGTCCGGGAGAAAAAAAAATCAACCCTGACTTATGTCACAAAGACATTAATTCATATTTTATTTGATAGTAAATAGAAATGATTTTATAGTATACAATGTATGTATTCCCTCATGTTACGCTAGGAACGGTCTAATATATTTGCACTTTGAACTTTAATGGAATAATATTAGCTTCAGCTGTTTCGAGTTTAATAAATTCGTCAATTTATATTCTTTGTAAAATCAATAAAGGCACCAGTCTCAAAACCCAATATATACTTGCTTTTTTCTTCAGGCTTAAGCAATCAACGTGCGTTTGTAATTTAATTCAATATCAAATTCATTTAGTATAAAATAAGCTTATAGTAGAAAGGGCGACACCCCCCCCCCCCCCCCCCCCTTTTAATGCAAAAAAATATAAACATTTTATCAAATATTTACCTCTTTTGCACGAAATGTCATATAATAATTTAATTTCATGCATATATGTTGAAAATAAATAAAAGATAATAATAATGATATAATAATAATTATTATTATTATTAAGTTAAATAGGAAAAAATACAAATTAACTAAATTATACAAAATGTAGTAAAACAAATAAATAATAAAAATAAAAATTCAAGCCTGAAAATATTGACCCATTTTCATTAATTTATTAATTAATAATAAATAATGCAAAAAATATTAAATAAATTCTGGTACTTACGTGTGGTACACTGTGGAATGCCTAAAATACGTAGACAAAAATCTTAAATAACACAAGGACTATTTATGCTGAATAATGGATGTGTATTGTATCTTACACACAATTCTTCTCATTAAAACAGTAGAAAAGTAAACATATGTGTTTCTTTAATTAAACATCATTTTCATTTTACGGTTTCAAAATTTCGTTTTCTCAATAAGTCAATGTCATACATGTGGTATATGGGCGTGGCTAAGTAAACATTATAATCCAATCAGAAAGCAGGAGAAAGAAATAAATAAAAACAAGCAATGTACATTTCAGTTTGTAACCGCTCCATCGCTCAAAGTGAGAACTTTTAAATTTTCAAATGAAATCACAAATTTTTATTCAACGAAGTGGAAAATAAATTAAATGGACGACGATTATCTATATATGTATGTTCATACTTGTATAATTTTGTCAGAACAGTTACGGTAACGATCTCCAAATGTAGCTTTTATCTATGGTATTATTTGTGTAAAACTATTCAACCATAACTGACATCAAATTTCAAACGCCCCTTTAAAATTCGGGATGTATTTTTACTTAAATAAGGTAATTATAGGGTGAATTTGTGTTCATAAATTGTGTTCACATCAAGATAAATGACAAACAAAATCCTTATACATTTATTTAAAAAAAAGGAGGGGGTGGGGGGGGGGGGGGGGGGGGGGGGGTAGCAAAAACAGATAACCAGGTCAACAAATAGGTCTGAATTATTATTATATCATATTTAAAAACAGCTGTTTACGAATTATTGAAACTAAACAAAATATAACATTATTTATTACGTTTTTTTTCTCAAATAATAATCAAACTGGTCTTTAAAATCTAAAATCGTTGTATCATTAATGGTTTATGGTGCTTAACGCCACTTTCAACATGTATCATTAATACAATTAAATTCTACAATATTTGGTTAAAACGTCCAGCATTTAATGCAACTTAAAAAAAAAATGGATGTCAGAGCTTGATTTACAGATTTCGACGCCAAACTATGATAAATGGGGGTACGCAGTGGGGTTTCTTTGAAAAATATTTAATCCTATGTCGCGGTAAATTTACTTATCTTGGACAAGATTTACACAGGTTGCTGGTCACAAAAGTCAGATAAAAACATGATTAATTATTCAAAATAGCTAAGTATTCACCGTGACAGATTTTTGAATAATGTATCTGATGGTCGGAGAAATCAGGAGAATGTCTCCCAGACAATTACAGTAGATTTTCATATGATAACCAGTGTTAAGAAATCAGAATTATATAATAAAACAACAGATAAACTAGATTTCAACACTTGTAGCATGTAGAATTATCACCGTAAGTCATGTGAAAGTTATTTTGTTTAAATTAGTGAACATATACTGGTCATCGCCAAGTACCAATTATCGCCAACTTGCACGTTACTCCCGAGCGCACGCGAATCTTCTGGCCATTTTTTGAAGACGACAATAATAAATGGTGACAAAGCAGACAGCAAAATCCTACATTTGAATCTTGGCTAATTCAAAAGAAATCAGGTAAAACCCCATTAGAAACCATACCTCTTTATATAAACCTCGCGGGGGGGGGGGGGGGGGGGGGGGGGGGGGGGGGGGGGGGTGGGGGGGGGGGGGGTCACGTAAATGGAGCGGAGATTCCAGTCGCTATTATTTACAAAAAAAATATAGCAGATTGGTGTTCTCAAGATCGCAAAATACTGGTGACACCTTCATTTTTTGTGGTAAGGCCATTTCTTTTAACCTCACTGCTGATTTATATATATTTTCCCCACATTTAAAAAGATGGCGATAATTGGTACTCTTCCCTCCTGATTCAGTGACACAAATCAACTCCTTTACAAAGGCTCGCTGATACGAGCATGCGCATAACAATTATTTATATTTCCGTCCAAGGTAACATTCAAAATTTCGTGGCGCTTGAAGGGGTGTATTGGACTACATAGAAATAATCTGACAAAAATAGAAAAACATGGCGATAGTTGGTCCTCGACCAGTAAAGACTCTACAGCGTTTGACTTTTTACGATATTAAGGGTTAGTTAGAGTTATGGTGCTTTAATGATACAGCTATATCGTGGTGGTCAGTTTTATTCGTGGAGGAAACTGGAGTACCCGGAGAAAACCACCGACCTGTCGCAAGTCACTGACAAACTTTATAAATTTTCAATATATGGTTACTATTTCGTTCAGAATAAGGATTTAATGTATAATAATACAAATAATTTCTGCGGTTTATGAAAAAAACAGCTATGAATTTCACTATTTAATACTCAATATATAATATTATACAACACATGTTAGACGAGCACGTGTTTAATTTCTCCAGATATGTTTTTTTTACCTAAGAAAGTGCAACAGCCTTGATCACTTGTCTATTGGAGTTTTCTCAAAATAAAACAGTTTATTTTAGATAAATAAATAAAGCATAATTATTTGAATCAAAATTGAATAAAACAAATTATTAACAATAATTATTTGACTACGTTATCATGCTGTTAGGGATTGTGGTGTTAAACGCCACTTTCAACAATATTTCAATTATATCATGGCGGTCAGTTTTATTGGTGGAGGAAACCGGAATGCTCGGAGAAAACAACCGACCTACAGCAAGTCACTTACAAACTGTATCACATAAAGTTGTATCGAGTTCACCCGACCATGAGCGGGATTCGAACTCACATTATTAGTGGTGATAGACACTGATAGCATATTAGTAGGTAGTCGTAAATCCAACTACCGCACGATCACGACGACCCCAGCAACGGGAATAAACAAAACAACACCAATAAAATACAAAATAAAAATAAAATCAATGAAAAATACCTGACAACAAAAATCCTTATAAACAGAAAAGAGACGAAGAGACTACGACACCATCCTGCTGTATTAGGAATTGAAGAGTGGGTCATGACTGTAAGTTTTGTCTCATATAGACAGTCTGAAACGATGGTGTTAAGATTAGTTGTCAATTTCGAATGCACCTTTCAAATTTTCCTATTCATGGCTTTGTAAATTACAAAAAAGGTGCACTCGACTCGCAGTCGCAAGTGGTAAAGTTTACCAGTTGCTTGCCAATGGTCGGTGGTTCTCTCAGGTTCTTCCAACTCTAAAACTGGTCGCCATGATATAGCTGAAATATTGCTGAAAGTGGCGTTAAAACACCAAAAATAAAAAATTCAACATAGCGTTGTGTTTCTAGGAGCCGCCGTCGTGATTGCATGGTAGTTGGATTTATAGCTGCCTATGCAACCAGTACCTATCACCACTAAAGTTGTGAGTTCAAATCCTGCTGATGGCGAGGTGTACTTGATTCAACATTATGTGATAAAGTTTGTCAGTGACTTGCGAAAGGTATGTGGTTTTCTCTGGGTACTCTGGTTTCCTCTACCAATAAAAATGACAGCCACGATATAACTGAAATATTGTTGAAAGTGGCATTAAACACCATAACCCTAACCTTAAATTGATACAGCAAGATAAAGTGGTCAAATTATTATTTAAAATTTGTTTTATTCAATTTTGATTCAAATATATTTTATTCATTTAACTAAAAAACTGTTTTATTTTGAGACAACTTGAATAGTCAACACCCTAACCCTAACCCTAACCCCGTTGTGTTTCTAATGGTTTGGTGTCAACACGTTTGTTCACCAACATTAAATATTAATACAACAAAATGTATGGTATTATGTTTGACGATAAATCTGTCATGGCGGCTTTATAATGACGTCATTAACCCTTTGTAAACCAACTTCAATATGTTCGCTTGTTACTGAATTAAGTGTAAACCGATTCCTAAAATCAATATCTGAATCAAGCGATGGCGTATATAGTGCTCCAATGTTAGGAGGAGAGTCATATTTCAAACATGAACAATCAAATATTACCTTACGATATTCAATAATACAGCTCAAAATATTACAATGAAATGAAAAACAGAAAAATACCACACTGTTGAAATACTTCATAAATCTAATAGGACGACCGTTGATAAAAATGCAAAATTTATACCCCAAACTCATTTGACCTCTCACTTTCCTGGATTGGTACATGCGGGTTAGACTCGTTCTATGGACCTAGACACCTTCCCTCTGAGTGAAATGATGCGAGTGTATATCTTAGTACAAAAACGAATACAAATATTAAATAAGCTGAATTTTGATACTAAGATTGGAATATAAGAACTCAATTGACGAATCATAAAGGTTTTTTGTTTGTTTCCAGATTATGACTATAGACGGTATCGACGATACCAGCAAAACAGAATATTATCCACTATCCATAAAAAAGAAGAACAAATTAAAAGGACATGATAGCCAGTCAGTGGGAGAATATAGTCTTATATTTTAGGTTTGAACGAAACGACAACACACATCTGTAATGATCAGCATAGTAAAGATGACCATAAATTATTTTATGCGCCGACTTAAAATGTGGCGTCTCAACTGACCAATGGTTAAAGCAGTTTATCAGACACGAGTAACTACCCAGTTAAAACAATGTCGTAGAGATTATGATAAATGACAGTGCATAAACTGGGAGGCACACCTCATATGTAAGGAGGGGCTGCGTTTATGTCGCCACACAAATCGGAAAATTTACAATTGTGAAATGTGAGTCACCACCTTTATCGTAAAGCATGGAAGACAACTCTCCCTGGTAGTCGTTATCGATGTATAAATAGAATTCCAACTCGGATACATTCTTATTAGAGGTGAGTGAATAATTCCTTTTTTAATAAGTTGAAAACCTTTTTAACTATATATATATCATAGCGAGAACAAGAGAAGGAAGATATGTTTTGTAGTATATATATATATATATATATATATGAATAAAATTAAAATACGGAATGCTATCTGTCATGCATTATTGTAATGGTGATTAAACATCATTTTAAGATAGTTTCATTCCCCAAACGTCCGTTCTTAGTGAAATGTTGCGCAAAATGCCAAACCTCGCACATATAACTGTGTGAGCAGCGTTGTCGTAAAAACACACAGTCACAATCTTGATCTTTATAAATGATATATATATTCATTCTTCTAAAATAATTCTGTTTAATGATTTAGCCATCTAACCATCATATGTTGAAGTTACAGACGTACATAGGAAGTTGCAGTTTGCAGGCTTCGACTACTGTCAAACAGTCATCTAGTACATTGTATAGCTGTCAAGCAATCATCTAGTACATTGTATTGCTGTCAAACAGTCATCTAGTACATTGTATAGCTGTTTATTAGACTACTATCAAACAGTCATCTAGTACATTGTATAGCTGTTTATTAGACTACTATCAAACAGTCATCTAGTACATTGTATAGCTGTTTAATAGACTACTGTCAAACAGTCATCTAGTACATTGTATAGCTGTTTATTAGACTAATGTCAAACAGTCATCTAGTACATTGTATAGCTGTCAAACA
Source organism: Bathymodiolus brooksi (assembly GCA_963680875.1). Lineage (NCBI taxonomy): Eukaryota > Metazoa > Mollusca > Bivalvia > Mytilida > Modiolidae > Bathymodiolus > Bathymodiolus brooksi. Next base: position 21,339,044 of record OY804584.1, read on the forward strand.
GTCATCTAGTACATTGTATAGCTGTCAAACAGTCATCTAGTACATTGTATAGCTGTCAAACAGTCATCTAGTACATTGTATAGCTGTCAAACAGTCATCTAGTACATTGTATAGCTGTCAAACAGTCAACTAGTACATTGTATAGCTGTTTATTAGAAGACATAGGTAGGTTACCAATTACTTAAACAACAATTACTCACTGCCAATTACAGGGAACAGTAAAGCAACAACAATCCGAATAAACAAAACAACACCAATAAAATATAAAATAAAAAAGACAGCAAAAATATTCCTGGTAGATAGGAATGAGACCAAACACCCCACGGTAAATGTATAATACTTGTAATTACCAACAATTAAACACAGTTTTTGTATGTCATTTTTATTATTGAATGAGGTGTATTCTGTTAATAATTAGACAATATAAGACGAAGCTATGCAGCTTTCAATCTGGTCAAGTACATTCTCCAGCAGTAGAAACCGCCGAGTCTGTTTAACGCGTTTTAAAATAAGATAAACATTACAATTCAAATTGATGGACATAAAATATATTGAAAACACGTGAAATACTCATTTACATCGACACTTTGGTGTAAATCTGAATAAAAACGTAGATACATGTATCTAATTTAGTGTGCAAGACGCATTTTTGGAATAACCTTCATAAGAACTTGCAATTTTATTTTATTCTGTACATGCGCACATGACACTTAATATCTGTATCCCTAAATGTCACGTGATCAGAAGAATACAGAAAGCTGAAACCAGTAGAGGGGTGAAGGAGACGTGGAAAATACGAAACCATCAAAAGTGAACAAATATAAAATACATAACAAAGACCGGTACAAGAAAAAGTGTGAAGATACCAAGAGGCCGTCGTGGTCGTGATCGCATGGTAGGTGGATTTACAACTACCTGTGTAATTAGTCTCTATCCCCACTAAAGTTGTGAGTTTGAATTCAGCTCATGGTGAGGTGTACTTGATACAACATTATGTGATAACGTTTGTCAGTAACTTGCGAAAGGTCAGTGGTTTTCTCCAGGTACTCTTGTTGAAAGTGACGTTAAACACCATAACGCCACACCAACCTTAAAGATACCAAGAGGGAATTAAAAGCCATCATTCGACGGATAGACAATACAATGGCTTATAGAAGGAGACAAAAAGTGCTCCACAAAATATTATGAAGAAAACGAAAGATTGTGTAATACAAACCCCACTAATAGTGGATGTGCATTCGAGCGTCACAGAAGGATAATAAAAGCCCCACTAATAGTGGATGTGCACTCAGGCGTTACAGAAGGATAAGTAAAGATTGTGTAATACAAGCCCCACTAATAGTGGATGTGCACTCGGGCGTAACAGAAGGATAATCAAAGTCCCACTAATAGTGGATGTGCACTCAGGCGTTACAGAAGGATAAGCAAAGATTGTGTAATGCAAGCCCCACTAATAGCGGATGTGCACTCGGGCGTTACAGAAGGATAATCAAAGCCCCACTAATACTGGATGTGCACTCAGGCGTTACAGAAGGATAAGCAAAGATTGTGTAATACAAGCCCCACTAATAGTGGATGTGCACTCGGGCGTTACAGAATGATAATCAAAGCCCCACTAATAGTGGATGCGCACTCGGGCGTTACAGAAGGATAATCAAAGCCCCACTAATAGTGGATGTGCACTCGGACGTTACAGAAGGATAATCAAAGCCCCACTAATAGTGGATGTGCACTCTGGCGTTACAGAAGGATAAGCAAAGCCCCACTAATAGTGGATGTGCTCTCGGGCGTTACAGAAGGATAATCAAAGCCCCACTAATAGTGGATATGCACTCAGGCGTTACAGAAGGATAAGGAGTTTCTGCTCTACTGTTAGCACCAAATACAACATGCATCAGAACTCCATTAAAATCACTGGATGTAATACAAACGTAGATGTAATACAAACGTAGATGTAATACAAACGTAGATTTATAATACAAACGTAGATTTATAATTTATTGAGCACGACGCGTTTCTGGAATAAGGTACGTTCAAAATCGAAAAAAATGAAAGTCAAATAATTTAAAGTGTTGGGAACAATAAAACAAAAGGGCCTAAACAGGATAGCCAAGATATGTCATCAAACGGTAATTCAACTAATGTGTTAACAGAAAAACTAAGATTTTATATAAACTGTATGTTACCGTATCATCAAACGGTACATTCAACTAATGTGTTAACAGAAGAACTAAGATTTTATATAAACTGTATGTTACCGTATCATCAAACGGTACATTCAACTAATGTGTTAACAGAAGAACTGAGATTTTATATAAACTGGATGTTACCGTATCATCAAACGGTACATTCAACTAATGTGTTAACAGAAGAACTGAGATTTTATATAAACTGGATGTTACCGTGTCAACAAACGGTACATTCAACTAATGTGTTAACAGAAGAACTAAGATTTTATATAAACTGTATGTTACCGTATCATCAAACGGTACATTCAACTAATGTGTTAACAGAAGAACTAAGATTTGATATAAACTGGATTTTACCGTGTCATCAAACGGTACATTCAAACTAATGTGTTAACAGAAGAACTGAGATTTTATATAAACTGAAAGTTACCGTGTCATCAAACGGTACATTCAACTAATGTGTTAACAGAAGAACTAAGGTTTTATATAAACTCTATGTTACCGTATCATCAAACGGTACATTCAACTAATATGTTAACAGAAGAACTGAGATTTTATATAAACTGTATGTTACCGTATCATCAAACGGTACATTCAAACTAATGTGCTAACAGAAGAACTGAGATTTTATATAAACTGGATGTTACCGTGTCATTAAACGGTACATTCAACTAATGTGTTAACAGAAGAACTAAGATTTTATATAAACTGGATGTTACAGTGTCATCAAACGGTACATTCAACTAATGTGTTAACAGAAGAACTAAGATTTTATATAAACTGAAAGTTACCGTATCATCAAACGATACATTCAACTAATGTGTTAACAGAAGAACTAAGATTTTATATAAACTGGATGTTACCGTGTAATCAAACGGTACATTCAACTAATACGTTAACAGAAGAACTAAGATTTTATATAACCTGGATGTTACCGTGTCATCAAACGGTACATTCAACTAATACGTTAACAGAAGAACTAAGATTTTATATAAACTGGATGTTACCGTGTCATCAAACGGTACATTCAACTAATGTGTTAACAGAAGAACTAAGATTTTATATAAACTGGATGTTACCGTGTCATCAAACGGTACATTCAACTAATGTGTTAACAGAAGAACTAAGATTTTATATAAACTAGATGTTACCGTGTCATCAAACGGTATATTCAACTAATGTGTTAACAGAAGAACTAAAATTTTATATAAACTGTATGTTACCGTGTCATCAAACGGTACATTCAACTAATACGTTAACAGAAGAACTAACATTTTATATAAACTGTATGTTACCGTATCATCAAACGGTACATTCAACTAATGCGTTAACAGAAGAACTGAGATTTTATATAAACTGGAAGTTACCGTATCATCAAACGGTACATTCAACTAATATGTTAACAGAAGAACTGAGATTTTATATAAACTGTGTGTTACCGTATCATCAAACGGTACATTCAACTAATGCGTTAACAGAAGAACTAAGATTTTATATAAACTGAAAGTTACCGTATCATCAAACGGTACATTCAACTAATACGTTAACAGAAGAACTGAGATTTTATATAAACTGTATGTTACCGTATCATCAAACGGTACATTCAACTAATGCGTTAACAGAAGAACTAAGATTTTATATAAACTGGAAGCTACCGTATCATCAAACGGTACATTCAACTAATACGTTAACAGAAGAACTGAGATTTTATATAAACTGTATGTTACCGTATCATCAAACGGTGCATTCAACTAATACGTTAACAGAAGAACTAAGATTTTATATAAACTGTATGTTACCGTATCATCAATCGGTACATTCAACTAATGCGTTAACAGAAGAACTAAGATTTTATATAAACTGGATGTTACCGTGTCATCAAACGGTACATTCAACTAATGTGTTAACAGAAGAACTAAGATTTTATATAAACTAGATGTTACCGTGTCATCAAACGGTACATTCAACTAATGTGTTAACAGAAGAACTAAAATTTTATATAAACTGGATGCTACCGTGTCATCAAACGGTACATTCAACTAATGTGTTAACAGAAGAACTAAAATTTTATATAAACTAGATGTTACCGTATCATCAAACGGTACATTCAACTAATGCGTTAACAGAAGAACTAAGATTTTATATAAACTGGAAGTTACCGTATCATCAAACGGTACATTCAACTAATACGTTAACAGAAGAACTGAGATTTTATATAAACTGTATGTTACCGTATCATCAAACGGTACATTCAACTAATGCGTTAACAGAAGAACTAAGATTTTATATAAACTGAAAGTTACCGTATCATCAAACGGTACATTCAACTAATACGTTAACAGAAGAACTGAGATTTTATATAAACTGTATGTTACCGTATCATCAAACGGTACATTCAACTAATGCGTTAACAGAAGAACTAAGATTTTATATAAACTGGAAGTTACCGTATCATCAAACGGTACATTCAACTAATATGTTAACAGAAGAACTGAGATTTTATATAAACTGTGTGCTATCGTATCATCAAACGGTACATTCAACTAATGCGTTAACAGAAGAACTAAGATTTTATATAAACTGAAAGTTACCGTATCATCAAACGGTACATTCAACTAATATGTTAACAGAAGAACTGAGATTTTATATAAACTGTATGTTACCGTATCATCAAACGGTACATTCAACTAATGCGTTAACAGAAGAACTAAGATTTTATATAAACTGGAAGCTACCGTATCATCAAACGGTACATTCAACTAATACGTTAACAGAAGAACTGAGATTTTATATAAACTGTATGTTACCGTATCATCAAACGGTACATTCAACTAATGCGTTAACAGAAGAACTAAGATTTTATATAAACTGTATGTTACCGTATCATCAATCGGTACATTCAACTAATGCGTTAACAGAAGAACTAAGATTTTATATAAACTGGATGTTACCGTGTCATCAAACGGTACATTCAACTAATGTGTTAACAGAAGAACTAAGATTTTATATAAACTAGATGTTACCGTGTCATCAAACGGTACATTCAACTAATGTGTTAACAGAAGAACTAAAATTTTATATAAACTGGATGCTACCGTGTCATCAAACGGTACATTCAACTAATGTGTTAACAGAAGAACTAAAATTTTATATAAACTGTATGTTACCGTATCATCAAACGGTACATTCAACTAATGCGTTAACAGAAGAACTAAGATTTTATATAAACTGGAAGTTACCGTATCATCAAACGGTACATTCAACTAATACGTTAACAGAAGAACTGAGATTTTATATAAACTGTATGTTACCGTATCATCAAACGGTACATTCAACTAATGCGTTAACAGAAGAACTAAGATTTTATATAAACTGAAAGTTACCGTATCATCAAACGGTACATTCAACTAATACGTTAACAGAAGAACTGAGATTTTATATAAACTGTATGTTACCGTATCATCAAACGGTACATTCAACTAATGCGTTAACAGAAGAACTAAGATTTTATATAAACTGGAAGTTACCGTATCATCAAACGGTACATTCAACTAATACGTTAACAGAAGAACTGAGATTTTATATAAACTGTATGTTACCGTATCATCAAACGGTACATTCAACTAATGCGTTAACAGAAGAACTAAGATTTTATATAAACTGGAAGTTACCGTATCATCAAACGGTACATTCAACTAATACGTTAACAGAAGAACTGAGATTTTATATAAACTGTATGTTACCGTATCATCAAACGGTACATTCAACTAATGCGTTAACAGAAGAACTAAGATTTTATATAAACTGAAAGATACCGTATCATCAAACGGTACATTCAACTAATACGTTAACAGAAGAACTGAGATTTTATATAAACTGTATGTTACCGTATCATCAAACGGTACATTCAACTAATGCGTTAACAGAAGAACTAAGATTTTATATAAACTGTATGTTACCGTATCATCAATCGGTACATTCAACTAATGCGTTAACAGAAGAACTAAGATTTTATATAAACTGGATGTTACCGTGTCATCAAACGGTACATTCAACTAATGTGTTAACAGAAGAACTAAGATTTTATATAAACTAGATGTTACCGTGTCATCAAACGGTACATTCAACTAATGTGTTAACAGAAGAACTAAGATTTTATATAAACTAGATGTTACCGTGTCATCGAACGGTACATTCAACTAATGTGTTAACAGAAGAACTAAGATTTTATATAAACTGGATGTTACCGTATCATCAAACGGTACATTCAACTAATACGTTAACAGAAGAACTAAGATTTTATATAAATTGTATGTTACCGTATCATCAAACGGTACATTCAACTAATACGTAAACAGAAGAACTCTAATGTTATATAAACTTTAAGACCTGTTACTGTAATCTTTCTTCAAATGAATTAGTTAGATGGTTATCATTTCGTTACTATATGTTCATCTGGGCAGTAAAAACACTTCAAAGATACTTGAGAAATGGAATATATATATCATCTCTGTGAATACCATTGAGAATTTAGTATCTAGCAGCGTGGTTTTATTAAGAAATCTCTAGAAACAGCAACTGAGCCAAAATCAAAATGTGTTGCAGATGCGAAAAATAAAGGCAAAGACGGAACATCAAACGTTTAAGTGATCCAGGTCTTGAAAAGAGATCATTGTCATTTTTAGTCATTGAAAACATTCATCAAAATATTCTTACGCCGTTTGAATAATTTTGATAATCTATCATACACGCGTTGGTCAGGAATGGGGAGAATTAGTTTATTTGTACACTCTAGAGATTAGCATGTTCTTGTCAAGAAAACAAATTGACCATCACTTCAAATAAAATGCGTACCAAAACAAGTAGTACAGAGCTTTTTATCTCTCATTTCTTCTGTCTTTGCATGAATAGTAATTGTTTATTTACATTCTCTCACTCGCAACCATTTTTGTTTTGTTTTGATTGATTTGGTGTTTTATTGGAGGATGATCGTATTCGTTTCGTTTCTTTTTTACGGATTTATTATGTTGTTTGTCTATCTGCATTTCGTTTTTTATTTTTTGTTTTAATACAATACAACGATATAATAAGCTTTACTTAGAGACAATAAGAAGCAAACAATTATAACATAAGCTCTAATGAGCTTTTAAATTGGACGTAGGCCTATATGTTATCTGTTTCGTTTGTTGGTGGACTTTACTCAATAAAACAATGTTTTACACATTAAAACTAAAAGTATTATGTTGATACCTTGTAAAGTAAAATATTATCTAATATGTAAAACTTCATCATGACACAATATTTGACCTCAGTTTGAAAAAGAAATGGCGAGCCAATTCGGTTATGTGTACGTTTTATTGGTATAATTTCAATAAATGATGACGTTGGAGTAATATAACCCGATTTATTCCTTGATTTAATTAATTTGAATAAGCTGGTTTCAAATTAAATTATCGCATCCAGTTAGATAACCGATTTTTCATTTTTAACAAATACAAGATTGTATTGCATGGAATACAGAATTGAAAGTTGTGATATTACTCTTCTGAGAATAATACAATAACCGTACAGATTGAAATATCTGAACACAATAGAGAACAAGGGTGATTGGTTACGGCCAAAAGTGCTTTATCCATATATTAATTGCTAAAAACTATCAATTTGCATTGCTGGTTCTTTTTCACTCATACATATAGAGATGTACGAACTTCAAAATCTAATTTAATGTAGCAATCGAGTTTTGAAAAAAAAAAAACATCGTTTTTTTTATGAAAACTGTATTCCTCCATAATTGCCATGTCACAAAGATACATCATTTGAGTAACTATAATGCAAATCAATTAAAACAGTAAAATGATCCTGATTGCAATAATCAAAACGACAATCCGATTCCGACAATCAAAGTCATTGTAGCGTTTGTTAAAATCCGAAATTAAGTAATAGTTATGACATTCTGTTGGAGACCGAATTGATATCAGGATTGAACACTGTCAATACGGATAAACAGATATCAACAAAACACCGCAAAAAACAAAGCGCCATTTTTTATTGTAATATGAATACATAATGTTTCATATCTTTTCAAATCTTTTGACTTAACGTTTATACTTGTGATTAATGATTTTCCGTTCCTTCGTTTAAAATAATACACCTGCTATTATTAGCAATACTGAGAGATGGAGAAAATTGTGGTTTTGGGGAGAAAATATTTTCAGAAGATGATAAATGAGATGTCTAAATCCAATCTAAACAATATCCTGGTATTAATATCAAACCAAGTGCTTGTTAAACAAAGACAAAAATTAGATCGTTTTGCAAAATAATATTTGACCGTAACTAGAGAACTTCCCGTACAACGAAAGCCTGACTGTCAGAAAGAACATGGGTTTTGGTGAACAGGCATAATTTAGTCAGTAAACAATTTCTATTGATCGTATGAACGAGACACTCTCTAATGTGTAAAGATTATTTATTTGCCATGATCGTATGGTACTTGTATTTACAACTATCTATGTAATCAGTGCCTATCACCACTAATGCTGTGAGGTCGAACCCCGTTCATGGCGAGGTGTACTCGATACAATATATGTGATAAAGTTTGTCAGTGGTTTTCTCCGGGTACTCCAGTTTCCCCCACCAATAAAACTTACCACCATGGTATAACTGAAATGTTGTTAAAAGTGGCGTTAAACACCATAGTCATGACCCTAACCCATCATCCTAAAAATGTTATGTGAATAGATAAATGTAATTGTTTTTTGTCAGGTCAGACTAACATTGAATAGCCTAATCAAAGAATCTTTAGAGCAAACCGATAATCCGGATACAAGAAGATCATCGTCAAACACAGTGGAAGGAAACCAAACGCAACAAGACCTGGCGTTGATATATATATACAAGGGAGTGGATGTGGTCGAGTGGTCTAGGGCGCTGGAGGTAAGGCTAAGCGAATGGTGCTGCAGTGTATCAATGATGTGGGTTCAAATCCCATCGAGGGAAGAACAACAATTTGACAGCTCTAAGATCTAATTCTAACACTGTTTGGTTTAATTTTCAGACGTATATAATATATATATGTAGTGAAAACGTAGAGATCTAATTTAGTGCACAGGACGCGTTCCTGGGATAGCCTTCATGAGGTACGCGTTCCTGTGATAGCCTTCATGAGGTACACGTTCCTTGGATAGCCTTCATGAGGTACGCGTTCCTGGAATAGACTTCATGAGGTACGCGTTCCTGGGATAGCCTTCATGAGGTACACGTTCCTTGGATAGCCTTCATGAGGTACGCCTTCCTGGGATAGCCTTCATGAGGTACGCGTTCCTGAGATAGCCTTCATCAGGTACGCGTTCCTGAGATAGCCTTCATGAGGCATGCGTTCCTGGGATAGCCTTCATGAGGTACGCGTTCCTGGGATAGCCTTCATGAGGTACGCGTTCCTGGGATCGCCTTCATGAGGTACGCGTTCCTGTGATAGCCTACATGAGGTACGCGTTCCTGAGATAGCCTTCATGAGGTACGCGTTCCTGGGATAGCCTTCATGAGGTACACGTTCCTGGGATAGCCTTCATGAGGTACGCGTTCCTGAGATAGCCTTCATGAGGTACGCGTTCCTGGGATAGCCTTCACGAGGTACGCGTTTCTGAGATAGCCTTCATGAGGTACGCATGCCTGAGATAGCCTTCATGAGGTACGCGTTCCTGTGATAGCCTTCATGAGGTACGCGTTCCTGGGATAGCCTTCATGAGGTACGCGTTCCTGAGATAGCCTTCATGAGGTACGCGTTCCTGGGATAGCCTACATGAGGTACGCGTTCCTGAGATAGCCTTCATGAGGTATGCGTTCCTGAGATAGCCTTCATGAGGTACGCGTTCCTGAGATAGCCTTCATGAGGTACGCGTTCCTGAGATAGCCTTCATGAGGTACGCGTTCCTGAGATAGCCTTCATGAGGTACGAGTTCCTGAGATAGCCTTCATGAGGTACGTGTTCCTGAGATAGCCTTCATGAGGTACGCGTTCTTGAGATAGCCTTCATGAGGTACGCGTTCCTGAGATAGCCTTCATGAGGTACGCGTTCCTGAGATAGCCTTCATGAGGTACGCGTTCCTGAGATAGCCTTCATGAGGTACGCATTCCTGAGATAGCCTTCATGATGTACGCGTTCCTGAGATATCATTCCTGAGATAGCCTTCATGAGGTACGCGTTCCTGGGATAGCCTTCATGAGGTACGCGTTCCTGAGATAGCCTTCATGAGGTACGCGCTATTGTAGCATTACTTCATTTCATCTGCTTGTATTTGATTTCGTTGTTAATATATCTCACAATTCCCCTCACAAGAATGGAACCTGTAAATCAGGTTGGAACCCAAATTATGTTCTCTCGGTAATAAATATTTTGGAATACGAGTTTCGTATTCGTACATTCGTTCAACCAGAACACTTTATATAGTGGATACAGTGCATTCATTGTCGCCCGTTCATCGAAAGTTTTATTGCTGTTAAACCAGAACACCAACATCTAATACCGTGTATCACATAACATCTAATATCGGGTATCACATAATATCTAATATCGGGTATCACAACCGGAACACCAACATCTAATACCGGGTATCACATAATATCTAATATCGGGTATCACAACCAGAACACCAACATCTAATACATGTATCACATAACATCTAATATCGGGTATCACAACCGGAACACCAACATCTAATACCGGGTATCACAACCAGAACACCAACATCTAATACCGTGTATCACATAACATCTAATATCGGGTATCACAACCGGAACACCAACATCTAATACCGGGTATCACAACCAGAACACCAACATCTAATACCGGGTATCACAACCAGAACACCAACATCTAATACCGTGTATCACATAACATCTAATACCGGGTATCACAATCAGAACACCAACATCTAATACCGGGTATCACAACCAGAACACCAACATCTAATACCGGGTATCACAACCAGAACACCAACATCTAATACCGGGTATCACAACCAGAACACCAACATCTAATACCGTGTATCACATAACATCTAATACCGGGTATCACAATCAGAACACCAACATCTAATACCGGGTATCACAACCAGAACACCAACATCTAATACCGGGTATCACAACCAGAACACCAACATCTAATACCGGGTATCACAACCAGAACACCAACATCTAATACCGGGTATCACAACCAGAACACCAACATCTAATACCGGGTATAACAACCAGAACACCAACATCTAATACCGGGTATCACAACCAGAACACCAACATCTAATACCGGGTATCACATTTGTTTATTCCAGTTGTCACCCCATAGTCCACGCTTTTCATTTTTTGACCTTTTCCTAATTTCCATCTGGATTGTTCTTATTTGTTTTCACTTGAGTTTCTGTATATATACTGTACAATAAACAACGTGTTTGTCCTGATTCTGATAAACAACAAACTGTTCGGTCAAAGTACAAATAAATGTTCATATTGTGTTTTGTTTTTGACAATATAAAGAAGTTAACATGGCTGAATTTTGGTCAACATATCATCTCCAACTGGTAGAATGCAAATAACAAAATATATCTGTTTTCTTAACCATTATGAAAATTCATTTAGTTATTCATATCCTTGTCTTGATTAGGGACCGACACTTAAGTAACATTTTGCAAGATGTGGAAAATGTCGAAAGTATGAAGACTCTTAGATAAGTCGATTGAAGACAATAGTAAATTGAGGGGGGGGGGGGGGGGGTTATGGTGTTTAACGCCACTTTCAACAATATTTCAGTTATATCGTGACCCGCATTACGTTATGCTGGTAGCAATAACAAATTTGAAATATACAAAAACGGTTCCAGGAAATCTCCAAAATAATCAAAAGTGCGACAACAAATATTGTTTCAAGATAACAAAAAAAAACTGCAATTCGCGAGAGGCATTTAAAATAGATATTGACACCTTATTGACCAGAATTGAGTTTTAATCAAAGTTTTAATAAATATTCCCTTTATTCTCCTCTGAAAATGTCAGTAACTTTAGCATATCCCAAACCTTAATTGAAAATTTGATATTTTACTTGATCAATTAAATAACTGAATTTTCTAAAAGTACATTTTGTTGTACAAAACTTTATACATGGTATTCAAACTTGAAATGCATTTGTACATATATTAGATAACTTTCCTGATAAATCACCTTTGATTTGAAGTTGATTAATTTCCTATTACAAAAATTCAGTCCCTAACCAACAAGTTTCGTGATTTTGTTTGTATGTTTGTGAATTGATTCATTGCTTTGAAAGGTATACACAGAACAGTAAACGTTTTTACATGATAGCTCGAGATCGAAGATAATAAAAAAAAATGTTTGTCATCACATACCCCTGACCCATCAAAACATCAACTCTTGTATTTTATTTATTTAATGTTGTAGTAATCAGGATAAAATGCAAATGTATATCAACATGGAAAAATCCGGAAATCTAGGCGCCAAACCGATTTTGGCTTTGATCAATATAATCAAATCAATATGTCGGTGTAAATTACGAGAAATGATAAATTGTTTTCTTTCCGGTCAGAAACTAATATTGACGGCTTGTCTTTGATCTTAGAACGTTAGTTTATACCTCTAGTTTCTCTATTGTACTATATTAAGTAACAGTTTAGATCTGGAGATGAATTAGACCGAAAATTCTACCACGAAAACATGATACAGTAAGATAGTTGAGCCTCGATAAGAAACATCGACAAGAAAACTATACTGTTATTTGTAAAATGTTGAAATAATTTTAACCTTTTATATATTTTTAGGTTGGGAAATTGTCCTGTTTTCAGACCGTATCGTGGATGGAAATATTGCTCCAGGGGTTTGTGACAGAACATTGTCAATGTGTTCTTTGTTGTGGTGTTCCTTTGAAACTCAAATAAGTTTTTTTGTTGTAAGTTTCTCTGTACGTTTATACATTAAATACTGTGGTTTAGATTGGAATGTTTATTTTAACCTCTTCATCTTATAATCGATCTCTTATTAATTTCTCTCTCTCAATAATTGATGATTTTTTAACAGTTGTGTTGTACATTCAGAATCAAACTACTTTTTTTTTTATCGTTTTATATTTGAACCATTTCTCACCTCTTCATATTTTAATTGATGTCCTGTTATTTTTTTCTCAATATTTGATGAGTTTTTTTCACTATCCATACCTCTTCGTTTCTTAATCGATGTCTCTTTAACATTTTAAAACATTTGGTGATATTTAGTGACTTTGAAAATACATTACGATCATTTCATAGAATAATAATACATTATTTAGTTATATATCATAATTTTACGTGGAAAACACATATAATAAAATTATTAAAAAAAACTCGGAAAATTCCAAATCAAATTTCAAACTCGTAGAGAGAGGTGTAATCAATACCCCATAACACATAAATACATGTAACAGCTCACTTTCCTGGCTTGGTACAGCCACTTCAAACAAGTTGTGGGGTAAACTAGTTTCATGGGCCCAAACCTCCCCTCTTAGTGAAATTCACACATCCATACGTAAATTAAAAATGCATGTTCTGGTATTCAAAAGATTTATTGTATATTTATATATATTTGAGTAGTTATACTGCACTGGTTGATTATGCCTTTAGTGGTGGTGTTGGACACCATATATACGTTTTTGTACTAATATATCATATTTTGTGTACGATGTCGTTTTTCTAACACCCATCATCTAAGTAAGAATCATTGTTAACTACTCTTGTGTGATATATATAAATAGATAGATGTAACACCACACAACAACAACAATAAATGTAGCTAAGGTTAATTTCACTTCAGTTATACATTGACATAATATATATATATATATATGGTTAAGATGATTTAGGATTAACAATTTCAACAATCTTTCAGCCTAAACAGGCTAGCCAAAATCGGCTAAGGTCAAGGTGCCTCTGCCTGAAGAAGGAGAATCTTAAATATGATAACAATTACACTGTTTAAGAACTGTAAATTTCAATAATAAATATATCTAATAACCCATGTCAGATTATAGACGCGAATGTACCGTATGTATGGGTCATATTTTAATATCAACACACGAATGTTTTAAGAAAAATAATAATGGAGCTACATTTGTACTACTTGGTTGATGGAAAAAATAAAAAGGGTTAACTAATAAAAATGGCGGTCACATATATAATGCCATTTTCGTCATTATATCAGTCGATAGAGAGGCTGAAAAACAGGGGACAACCTTCATCTAGCATGTCTACATCGAGTGTACTGAAGAAGAGTTATAACCATCGTCTTGTGTACCTAATGTTGCCAGATTCTCTGGATCGTCTATTTTTGTCTAACGTTTACAACTACTAACTTCTATGTAAGAATAATTTAGTCCTGTTGATAAGTTAGCTTCACTAATACAGAAAGAATGGAATATATTAACACATTTAGATGTTTCTATATGTTCAGGGAAATTCAGGATGTTAAATTTGCAGTTCGTTTAAATGGTAATTCACTCCTGCTAAAAATAAAATTTAATTCAATTTCTTGAAATTTAATTTGATTTATCTGAAGATATAGTTTAAATATTTCTAAAAAATAAAATCAAGTCTCATGAAATCACAATATTATGGATTTGTTTAATATATGCTTGTAACAAGATTTATTTTCCTCTAAAATGTATAAAGACATGTTGAAAATCCAGTTTTGGCATAAAATATTTGTTTAAAACACAGCACCAGTTATTAATTGGAAAGTCATTTTTTGGCTTCAAATATTTTATTCAAAACAGCACTAATTGTCATGTTTTTATTTTCAGTTTTGGCGTCTGGTCCATCTAACCCTGTACAACAACCATATCATATAAATGTGTTGAAGAGATTTGAGTAATTTAATATGACTAAAATACTCATTAAAAGGCTGTAAACGCCAGTTTACACCAAGTTGAACATCTCATTTTAGAAAAGGTTTGTTATGAATCTATTTCATTTTATTGGAATATATTTCAATACATGATGTTAATGTCATGTAAATGATAATAAAAACATTCAATTTGTCCTCATATAGGAAAGAAGAATACAGAAAATAATAGGTTTCAATTATTTGGCTGAACGAGTTAGCAAATTTTTATTATATATTTAACATATAAAATGCATCATTGATATTTATATTTTGTTTATAAATGTCTTTATATTTTACCCTGATTTATCACTGAGTTTTGATATTAAAGTAAAATGGATTCCTAAATTCATTTAATTTTTATGTTTGTAATTTTATTGCAATTGGGTATGAAGATATGTTATAAAACCTAATAATTCACACATAAATATATAGTTTTCTGCATGTTTGTACTTAATGCATTGGAAAATATTCCCGTTAAATATAAAAACGAATAGGTATATTCATGAAATTTCCATAGATTCAAGGAATTTTTCAAGGTATAAATCTTATTGTAGTAAAACATTCCTTAAATTTCATTATTTTGTTTGAATGTGTTCAGTAGAGTTTTAAAGTGATTCACCATATATATTTGTTGGAATGACTGAACGTGTACGTGTATGCAAATTTTATTTTCTCTCTCTTTAATATATAATTTAATAATAATAAAATTGAAAGTAAATCAATACCTCAAAAATGCTGAATATACGATCAATAAAGTAAATTTATATCTTTTGGTCAATGTGTTGTCTGTCCTTCGATTTACAGATTCGGATTACTCCTTTAGTATCTTCAAACTCTTCTTAAAACTCTGTAAATTTATCAGAATAGTAAACAAAAGGATATGGTCTCTAGATTGATCCATTTCCTTTCACAATTCAATTTCAGTTCAATATTTATTTAAATATTTATTAGATGTATTTATTTCTGGTGTATATTATGTAAATAGGCATGTCATAATGATATACACATGTGTACTAGGTAATCAGTTTCGTATATATATTTTTTTATTATTTTTTATATAATTAATTTTCCTAATGACATCAATACAGTTTTTTGGTGTTAACTTTCACAGCAGTGAGGAAATATAGAACATTTGCTAAAGTACAAAGAAATTAGCGTCTAATCATAAAGTTATTTATTCTATGCAATACACATTTATAAAAGTTCCTATTGTAATTAATTTTCTTTTAATCTTTTTAATTATTAATCCATTTCACTACATTCCATTTGTTAATTTCAAAATGGACTCTCTATTCAAAGTAAACATCTGATTGGCGAGATAAAAGACGAATGCTTATTTCAAATGTAATAAAAGCGTCATCAATTTCACGACATTACATTTCAGAGGTTGTTTGTATCTATTTGTGTAGTAAATAGATCTATTTTTATTTTTAATTTATGCTATAGTCAGACCTTTAATTACAGAATTAAAATGAAATAACCTTTGAATTGTGTATTAATGGAAATTATAGTCATTACAAATATATTATAAATATTTAAAATGTCTACATTTTTTAAATGACAAATTGAAAGAAAAAAAAAACACAAAAAAATAAATTCTAACGAAATGGGAAAACTAATATATTTTTGTAACGTGAGTGGATTTGATTCCGTAATTTATTTTAGAGGATGTCATTCTTTGACTCTGGTGCCTACTGTTGTCAGAAATTGATTTGATTATTATCCTCATAAATGTTAATTTCTATGAAAGGAATGTAGTCAAAAGAACACAATATGTTCAAGAAAATAACGGCTAATGAAATGGAAAACAAATTTGTTTAGGCCCCTTTAGTTTCCTTGCTCCCAAAAATTTAAAAATTATTTGGTTTTCAAATAATTTGACCTTGAGTGTACCTGATGAAGGTCATTCTAGAAACGCGTTGGGGGACTAAATTTTATATCTACGTTGTTATTACGGTTCCAACATCCAATAATCAAAATCGCAGAATGAGGCAAAAATCGATATCCCTAACTGCTGCTCACTTTCTTGTCTTGGTACAGTCGTGTAGAAATGTAGTGAAAACAACGAAATATGTTATTGAAAATAACAACTTATGAATTCACAAATGTAATGAAATGTGCAAAAAGAACCTGTTATTAATCAAATTTCATTAATTGAACATATTCTTTGTAAATTAATTAAGTTTGAAAAAAGAGGGATGGGAGAGTAGTTGGTTTCCAAGACTTGATTGATATGTGTTTTCTTATCTTCTTAACACAAGAAAAAACACAAAGAAAACCAAAATAAGAAAGAGAAAAACACATGCAGAAACAACTCAACAAGGCATGCAATGTCAACAGTACAGATATAATTTAACGTTCGCACTTAATATTTTCATTGCATGGTACACGCTTCATTAAAACATGAAAACATGTATCTCGAGAATTTAACACAATTTAGCTATAGCAATCATTCATGCAGTTTGTGCATCTATCTTTAGTTATTCCAGCGACTGGAAGGACACTGAAATGGACAACAATAATTCCTACTGTAGTTGGAAACTTATATCAGCAGGCATCAATATAAACGTTTTCAGAATGTCAACCTCTCTCAAGAAGGTAATTTCAGACGAGTGTGGCTGTCATGTTAAGACCACGTGGTTTACAAACACTTTTAGATTAATTTTCCTTTCCAATCATCTAACTGTGAGCGCACGTGATGAAGGTTATTCCAGAAATGTGCCGTGCGCAGCAAATTACATATCTACGTTTGTATTACTAATACAAATATTTTAATATTACATTAGTTCTGTATAAAGTATATATAGCTATTAACTATATAAACAGTAGAGGATAACGAAGGGTCTATCAAGAATGGACACTCCAGAGAAACTTGTAACATTGTGTACACAAGACTTAAGACGAAAACAAACCAAAAACACAACACAGTGTGTGGGGGACAACACTGTACGCAAACAAACACAAATAAGGTAAAATGTGTGTTACGTCGTCTCAATCTCAAATTGGTACTGCATTGACAACTATTTTACCTATTTTGTTCCAGTATTGTTATAAATACTGTTATAGTGACAGCCGGAACCTTTGAGCCGTAATGAAAGCGGGAGGTTTGGCGCTTTAAAATCTGATTCAACCCACCATTTCTTTAGAAATGCCTGTACGAAGTCAGGGTCATTACGGTTTTCAGGTTGTTGACTGATTTTGTCTGTTTATATACTTAGGAGTTTTGACTTTCCCTTTGTAAGATTGTTCGGAGTTCGGTAATTTTGTTATTACCCTTATCTACATAATATCAATACTTCAAATAACATCTAGAACAAGTATTTCACGTCTAGGTGGCCATATTTTAGTAAATTTAAAACATTGAACCATATAATATGCATTGCATCACAGGAGACAAGGAGGGGTTTGCAGGGTTGTTATTTTAACACATCGCTTTACAATTATTATAATACATATATGTATATTATCTTAGATTTTATCTATTAAGCAAATATATTTGTTTCAGCATGGTATGCATAATTGTAATAATTGTAATAATACATACTACACAGAATTGTATCACACTATAAATTATATAACTATAGAAATTACATACATCTCGTATATACACAACAACGTAGATATCTTTCTGCTTAAACACTTGACTAGAAATTATATTTTTGGAAGGCTGCTGGATGACCGCATCATATCGCTGAGAGGGAAGGATTGGGCCAATGAAACTAGTTTATATAGTTTATAGAAGTGCCTGTACCAAGCCAGGACATTGAGCAGTCAATGAAACTAGTTTATATAGTTCATAGAAGTGCCTGTACCAAGCCAGGACATTGAGCAGTCAATGAAACTAGTTTATATATAGTTTATAGAAGTGCCTGTACCAAGCCAGGACATTGAGCAGTCAATGAAACTAGTTTATATAGTTTATAGAAGTGCGTGTACCAAGCCAGGACATTGAGCAGTCAATGAAACTAGTTTATATAGTTTATAGAAGTGCCTGTACCAAGCCAGGACATTGAGCAGTCAATGAAATTAGTTTATATAGTTCATAGAAGTGCCTGTACCAAGCCAGGACATTGAGCAGTCAATGAAACTAGTTTATATAGTTTATAGAAGTGCCTGTACCAAGCCAGGACATTGAGCAGTCAATGAAATTAGTTTATATAGTTCATAGAAGTGCCTGTACCAAGCCAGGACATTGAGCAGTCAATGAAATTAGTTTATATAGTTTATAGAAGTGCCTGTACCAAGCCAGGACATTGAGCAGTCAATGAAACTAGTTTATATAGTTCATAGAAGTGCCTGTACCAAGTCAGGACATTGAGCAGTCAATGAAACTAGTTTATATAGTTTATAGAAGTGCCTGTACCAAGCCAGGACATTGAGCAGTCAATGAAATTAGTTTATATAGTTTATAGAAGTGCCTGTACCAAGCCAGGACATTGAGCAGTCAATGAAACTAGTTTATATAGTTTATAGAAGTGCCTGTACCAAGCCAGGACATTGAGCAGTCAATGAATATTTGTGTCAGGGGTTTGCAATTTTCATCTTTCTACATTTTTTCTATTGGTTTTGGAACTGTTGCCAGGGGCGGATCCAGGATTTCCAGTTAGGGGGGGGGGGGGGGGGGGGGGGGGCGCGCACTTAAAAAAAATGCGCCGAGCGGAGGGAGGTGCGAAAATTTTTGGGGTGTTTCGTGTGAAAAATCACGATTTTACACCAAAAAATCATATTTTTTCCAATTGCGGAGGGAGGCGCGAAAATATTTGGGGTATATCTGGATCCGCCCCTGGTTGCGACAGCGTGGTATTTTTTGTATTTGTTATACCCCCCGCAAACAAAGATTGGGGGGTATATAGGAATCACCCTGTCCGTCCATCCGTCCGTCTGCCCGTGCAATTAAAAAAGACTTAAGAGGCAAATATATGGTCTGTCCAAGACATATGAGCTATTTTGAAATTATGAGGTAAGCTCATAATTACAAGTTAAAAATTTGTCTATAGACTACTTATAGGGTAGATATCATATAAAAACTTTGACCTCATAAGTTCATGAACTTGTCCATATTATGGACAAATATGAACTATGTTAGAGTTACCTCCCATAGAACAGATTGAATTTTTCCCGCCTTCTTTACATTTATCTGGATCCACTGAATGTTTGCATCCATGTCATATATGGGAAAAGTACAAGGTGTTCCAAATGGAAATGGTGGACGTCACATAGCCAGAAATGATAGGTGATTTGCTCATTTGCATATTCAAAATGGCGGCTCAAAGAGAATTTGGATTTTAATATATAGCTGAACGAGAAACTTTCTGTTAGCTTGGGCCGCACAATTTGCCGGGATAAAAAAATCAAACTATGCACCGGTTTGAACAATATCTCAAAATATTACAGCTGTACCATGAAAACTCAAGGTTCCCACCCAGTTTCAAATTTTGAAGTGTAAGCGCCATTCAAAAGCATTGAGAAGAAGTGAAAAAATGCATCCTGCACGGTTTTCAAGACCTAAAAGCACTTTTCTCACAATCCCCATTCTAATTGCCGGGACAAATTCCGTCAGTTCCGGTAACATTGTTGAGGAATCTTTCTTCGATAAATATTTTGCTGACAAATTAAAGGTTCCCACGATAATTTAAAAGAGGGCTTCACAAGTTTTTTTTACCTTTCTAGTAGAGATTCAATAGGAGTTCACGCAAAAAAATCTACTATTTCGTAAAATTGCTTCTGCTAGACATAACATTATTTGAGTAAGCACCGCATTCCATTGTAAATGTAAACAAACAATTAAAAAAAGGCTCCACAAGGGTATTTTTTTATTTCGACAAAACAACAGAACAAGTAACAATACTGCTGATATATAAAGTTCAAAAAATTTAACAATATATATCCTATACTAAACGATTTCAATAACATACTAATACTTATAAATGTGGGGCAGAAATTGAAAAAAATGCATAATATATTTTTTATTTACATATTTTTATTTCGTGGAAAAAGGGGGGGGGGACAATGCATTAAATATATTTTCGATCTTTTACACACATCATCGGATTCCTAATGAACATATGATGACAATTAATTTTGATACGATCACAAATAATTATGAAGTTATTTATGTGATCATAACTGTGATGAAATATTATTTAAAAAAAATAGATACGAGTTTTCATCAGCGTTTTCCAAATATGGTTCACCGTTTATTTGCCGACGTCATACATGACGCGATTTGGTTTATGAATATTCATGAGCAAAATCACCCCTGATTTCTGGCTATGTGACAGGTAAGTTTATATACCTCGTAGTTTGAATTAAGGCATTTGGCAGTTATTCATTGCTTTAAAGGAAACAATTTAAATATATTAAGAAGAGTTCTGAAGTCTTACAATTGACCACAAAAGTCTGAACTGGGGAGGAGACAATAGTTTAAATATTTTTTTCCAAACATGGCATCATGGCATCATGGTTAAATGTACCAGTTGGTTTTTTGGCTTTTATCATGGAGTCTGATTATTTGAAAGTCTTTAATTTCTGCTGCTGGTCAAAATTCAATATTGTCTACTCAAATATCTATGGTATTTATACAATAGCATTTTATTGCCATGAAGAATTGATTACAGCAAGCTTATTTTGTAATGCAAATATGTGCATCGGTTTCAAATATTGTTTACAAGACATCTACTAAATGGTAAGATATTGTCGGTAAGGCCTAAATTAAAATATGTTTGTTTGTAGTTGCCTTCCTACCTAACTAATTTTATTGGTGTTTTCCAACTAAAAAAATGTTTTGTTAAACTGCAAGTTACATTTTGTACCTGTTGAAATCGTACTGAAATAACTGAAACTGTCTCGATTTACACAAATAATAAAGGGTTTTCGGCATTATTAATAGGTATATCATATCACAGGGGCTAGGTGAGTCCGAAAAAAAAAAAAAAAAAAAAATACTATATAATACTACAAGGGGGCGAACTCACTTGCTTCCATTTTTTTAAGTCGTCGTGTTAAATTGATCGTAACTTCGGAACGCCTTAATATTTTCAAAAAATGTTTCCACCAGTCGAAAGTCAAGTAATTTTCCTTTCCAAAGAGACCCCAATTGTTAGTGTAGGCCTCCGAACTGCTGAGATATCATACACGAACCAAAACAAAACGGCGTGAAAATCCGAAGTCGTACAAACGTTGGGTTGACCACTTCCCATCTGTGTACAGACTTTCCCATGCGTAAACGAGTCATTTTGACTAGCTAAATACTTTCATCCATTCAAATTATGATAAAATTGCTTACCTTACGTCAATTTATATGTCCTTTAAGTCTGTTTTTGAAAGAAATCCCATTTGCATCCTTGACAAACGCCATAGACGTGAAAATTGAGAGAGTTCTAACGGGCTTTTTGATTGGCTGAAACACTCTTGATTGGCTGAAACACTCTGTTTCAGCCAATCAAAAAGCCCGTTAGAACTCTCTCTCAATTTTCACGTCTATGGCGTTTGTCAAGGATGCAAATGGGATTTCTTTCAAAAACAGACTTAAAGGACATATAAATTGACGTAAGGTAAGAAATTTTATCATAATTTGAATGGATGAAAGTATTTAGCTAGTCAAAATGACTCGTTTACGCATGGGAAAGTCTGTACACAGATGGGAAGTGGTCAACCCAACGTTTGTACGACTTCGGATTTTCACGCCGTTTTGTTTTGGTTCGTGTGTGATACCTCAGCAGTTCGGAGGCCTACACTAACAATTGGGAAAGGAAAATTACTTGACTTTCGACTGGTGGAAACATTTTTTGAAAATATTAAGGCGTTCCGAAGTTACGATCAATTTAACACGACGACTTAAAAAAATGGAAGCAAGTGAGTTCGCCCCCTTGTAGTATTATATAGTATTTTTTTTTTTTTTTTTTTTCGGACGCACCTAGCCCCTGTGTATCATATCAGAATAGAAATAATTATGTTTGCCTGAGCCTGTAGTTTGTTTTCCATTTTACTACCTGTGGGCCTTATTTTTGCAAATGTTACCCCTTGCTAATGCTTTCAGTAAAACTTCTACGGAAATACGGCATACCCTTGGTAAAGTCCCCAACAAACACGGGGCATAAACACTTCATTTGGCCTTTATACCCCTAAGTTGTCCATGAGCACCTTATTATTTGGACTTTAGACCCCTAAGTTGTCCATGAGCACCTTATTATTTGGACTTAAGACCCCTAAGTTGTCCATGAGCACCTAATTATTGGACTTAAAGCTTATGTTGACATTACCTCAGCAAATAAAATATACAGGGGCGGATTCAGGGGCGCGCGCCCCCCCTAAAATTGGGAAAAATATGATTTTTTTGGCGTAAAATCGTGATTTTTCACATGAAATACCCCAAAAATTTCGCGCGCCCCCCCCCTAAAATTGGAAAAATAAGATTTTTTGGCATAAAATCATGATTTTTCACACGAAAAACCCCAAAAATTTTCGCGCCTCCTTCCGCTCGGCACAATTTTTTTAAGTGCGCCCCCCCTAACTTGAAATCCTGGATCCACCCCTGATATATACCCCTAAGTTGTCCATGAGCACCTTATTATTTGGACTACATAAGTTGTCCATGAACAGAAGTGTAGCACCCAAATATTTATTGGTACGGCGAAATAATGGCACATGAAATATTAGATAGAGCAATGTCGGCAGTTATCGCCACTTCTTCTAAACAGTGCCCCTTTTCGTAGTAACAATGTATTCAACTTGTCTGATATATTTTACCTATCAAACATGGACCTTGGGGTATACCTCCGACGTTTTTCCAGGTTACAGCGTGTTTTCGTTTGTTACAATTCAATGCCAAAGTGTCCTTGCAAAAAGCTATCAGATAAAAACATGACTTCTGATGAAGCGTGCCAAGATATAAGTATATACTTTATGCAATACTATATCATGGAAGCACTTGCGATTGCTATTTACCACGATTAAATGATTACCAAGAAACATCCTTATTGATATATTCCAAATTATTGCCTATGCACGTGCTTCTTGTGCTGTGTACAGGCAATTACAATATAGATCTCAGAAAAAGGACTGTCGGCAGTTATCGCAAGTTTATTGATTATTATATCCCCGGTCCTATTAAAACATATTGCAGGGGTTTCAAAATTTTTTATAACAGGAGGTACTTCTTAAATTTTAGGAGGTACCTAAAAAATTAGGCCGGGGGTCTGGGGCCCACATGAGGGCTGTAAGGGGTCCAGGGGAGCTTTGCCCCCCGGAAGTTCCTGAAATCTAGCATTTTGTGGATCAAAAAATGTACTTCAGAGACTGCAAAACATTAAGTGTTTTTGAAAGAAAAATCCCGTTAACTTTCTCTTTAGAGTTCAGATTTCACCAAGACCATGCATAATGTAATTCGTATTCGTCCGGTCCTTTTTCAAGATTCCTAGTAATTTTCTATCCCTTATCTCCTCGTACCCCCTTCTAACAATGCTTTCAGCACACTTTCATTTCTGTGAACAACCGCGGTAGGGCCCCGTCAAAATATGTAAATAAATTAGCCATGTAGGATTTTATTTTTTTATACCGGAAGTTAAACAATATGGATGGAGTTAAGCAACAAGACAGTACGCCCCAAAATGATTCGACCCTGGGTTTTAAATGGATAAAAAAAATCGCACAAAATATTGTGTAGTCATATATTCATAATACATAAATGATCATACTTATATTACTGAAGATTACACTAAATTGTGTTTGAACATAATTTGTAATCGGTCAATTTTTATTTTGAAATGATGTCAGCTTTGTTCCGGTCCGAGTTTTACACAAGGATGCAAAGATATAGGGGTGAAAACATCTATTTACCGCATGCGCAAACTGCTATTTACGATTCTAAGGTAAAGTTATTTTTAAAACTGGGAATATCCCGTCAACTTGGTCGTGGCTGAACGCAATTCAGCAATTGACGTGATCATTAAATTTTTATGAAAAATATTCCACAAGCCAAACGTACTTGTGGTTTTGACCACCGCTAATTTTTGGGGGGTTCAGTAATTTCTGTCGGTACTATACACGATCTCAGACGGGTAAAAGTACCGGGTACCGGCCCACTTTGAAATCCCTGATATTGTCATACAAAATTCACCTCGGATAATTCATATTGATTCGATTAAATGATAATTTTACATTGATCGTGTCAATATTGAGATAGAAGAGGATATAGAGTTACAAAATTCATTGCTACCATTGCATCAAGGGTAAGTTTTGTGTCTATGGACCCCCGTCTTGAGTATTGTATCAAGATGTAGCACCTTCGATGTTTTCAAATTTTCAAATTTCATTTTTTGTAGCAGGCAAACAATATTAAAAATTATATTCACAATCATAACGTGCACGTGTTTTCATGGTTAAAAAAACGGTAACAAATAAGGGGTGGCGATAACTGCCTCCACCTGACGATAACTGCCGACATGACCTTTATATTACGTTTCTGTCATTTTTCACGTCACATTTTGATATCATCTGGGTTCTTTTGCAAGACGAAAATTATTAGTAAAGTCCCCAACAAACATCGGGCATAAACACTTTTTCATTTGAACTTTATTCCCCTAAGTTGTCCATGAGCACCTTATTATTTGGACTTAAGACCACTAAGTTGTCCATAAGCACCTAATTATCGGACTTAAAAGCTGATGTTGACATTACCTCAACCAATAAAATATATAGATTGTTCATTCGGTATCTGAATTCTTCTTCATACCCCTAAGTTGTCCAAGAGGACCTTATTATTTGGACTTAAGACCACTAAGTTGTCCATAAGCACCTAATTATCGGACTTAAAAACTGATGTTGACATTACCTCAACAAAAAAAATATATAGATTGTTCCTTCGGTATCTGAATTCTTCTTCATACCCCTAAGTTGTCCAAGAGCACCTTATTATTTGGTCTTGAGACCCCCAAGTTGTCCATTAGCACTTAATTATTTGGACTTTAGACCCCTAAGTTGTCCATGAGCACCTAATTATTTGGACTTTATACCTCTAAGTTGTCCATGAGCACCTTATTATTTGGACTTTAGACCCCTAAGTTGTCCATGAGCACCTAATTATCAGACTTAAAGCTTATGTTGACATTACCAAATTTCCAAATTTCTACATTTATTCTTTAAAATATTAAACAGGACTTTACTTTTTTCTATTTGTGCTTGGCAAAATTATTATTTAATTATCCAGGTGAGCGATAACAGGCTCATTGGAGTATGAGCCTTCTTGTATACCTTAAAGGCTTCTTGTGGGGTCAGGTTTGTCCAAATTTTATGGGGTCACTTTTCCATGTGACCATTTAGCCTCATTTTGGAATTTCATTTATATGTGCTTCTTTCAATTCATTATTAAAAATGTATTGTACAAATCATTTAACTTTAGATGCACATTTCATGAGTTTTTAGTATTGTGGAATTCGTTAATTTCATTCCATGAAGATGGAAACAGACAGCTATGAAGAAAATATTCCATTTGGTGTCATCTTTTTCTTTGATGATTTTGAATATTCTGAAGCTTCAAATTTTTGTTCAGATTTTGACATTGATGTCCATGAGATTTATAATTTTTTGGGTTTTCCTGTATTAGTTTTTTATTCTAGCGAAGAGTTAAGATGTTGCATATTCTTCTGTAGATTATCTGGATTTAACTTTGAATGTCTCAGAAGAATTTAAGGTACAGTAATATGGGGGGCTGGACAGGGGGGGGGGGGGGGTAGCTTTCTCCCTTCTCCCTCCCCTCTTCCTGCCTCTCTCCCATGTTTAATGACAGTAAAGGTGACTAAATTAGAATTCATATGGAATAAGATTTTTATGCGCAACTTAAGGTACAAAGGGAATTAAAAGTCCAGTAATTAAGAGTTTATGGACAACTTAAGGGACTCGAGACTAAAAACTAACTGCTTAAGGACAACTTAAGGGAATGCAGACTTAGATGAATTTTATTTTGTTGTTTTACAATTTGCCCTTTCCTCATAATAATTAAGGCCAACCTTAAGAAATTATGTGTTTCCCCTTTTGCAACCCTACCCTCAAGGTAGTGGGTACATTGTAGGTAGGTAGGTAAACTATTTTTTTTTTCATCAAATGAACCTCATAATAAGCACTTGGCAGAATAATCTACCCAACATGTTCTTATTTATTTCATTGTGTCTGAAACTGAATCTATATTAAATATGTTCATATTTTGCAGATGCACATTACTAACATTCAGAGAAACTTCCGATCTTTTTTAATGGGTTGCTAATCAAAGTTTTTTCAACCTTTCCGGTTTTCGACAGCACCGACACTCTGACACACCATGTGGTGTCAGAGCTTCAGATAATTTTCAAGTCCAAAGGGTAATTACCCCCTACTTTTGAAAATGATGCGTATTTGCATATTTCATTTGCACTGTTGTACTCTCTACTTCAGAAAAGATTGCTTACATGTACACTTTAAAATTATGTTTGACACAAGTGTTATTCAATAATTTGAATAAACGCAGGATACAAGTGAAATGTTTAATTTGACACGATTGCGTCATGTTTATTAATAAAATATTGTTAATATTTTGTTCTGTGTTTACTTTATATAACTGACTGATAACTTTTTCATGTTTTCTTTTTTTTTTGCTCGTCGACTTCGGCAGTTTTCACAGCCATTTTGATAATGTCATCAATGATTCCTTTAACTATACTGTCACTAGACAGATGAAACTGTCGGGAACTTAAGTATAAAATTTTTCGGAGCGCTTAATAGCGCGCTTATTCATGTTCTTGCACTCATTTTCAACGAACAACGTGTTCTCAAATTTACTTTCGTTTTAGTTCTTACTTATTACGTAAACCACTCCTTAGAAGGAGCACCGCATTTATTTGTAATATTGACCACGATTGGATGATTTATCGTAAACATCCAATCAGATCTCTTTTGACATCGATGCTTAGAAAGGCAAGCATTCGGTACCCCTCGGATGTATACGCTCTCTCCTTCGAAAAGTATAAAGAGAAGTAATTACAGGGAATTTCTCAAAGACAAAAATGTATTGTTAATATATACGACTGTATTATCAGCGTACAAGTACGCTCCGAATTTGGAAAGTTTGCTTACACAGCAATATGTATGCGTAAAGTGTACACTCTGATCTGATAATACTCGTTTTTATAGCGTAAAAAACGCAAATACGCAGCTTATCTGGAGCTCTGGGTGTCCGTCGTTGTTATTGCTTTTCGATATGGATTTGCCTCAGTGACCTTCGATGAAGTCATACGTAATTCTAGAAGTATTCGGAATTGAAATTGTACAAATAATTTTCTCTCGTTTTGCAGAACGGAAGTCAATAAAATTTTCACGGTCGGGCCGATTTTATCGGGTCGGTCGGAAAAGGGGGAATCAAACAATATTTTAATTTTGGCCTAATATAAATGGAATCTAATTGCATTGTTAAATGGTATCAAAAAGAAATGAAATGTTATTTCCTCTACAAAAATTGTGCTGTTAAATATGAAGTACATCATCTGACATTTAAAAATGAAAAAAATGTCTATATATTTTAATTTATACTGCAATTAGTGCATTTACAGTCCATATAAAGGTATACATATACAAACCTTTGCTTTCCTGAGATAAAAGAGGCGTCTGTTACACTGTACATTGTATAATGATTTTATTTTAAGTATGAAATTTAATGTTTGGTTTTCATTCAACTTTTACCCAGCTGGTGCAAACATATAATAGTATCCAGCACCTTACTGTATCAAGAACAACAGTGTGTCAAGCAAAATATGGTATCCAAACTTTAATGTAATGAACATCAGTTCAACTTTCCCTTGTCGACATGCTAGGGTCGTATCATGCTGCATTCTGTGTAGCCTGTTATTTTCAACAAATTTTTCTATTGTTGATCTTGATCTGGAAGAAGACGAATCCAGCCAAGACATGGATGATTGACTTAAAAATCTTGTTTCTTGTTGGCCTTAAATAACACAAGGGGATCGAACAAACTAGGTATTAATTTGGCGTGGCCTTAGATATTTATTAGTTACTTTCCCTTCCAGCAAAATGGTTTTCTGTATAGAAACATCATAAGTTAAGTTGGCAAAACAAGATGTTGTACAAAGTCAAAATAATGAAAAGACCTATTTTCTGTGTATGGAAATAATGAGATGGTCAATATTGGTAAAAAAAAACTATTAATTTAATTATGTGACAACAACTTTAAAATTGTATCTCCATGGCATAAGATGATGCAAAAGGTACATTTCCATTGAGAAATGGAAAAATTACAATATGAGAATCAAAATTATCTCCTTTGTCGTCGATTTTAGTTATACCATTTTACCATATTGAGGTTTGAACCTATGGAATTGCGAGAAATTATTCTATATTGGGAAATTGTAATAATAACATGCAACCACTTTATGTCAGATTGTACACAATCCACCTTAAAAAAAAATCATATTTGTCTTTTGTGAACTTTATATAATAACTCTTTTACAGAAGCAGCAAAGCACAGGAAGATTTTTCATGAAGGTAGATTCCCATTTTATATTATTCTTCATTGATAGTATACAGTGTTGTGATGTACAGATTATCACAGATAATTGATTATCAATATCTATCTATTCCTTTGAAAACATGGTACTAATCATTCATGAATTCAGTAAAGTCTAATATATGTATTGGTAAACATCTATTGTTATTATAATCATTGTCAACATTCAGACTGAATTCATTGGTTTAATTGTAATGCATGTTATGAAGACAAGTTTATTAATTTCATGAATGGATCGAGGGGGAAACAGGTTTTAGATAGAAAGGCATCAATTTCCTCAAAATGCCATTTTCTTGTATATTTTTAATGAATAATTGTGTATTTACACAGTATTTAAATACCATATTTGTTTTACATGATACATTCCAGTATGAAAGAACATATGGAAATTTATTGTTTTATGCATAGAAAACGTACATATTTACAGATAATTCTGAAGTGAAAAACAGTTTTCCTTCAAAATCATAGAAACACCTTTTCTGACAAACACTAAAATTTCATAAGTGCATTTACGTCCTGATCTATCATTTTTCAAAATTATAAGAAAATCGTTAACCAAATTTTGAAGGAATCATGTATGGAAGGTCATTTACAAATTTCCCTTTTCGTTCTGGTCTGACCAAAAACATGGTCGCCAAAGGCAATTCTTGTTTCTGATTTGCTGAAATTTTAAACATCATCTCGTCTGTTACTCATGATTAAACTCTAAAAGAACTGTATCGAAATTTAAACCTTTCAATTTTAACATTGTTTTCATAACAGGTGAACTTGTGTTGTGTTGCATGGAATATGGTGTGTGGTGGCCAGGATTTATAAAGAGTGTTTCAGAGAGGAAGGTGTCTGTGGGATTTTATGATGAAAGCACAGAATAAGTTTAAATCTTGGACTTGCACATATATTAATAATAATAGTATGCATAGGGGAATTTTGCTAGGTTTGATTTCCAGATTAAAACTTATTTTCATAAAAAGTAAGTTCACCTGCAAGGCATGTATTGTATATGATTGTACATGTATTTTACAAATAGGCTAACAAAAAATTCAAAAGGATGAAAGGAGTGTTAGTATTTGGTCTTAAATTTGCATGAAAATTAGAAATCTGTTGTGACCGACTGTTCTATAAAGAAAAATAATGTTTAAACATCAATTATATGAAAAATATACATGTTTTCCATATTTTGACTTATTATTATCATGTTAAAGCATGATAAAAATTGAATATTTTGTCAAAAAAATTTCATAATGCTTGTCCTATCTATCCTTATTTAAAAAAGAACAAGAAGTTGCCATCAAACTTCAGTTAAATCCACAATGTTTCAAGCTCTCCCATGATTTTCAGGTACACATCTGCATTGTTAATGTATCCTCCAGAATTTCTTTTTTTTTAAATGGATATGGGGTCAGAGAGACGGAAAACCAGGTTTACAAAAGGTTTATTCTATGGAATGAATAAAATGATTTAATTAATCGGACATCAACAGAAAACTAACAATATTTTGTTTTATGCTTTATTTACAAGATAAATTATTGAAGTGCATGCATCATGAAAATCATGAAAAATTAGATAACGTTCAGTTGTTTGTACATTATCAAAACAGCTTAGGGCTGTTCCAGAAATAATTCTATGAGGGTGTTTGAAGGCACGTTTTCTTTCATCCCACCACCTATAGAAATCTCTTTATATTTAGTACCACAACCCACAGAACTTATTGGTAGTAAAAGCCAACCACCTACAGAATTGGCATGGCATTTTATTTCCTTGCACAGACCAAAAATTTACAGAATACAAGGAATGTAGTATTGATGTGTTTCAAAATAAATTTCTCACTTTAGTAACCATAAAAACATTACTGGAAAGAAAGCAGCCACCCACAGAATAAGATTTCCTTCAAAACCACCAACCAAGAGAAAATAAATTAATTTAAGTACCGGTACAACAACCTACAGAAAAAAAATATCAAATGTCTTCAAACACCCCCGGATAATTATTTCTGGAACAACCCTTATATGTACTACATTTCATATGTATTTCAACACTCATAATTTCACTGCATTTAATGGAGACTGCCTTTACCTAATTTCAATTACTTCATTTTCAGAGTATCAAGAACATATAATAAAGTTCAGAATTTTGACTCCAACTCATCATTGATTTCAGACAGTCTAAGTAATTGACAGTGCCTGAAATGGACGGTCGCCCAGTCGCCAAATGCGACTAATATTTTATTCGGGCGACCAAAAGCTGCTCCAAATTAGGTAGTCACTGGCCCAACAAAAAACGTTTGGGCGATTGCCTGACCATTAAAAATTGTTGTTTTTCCGAAACCCGACATAAACTGTAACGGTAGATAACTCTTCTGTTCTAGTCGAAAACAGTTTGTTACGAGCACAGCGATTGGTCCAAATACATTTTTGTAGCCAATGAATACACAGCTAATGTAATTTACTGTTTTCCCCAATTATGTATTTCTATCGAGCCAATCAATACACGTTTCCTACACGTTTTCATGTAATACACAAGTATTCACTAAATATTAGAAAAGAAACGTGTTTTTTTGTTTCTTTATGATTTAATTATTAAAATTGTTAAAAATCACGGACGAAGTGGAAAGTTGTGAACAATAAAGAGAATTCTGTCAACTTATAATGTTTGCGATCTGGTATCCACGACCACGGTTCGGAAATTTATTCATTCAATCTGCTGCAAAATGTACATCATACAACATGTACGAATTTCATTTTACAGAAATCGAAAACTTTTTGTGTCAATACTTAGGTAATCATTGACAAACTTTTCCCCAACAACGAAGAGAAAATCGTTGACAGTAATGTCAATCTACGGAAACGATCTGGCCT
Organism: Bathymodiolus brooksi; assembly: GCA_963680875.1. Taxonomy (NCBI): domain Eukaryota; kingdom Metazoa; phylum Mollusca; class Bivalvia; order Mytilida; family Modiolidae; genus Bathymodiolus; species Bathymodiolus brooksi. The sequence continues at coordinate 21,371,553 of OY804584.1, forward strand.
GTCACTTCTTTTAAACTTTTCATAGTTCATGTGTACACTGCTACATTTTAATGACAATTGGGAGTGGTTTTCTTTTTTGGAACCAGAACTTTTGTTTACAAATTAAAAAAAAACAGGAAAAGTTAACAGTTGTTTAATATATAACAGAAAATGACAGCACCGTTTGTTATTTCAACAAACTGGTGAGATACTTGTTTGGAATGAATAACCAACTGACGTTACCCCGAACTGAGAGGTTATTTTACTTTAAAATCACTTCTTCATAGTGGATTGAAACAAGTGATGTCACTCTGGGGAGTGTAAGAGCGGTCCTTGTAGTGGCATTAGTCTACTCTTTTCCGGATGTCTTTAATGTGATCATGGCATTGATCTCCCCTTACACAAACCAGCCTTCTTTTGTCCCCATCCGATGGACTAGCATCGTTTCTTAAGACCACCCTAGCCAATGGCGTCAAGGTTGTCAAAAAGGTTATAACAAGTAAATTAGGGTTTCATTAGATAGCAATATATGCATTGGAGTGTTTTCGCAATTTCAGCTGCACACCTGTACCTACCAAAATTACCTTGAAGACCCCCCCCCCAACTCATTTTCATTGGCTCATCTTTTATTTTGAGCTTATATGAGCCTTTAGTTGTATAGACCAACATCTCATTATATTTAAAAAAAAACAGAAAAAAACTGAATTACTACACAGTAAAATATAGTCATGTAAGGTCACGCCAAATTAATATCTTGTTCTTCGGATCCCCCCGCGTATTATTTAAGGCCGATAAGAATTTTTTTTTTTACCTGCATCGGCGAAAGCAGGTATAGTATCTGCTCCACTCCGTTCGTTCGTCCGCAACACTTAGAGGGTGGCTAGTTTGTGTAATCTGTAACTCCAACAGTTTTCATTCCTCATCATTGAAACTTTGCTCACTGATGGCACACATATTGAAGATGTGCACCTCCTATTATAAGCAGATTAGGTAATTTTTTTCCCACATTTTTATTGTGTTGAAGTTGGTCATTTTATTACATCAGATAATTAGTGTGGACTATTTATAGTCCACAGTATTGTTTTACTGCGTGACCTAGCTATTTAGTGTGAGCTATTTATAGTCCACAGTATTGTTTTACTGTGTGACCTAGCTATTTAGTGTGAGCTATTTATAGTCCACAGTATTGTTTTACTGTGTGACCTAGCTATTTAGTGTGAGCTATTTATAGTCCACAGTATTGTTTTACTACATGACCTAGCTATTTAGTGTGGGCTATTTATAGTCCACAGTATTGTTTTACTGCATGACCTACTTAGAACAAAATGTTCCGAAAGTACACTTTATGCAGCAATGCGCATGCTCAAGTTTTAAACATACTGCCCAATAAATGATAGTAACCATGATCAAAATTAATATCATTCATAAATCAAGTTACATGGACCTTTACTTTATTCTAACTATATTTGTTCCATATTCTTCATTCACATAGTTTCCTGTTAAAATATATCTCAAAATATACAATCAATATATCGTTGACGCAGTTCCAGATCAGAGGTCGATCTTGTTTAGTCAAAAACTTCACCGGCATTTTGGACGGACCCGTCCTCGTCTGGATCAAAATCAATCAATGCAAAAATTTAGGACAAAAAGACATTAAAAGAGTGCATGGCTAACTTTATGCCATATTCAACAGGGATTAAATTTACTTGATGATCAAGCAATGTCGGAGAATGACTCTGAAGCAATGAAGAATGCTCTAAAGACTTAGGATATGAGTGATAGAAGGATAACAAGTGCATATTATGTGCAAATTGTTTACTCCACGCTTGAATGAAGTTCCTCTCTTGATTTATTTTAAAAAAAATTATTTGAAAAATATCATCGCTCGCTAGGTGAAAATTGATCCACGTCTTAAAATTGTCATTTTGAGAAAAAAAAAAAAAAGGAAAAATTTCGCTCGCTCGCTCCTATTTTTCAATGATAGTTGTCTGAAGAACAAGGTATTGATTTGGCGTGGCCTAAACTGTATTTTTTTTTCCAATTTACTTGAGTTACAACTTAAATAATGTATTATTTTATTGCTTCTGTTAACTAAAATGAATGAATGAATCAAAGTACTCGGTCTGCACTGTTAGGTACTAGTCAGATGCCACAGGCTGTTTAAATTTGATTCAGACTGCTGAAAATTTTAAAGAATGGCTCATTGAAATTCTTAATGTCAATAGAAAATGTCCCATTATTAAAATTTTTAATATTTTCAGCAGCTGTTGTAAAATTGTAAATGCAACTGACCACTTGCTAGAAAATGTGTCTTTAACTATTACAGTTTTCACTGTAATTAGAGTTGGTTTAATTGATAATGTGCACATTGTATTTTTTTTATTTTGTCATAATTACAACATCTAATTGAATTTTTGTTTATCTTGTATAATAATGATTTCTAAATTAGTAGGAAATTTGAATTTTCCCATATAAGTTTTATCAAAGTTATATGTACCCTACCTACTCTTCAGATACTGTAATGTGACACACCTGGTTTTGAAATATCGAAATCCAAAAAATGGGTTGGTCATGCAGATATAAATATGCACATTATTTTTATTGAATAGAACTTTGAATCCAACCATTACTTGTCATGGCTTTTTTAAATATTATTATAAAAGAGCAAAAACAGTTTAAGAATTCAGTTTTTAAAAAAATGTATAATTATGATTTCAGAATATTGCAGTATTACCCACTTATTTACTGCTGAAAATAATAAACACCTGCCCCTGTTCAATTACATTCAAGCAAATCCATCATATATGTAGTTTACATTTCATTTGTGTTATACTTGTAAAGGAAAACATTTTCAGAGGTATTTTAATCAACAAATATAGATTTCTCCTAGGTAAAAAAATCTCTTACAGAATAACAATAGCTAATGTTCAGTTATTTTATGCAGATGTTTATCTAACCCAAAGTATGGAGTGAGATTTGGTTTGGGTGCAATGGAGTTTTCAAACTTTTTTTAAGTTTACTTGGTTGTTAGTGTTGATCCATAATTACTTTATCAAGTGTATTATGATATTTGCCTTAAGGATCCATGTTTATTCTTTGTATTGAGTTTATTTCTAAATTTGTTGAAACATGTTGAATTGTGTCAAGTAAACTTTGAAATAAAATGCAAGATATTTATTTGTGTTGTTGTACATATAATACAATTTTAAAAGAATTTAACATGAGGTTCTGTGATGACTCCTTAAAGAGATAATTGCCCTCTAAAGGTCAACTTCGTAGATTTTCGCAGTGAGTCCCCAAGGTTATATATTAATGGGGGCTTTGCATGGGAGACTTCATAAACGGCATCCTGTTACAATCATTTCTTGTTTAGTCTCCCCAACAACGTTTGGAGACTTATTGTTTTTGCTCTGTTTCTTATTATTATTATTATTATTATTATTCTCTTTCTTTCTTTCTTTCTTTCCGTGGACCATGAACTTGTCCACGGCAGATCTCAGGAACTACTGGACAGAATTTCATGAAACTTGGTGGAGTTATAGATATATGTTTCTAGTTGGCCCTAAAGTTTTCAGCTTTGTGGTAAAGGGGGTCAAAGTCATATTTTGAGGGGTTCAAAGGGGGTGGGGGTTACTATAGAATTCTATGGGAAAGTTGAAATTTCATACATTAATGTTGCTAACTTCTAAATAGATAATGATAGAGACACAAAATTTGACATAGTGATAGGTCACTATTAAAGGAGCAATTCTGCATTTTCAAAAATTTTGAGATGTCTGCCATTTTCAAAATGGCTGCCAAAACACGGCATAAAAAATGGGCTGTAAAAATTCAACATTGTCCATATCATCAAAATTTTATATATGGGTAGATAATGATGTCCTGAATTGATTCCCGACATTGAAAAATTTCTACCGGTTGCCATTTTCAAAATGGCCACCACAATACTGCAAAAATTCAACATTGTCCGATATCATCAAAATTTGATATGTGGGTAGATAATGATGTCCCGACATTGAAAAATTTCTACCGGTCGCCATCTTCAAAATGGTCGCCACAATACCGCAAAAATTCAACATTGTCCGATATCATTAAAATTTGATATGTGGGTAGATGATGATGTCCCGAATTGATTCCCGACATTGAAATTTTTTTACCGGATGCCATTTTCAAAATGCGCCACAATACCGCACAAATTCAACATTGTCCGATTTCAACGCCATTTCATATGTGGGTAGATTATGATGTCCCGAATTGCTTCCTGACATCGAAACATTTCTACCGGTCGCCATTTTCAAAATGTCCACCACAATACCGCACAAATTCAACATTGTCTGATTTCAAAGACATTTCATATGTGGGTAGATTGTGATGTCCCGAATTGATTCCTGACATCGAAAAATTTCTACCGGTCGCCATTTTCAAAATGGCCACCACAATACCGCACAAATTCAACATTGTTCGATTTCAACATCCTGAATTGATTCCCGACATCGAAAAATTTCTACCGGTCTCCATTTTCAAAATGGCCACCACAATACCGCAAAAATTCAACATTGTTTGATTTCAAAGGTAGCTTTTGATTTATTTTTTAAGCCTGTTGTCTAGCCAGTATGGGAGACTCCATAATCATTAGATTATAATCATATCTTGTTTTATGTGAAATAGGATATATTGATTTTTCTGACACCTTTTCAAAGTAGAGGGGGACTATTGGAAATGCCTCTGTGTTCATGTAGGCATCCAGAGTTGGTTCTCAGGAACTAATGCACCAAGAACCATGAAACTTGGTATAACCAGATGTAAAAAAATTGAGGTCACATGATCCACACTTCATGGTTAAATGGACAAGGTTAAGTTTTAGTTTACGTCTAAGTTCATTTCTTAGAAACTATGTGACCTACTATCATGTAACGTGGTGCGGGATGCATTTTGGGGAGTCTGACAGCAACCCATTCTAAAAAGTTGACTGACCTACTTTTCGTGCTTCATTGACCTTTGTTTTGGTTAAGGTTCACGTCCAAGTCTTAGACATCATGTGGCACACTATCATGTAACTTTGTCTAGGGGTGCATTTTGGGAGTTGACTGCGTTAAGTGTTACTTTCAAATTCATTTCTCAGATGATATATGGCCTGCTATCCTGTTTCTTGGTGTAGGGTGCATCGTCTCGAGTCTGACTACCTGCATCCCAAAAAGGACACTTTGACCTTCATTTCATGCTTTATTGACTTTGATTGTTTTACAAAGAAAAGATTTTTATAAAGTCAAATGTGGAGATGAGGTGTACTTTGAATTTTTGATGACCAGTATGTTAATATGAAAGAATTGAATTTTTGAAATAATAATTTGCCTTTAGCCCCTTATGATACACTATTTTGATTAGACTCGAGCTCCTTATTTGTCTATAAACTCACAATGATTAGACTTGAGCTCCTAATATGTCTATAGACTCAATGATTTGACTTGAGCTCCTAAAATGTCTAAGCTCACAATGATTGGACTTGAGCTCCTAATATGTCTATAAACTCACAATGGTTGGACTTGAGCTCCTAATATGTCTATAAACTCAATGATTGAACTCTAGCTCCTAATATGTCTATTAACTCACAATGATTGGACTCAAGCTCCTAATATGTCTATTAACTCACAATAATTAGACTCAAGCTCCTAATATGTCTATAAACTCACAATGATTGGACTCAAGCTCCTAATATGTCTATAAACTCACAATGATTGGACTCAAGCTCCTAATATGTCTATAAGCTCACAATAATTAGACTCAAGCTCCTAATATGTCTATAAGCTCACAATGATTGGACTTGAGCTCCCAATATGTCTATAGGCTCACAATGATTGGACTTGAACTCATATTGAACAAAATCAGTTTGGTTCCATGCACTTTATTTGTTCAATTTACTAATAATATATTGCTTTAGTTGTCTTTTTCACTTTTCTACCAATTTTTATAAATCATAATGTTTTGAGGTAAATTCTGAAACTAATAGTAATAAATGATAATACAGATCACTGTGACTTCAAGATGAAAAATGACAATTAAAGCATAATTCCATACTAATTTATTTGATCCTTGTATTTATAGGGACTTTTGTGTCTCATATCCATACTTTTTTCAAGATGGAAATATAAAAGGTATTGCATTATTAAACACTAACTATAATGCTACCACTTTAGAAAGCATGCAGAACTATTGTAAGGACTATTATATAATTTCAAGATTTATGTATGTATTGTGAGCTTACCTGATAAATCTTATATGCTAGAACAGTTTTCTAATCTGTTTATAACTATGAGCTTTCAAGCTCATAAATTTAAAACCCCACAAAGCCTTAATGTTGGTCCGTTCGTCCGTCCATGTACCTTGTAAGGGCAACTCCTCCTAAAGGGCTTATTGGATTTTTATGAAACTTTACACATTTGTAGTACACTACCTGCAGATGTGCATGAAGGAATATGGTGGCTGTCCAAAATTTAAAAGGGGAGATAATTCAACTTATACTTTCACGAAAAGGGGGGGCATGTACCTTGTAAGCGCAACTCCTACTAAGCTGCTTATTGAATTTTTATGAAACTTTACACAGTTGTAGTACACAACCTGCAGATGTGCATGAAGAAATATGGTCGCTGTCCAAAATTTGGAAGGGGAGATAATTCAACTTGTACTTTCACGAAAAGAAGGAGGGCATGTACCCAGTAAGCGCAACTCCTCCTAAACAGCTTATTGGATTTTTATGAAACTTTACACAGTTGTAATACACTACATGCAGATGTGCATGAAGGAATATGGTTGCTGTCCAAAATTTGGAAGGGGAGATAATTTAACTTATACTCTGAAATACGTTCTGTATGGAGAGATGGGCTTGTAAGCGCAACTCCTCCTAAACGGCTCATTGGATTTAAATAAAACTTTACACAGTTGTAATACACTGCCTGCAGATGTGTATGAAGGAATATGGTTCCTGTCAAAAATTTAGAAGGTGATGTAAGCGTAACTATTCCTAAATGAAATAAGATTTTAATTGACCTTTTCACATCTGGATATTTGCAATATAAAAACTACTCAAGAATAAATAATTAATTTTGAAACAATAACATTTGATGTGACCTATATAAGTTAGGAAATGTTGTAATCCTCATGTATACTGATGAAACCGTATTGATTTTAAACAATCCCACTTTGTTGAAGACCTTGTGGCGACCCCTAGATGTATGTTCTTGGTTAGTTTATTTTGGAGATGGGATGTTGTCTCCTTGACATTACTCCATATCCGTTCTTTTTTCATAGGTAACTTGCTAATATACATGTATTCCAAAGTTTGAAAATCATAGTATTGCAAGTGGGGGTATCACTCAGTGAGGTCACTCACAGTTCTAGTTTCTATTGGTTTTGGAACTGTTGCGACAGCGTAGTATTTTTTGTATTTTTTCTATTGATTTTGGAACTGTTGCGACAGCGTGGTATTTTTTTCTATTGGGTTTGGAACTGTTGTGACAGCGTGGTATTTTTTTCTATTGGTTTTGGAACTGTTGCGACAGCGTGGTATTTTTTGTACTTTTTCTATTGGTTTTGGAACTGTTGTGACAGCGTGGTATTTTTTGTATTTTTTTCTATTGGATTTGGAACTGTTGTGACAGCGTGGTATTTTTTGTATTTTTTCTATTGGTTTTGGAACTGTTGCGATAGCGTGGTAATTTTTGTATTTTTTCTATTAGCTTTGGAACTGTTGCGACAGCGTGGTATTTTTTGTATTTTTTCTATTGGTTTTGGAACTGTTGCGACAGCGTGGTATTTTTTGTATTTTTTCTATTGGTTTTGGAACTGTTGCGACAGTGTGGTATTTTTTGTATTTTTTTCTATTGGTTTTGGAACTGTTGCGACAGCGTGGTATTTTTTGCATTTTTTCTATTGGTTGTGTAACTGTTGCGACAGCGTGGTATTTTTTCTATTGGTTTTGGAACTGTTGCGACAGCGTGGTATTTTTTGTATTTTTTTCTATTGGTTTTGGAACTGTTGCGACAGCTTGGTATTTTTTGTATTTTTTCTATTGGTTTTGGAACTGTTGCGATAGCGTGGTAATTTTTGTATTTTTTCTATTAGCTTTGGAACTGTTGCGACAGCGTGGTATTTTTTGTATTTTTTCTATTGGTTTTGGAACTGTTGCGACAGCGTGGTATATTTTGTATTTTTCCTATTGGCTTTGGAACTGTTGCGACAGCGTGGTATTTTTCGTATTTGTTCTATTGGTTTTGGAACTGTTCCGATAGCGTGGTATTTTTTGTATTTTTTTCTATTGGTTTTGGAACTGTTGCGACAGCGTGGTATTTTTTGCATTTTTTCTATTGGTTGTGTAACTGTTGCGACAGCGTGGTATTTTTTCTATTGGTTTTGGAACTGTTGCGACAGCGTGGTATTTTTTTCTATTGGTTTTGGAATTGTTGCGACAGCGTGGTATTTTTTGTATTTTTTTCTATTGGTTTTGGGACTGTTGCGACAGCGTGGTATTTTTTGTATTTTTTTCTATTGGTTTTGTAACTGTTGCAACAGCGTGGTATTTTTTCTATTGGTTTTTGAACTGTTGCGACAGCGTGGTATTTTTTTCTATTGGTTTTGGAACTGTTGCGACAGCGTGGTATTTTTTGTACTTTTTCTATTGGTTTTGGAACTGTTGTAACAGCGTGGTATTTTTTCTACTTTTTCTATTGGTTTTGGAACTGTTGCGACAGCGTGGTATTTTTTGTATTTTTTCTATTGGTTTTGGAACTGTTGTGACAGCGTGGTATTTTTTGTATTTTTTCTATTGGTTTTGGAACTGTTGCGACAGCGTGGTATTTTTTGTATTTTTTTCTATTGGTTTTGGAACTGTTGCGACAGCGTGGTATTTTTTGTATTTTTTCTATTAGTTTTGGAACTGTTGCGACAGCGTGGTATTTTTTGTATTTTTTTCTATTGGTTTTGGAACTGTTGCGACAGCGTGGTATTTTTTGCATTTTTTCTATTGGTTGTGTAACTGTTGCGACAGCGTGGTATTTTTTCTACTTTTTCTATTGGTTTTTGAACTGTTGCGACAGCGTGGTATTTTTTGTATTTTTTCTATTGGCTTTGGAACTGTTGCGACAGCGTGGTATTTTTCGTATTTTTTCTATTGGTTTTGGAACTGTTGCGATAGCGTGGTATTTTTTGTATTTTTTTCTATTGGTTTTGGAACTGTTGCGACAGCGTGGTAATTTTTGCATTTTTTTCTATTGGTTGTGTAACTGTTGCGACAGCGTGGTATTTTTTCTATTGGTTTTGGAACTGTTGCGACAGCGTGGTATTTTTTTCTATTGGTTTTGGAATTGTTGCGACAGCGTGGTATTTTTTGTATTTTTTCTATTGGTATTGGTTTTGGAACTTGCGACAGCGCGGTATTTTTCGTATTTTTTCTATTGGTTTTGGAACTGTTGCGATAGCGTGGTATTTTTTGTATTTTTTTCTATGGGGTTTGGAACTGTTGCGACAGCGTGGTATGTTTTGCATTTTTTCTATTGGTTGTGTAACTGTTGCGACAGCGTGGTATTTTTTCTATTGGTTTTGGAACTGTTGCGACAGCGTGGTATTTTTTTCTATTGGTTTTGGAACTGTTGCGACAGCGTGGTATTTTTCGTATTTTTTGTATTAGTTTTGGAACTGTTGCGACAGCGTGGTATTTTTTGTATTTTTTTCTATTGGTTTTGGAACTGTTGCGACAGCGTGGTATTTTTTGCATTTTTTCTATTGGTTGTGTAACTGTTGCGACAGCGTGGTATTTTTTCTACTTTTTCTATTGGTTTTTGAACTGTTGCGACAGCGTGGTATTTTTTGTATTTTTTCTATTGGTTTTGGAACTGTTGCGACAGCGTGGTATTTTTTGCATTTTTTCTATTGGTTGTGTAACTGTTGCGACAGCGTGGTATTTTTTCTACTTTTTCTATTGGTTTTTGAACTGTTGCGACAGCGTGGTATTTTTTGTATTTTTTCTATTGGCTTTGGAACTGTTGCGACAGCGTGGTATTTTTCGTATTTTTTCTATTGGTTTTGGAACTGTTGCGATAGCGTGGTATTTTTTGTATTTTTTTCTATTGGTTTTGGAACTGTTGCGACAGCGTGGTAATTTTTGCATTTTTTTCTATTGGTTGTGTAACTGTTGCGACAGCGTGGTATTTTTTCTATTGGTTTTGGAACTGTTGCGACAGCGTGGTATTTTTTTCTATTGGTTTTGGAATTGTTGCGACAGCGTGGTATTTTTTGTATTTTTTCTATTGGTATTGGTTTTGGAACTTGCGACAGCGCGGTATTTTTCGTATTTTTTCTATTGGTTTTGGAACTGTTGCGATAGCGTGGTATTTTTTGTATTTTTTTCTATGGGGTTTGGAACTGTTGCGACAGCGTGGTATGTTTTGCATTTTTTCTATTGGTTGTGTAACTGTTGCGACAGCGTGGTATTTTTTCTATTGGTTTTGGAACTGTTGCGACAGCGTGGTATTTTTTTCTATTGGTTTTGGAACTGTTGCGACAGCGTGGTATTTTTCGTATTTTTTGTATTAGTTTTGGAACTGTTGCGACAGCGTGGTATTTTTTGTATTTTTTTCTATTGGTTTTGGAACTGTTGCGACAGCGTGGTATTTTTTGCATTTTTTCTATTGGTTGTGTAACTGTTGCGACAGCGTGGTATTTTTTCTACTTTTTCTATTGGTTTTTGAACTGTTGCGACAGCGTGGTATTTTTTGTATTTTTTCTATTGGCTTTGGAACTGTTGCGACAGCGTGGTATTTTTCGTATTTTTTCTATTGGTTTTGGAACTGTTGCGATAGCGTGGTATTTTTTGTATTTTTTTCTATTGGTTTTGGAACTGTTGCGACAGCGTGGTATTTTTTGCATTTTTTCTATTGGTTGTGTAACTGTTGCGACAGCGTGGTATTTTTTCTATTGGTTTTGGAACTGTTGCGACAGCGTGGTATTTTTTTCTATTGGTTTTGGAATTGTTGCGACAGCGTGGTATTTTTTGTATTTTTTTCTATTGGTTTTGGGACTGTTGCGACAGCGTGGTATTTTTTGTATTTTTTTTCTATTGGTTTTGTAACTGTTGCGACAGCGTGGTATTTTTTCTATTGGTTTTGTAACTGTTGCGACAGCGTGGTATTTTTTCTATTGGTTTTTGAACTGTTGCGACAGCGTTGTATTTTTTTCTATTGGTTTTGGAACTGTTGCGACAGCGTGGTATTTTTTGTATTTTTTCTATTGGTTTTGGAACTGTTACGACAGCGTGGTATTTTTTGTATTTTTTCTATTGGTTTTGGAACTGTTGCGACAGCATGGCATTTTTTGTATTTTTTCTATTGGTTTTGGAACTGTTGCGACAGCGTGGTATTTTTTCTACTTTTTCTATTGGTTTTTGAACTGTTGTGACAGCGTGGTATTTTTTCTATTGGTTTTGGAACTGTTGCGACAGCGTGGTATTTTTTTCTATTGGTTTTGGAATTGTTGCGACAGCGTGGTATTTTTTGTATTTTTTTCTATTGGTTTTGGGACAGTTACGACAGCGTGGTATTTTTTGTATTTTTTCTATTGGTTTTGGAACTGTTGCGATAGCGTGGTAATTTTTGTATTTTTTCTATTAGCTTTGGAACTGTTGCGACAGCGTGGTATTTTTTGTATTTTTTCTATTGGTTTTGGAACTGTTGCGACAGCGTGGTATTTTTTGTATTTTTTCTATTGGTTTTGGAACTGTTGCGACAGCGTGGTATTTTTTGTATTTTTTTCTATTGGTTTTGGAACTGTTGCGACAGCGTGGTATTTTTTGCATTTTTTCTATTGGTTGTGTAACTGTTGCGACAGCGTGGTATTTTTTCTATTGGTTTTGGAACTGTTGCGACAGCGTGGTATTTTTTGTATTTTTTTCTATTGGTTTTGGAACTGTTGCGACAGCTTGGTATTTTTTGTATTTTTTCTATTGGTTTTGGAACTGTTGCGATAGCGTGGTAATTTTTGTATTTTTTCTATTAGCTTTGGAACTGTTGCGACAGCGTGGTATTTTTTGTATTTTTTCTATTGGTTTTGGAACTGTTGCGACAGCGTGGTATATTTTGTATTTTTCCTATTGGCTTTGGAACTGTTGCGACAGCGTGGTATTTTTCGTATTTGTTCTATTGGTTTTGGAACTGTTCCGATAGCGTGGTATTTTTTGTATTTTTTTCTATTGGTTTTGGAACTGTTGCGACAGCGTGGTATTTTTTGCATTTTTTCTATTGGTTGTGTAACTGTTGCGACAGCGTGGTATTTTTTCTATTGGTTTTGGAACTGTTGCGACAGCGTGGTATTTTTTTCTATTGGTTTTGGAATTGTTGCGACAGCGTGGTATTTTTTGTATTTTTTTCTATTGGTTTTGGGACTGTTGCGACAGCGTGGTATTTTTTGTATTTTTTTCTATTGGTTTTGTAACTGTTGCAACAGCGTGGTATTTTTTCTATTGGTTTTTGAACTGTTGCGACAGCGTGGTATTTTTTTCTATTGGTTTTGGAACTGTTGCGACAGCGTGGTATTTTTTGTACTTTTTCTATTGGTTTTGGAACTGTTGTAACAGCGTGGTATTTTTTCTACTTTTTCTATTGGTTTTGGAACTGTTGCGACAGCGTGGTATTTTTTGTATTTTTTCTATTGGTTTTGGAACTGTTGTGACAGCGTGGTATTTTTTGTATTTTTTCTATTGGTTTTGGAACTGTTGCGACAGCGTGGTATTTTTTGTATTTTTTTCTATTGGTTTTGGAACTGTTGCGACAGCGTGGTATTTTTTGTATTTTTTCTATTAGTTTTGGAACTGTTGCGACAGCGTGGTATTTTTTGTATTTTTTTCTATTGGTTTTGGAACTGTTGCGACAGCGTGGTATTTTTTGCATTTTTTCTATTGGTTGTGTAACTGTTGCGACAGCGTGGTATTTTTTCTACTTTTTCTATTGGTTTTTGAACTGTTGCGACAGCGTGGTATTTTTTGTATTTTTTCTATTGGCTTTGGAACTGTTGCGACAGCGTGGTATTTTTCGTATTTTTTCTATTGGTTTTGGAACTGTTGCGATAGCGTGGTATTTTTTGTATTTTTTTCTATTGGTTTTGGAACTGTTGCGACAGCGTGGTAATTTTTGCATTTTTTTCTATTGGTTGTGTAACTGTTGCGACAGCGTGGTATTTTTTCTATTGGTTTTGGAACTGTTGCGACAGCGTGGTATTTTTTTCTATTGGTTTTGGAATTGTTGCGACAGCGTGGTATTTTTTGTATTTTTTCTATTGGTATTGGTTTTGGAACTTGCGACAGCGCGGTATTTTTCGTATTTTTTCTATTGGTTTTGGAACTGTTGCGATAGCGTGGTATTTTTTGTATTTTTTTCTATGGGGTTTGGAACTGTTGCGACAGCGTGGTATGTTTTGCATTTTTTCTATTGGTTGTGTAACTGTTGCGACAGCGTGGTATTTTTTCTATTGGTTTTGGAACTGTTGCGACAGCGTGGTATTTTTTTCTATTGGTTTTGGAACTGTTGCGACAGCGTGGTATTTTTTGTATTTTTTGTATTAGTTTTGGAACTGTTGCGACAGCGTGGTATTTTTTGTATTTTTTTCTATTGGTTTTGGAACTGTTGCGACAGCGTGGTATTTTTTGCATTTTTTCTATTGGTTGTGTAACTGTTGCGACAGCGTGGTATTTTTTCTACTTTTTCTATTGGTTTTTGAACTGTTGCGACAGCGTGGTATTTTTTGTATTTTTTCTATTGGCTTTGGAACTGTTGCGACAGCGTGGTATTTTTCGTATTTTTTCTATTGGTTTTGGAACTGTTGCGATAGCGTGGTATTTTTTGCATTTTTTCTATTGGTTGTGTAACTGTTGCGACAGCGTGGTATTTTTTCTATTGGTTTTGGAACTGTTGCGACAGCGTGGTATTTTTTTCTATTGGTTTTGGAATTGTTGCGACAGCGTGGTATTTTTTGTATTTTTTTCTATTGGTTTTGGGACTGTTGCGACAGCGTGGTATTTTTTGTATTTTTTTTCTATTGGTTTTGTAACTGTTGCGACAGCGTGGTATTTTTTCTATTGGTTTTGTAACTGTTGCGACAGCGTGGTATTTTTTCTATTGGTTTTTGAACTGTTGCGACAGCGTTGTATTTTTTTCTATTGGTTTTGGAACTGTTGCGACAGCGTGGTATTTTTTGTATTTTTTCTATTGGTTTTGGAACTGTTACGACAGCGTGGTATTTTTTGTATTTTTTCTATTGGTTTTGGAACTGTTGCGACAGCATGGCATTTTTTGTATTTTTTCTATTGGTTTTGGAACTGTTGCGACAGCGTGGTATTTTTTCTACTTTTTCTATTGGTTTTTGAACTGTTGTGACAGCGTGGTATTTTTTCTATTGGTTTTGGAACTGTTGCGACAGCGTGGTATTTTTTTCTATTGGTTTTGGAATTGTTGCGACAGCGTGGTATTTTTTGTATTTTTTTCTATTGGTTTTGGGACAGTTACGACAGCGTGGTATTTTTTGTATTTTTTTCTATTGGTTTTGTAACTGTTGCGACAGCGTGGTATTTTTTCTATTGGCTTTTGAACTGTTGCGACAGCGTGGTATTTTTTTCTATTGGTTTTGGAACTGTTGCGACAGCGTGGTATTTTTTGTATTTTTTCTATTGGTTTTGGAACTGTTGCGACAGCGTGGTATTTTTTGTATTTTTTTCTATTGGTTTTGGAACTGTTGCGACAGCGTGGTATTTTTTGTATTTTTTGTATTGGTTTTGGAACTGTTGCGACAGCGTGGTTTTTTTTCTACTTTTTCTATTGGTTTTTGAACTGTTGCGACAGCGTGGTATTTTTTGTATTTTTTCTATTGGTTTTGGAACTGTTGCGACAGCGTGGTATTTTTCGTATTTTTTCTATTGGTTTTGGAACTGTTGCGATAGCGTGGTATTTTTTGTATTTTTTTCTATTGGTTTTGGAACTGTTGCGACAGCGTGGTATTTTTTGCATTTTTTCTATTGGTTGTGTAACTGTTGCGACAGCGTGGTATTTTTTCTATTGGTTTTGGAACTGTTGCGACAGCGTGGTATTTTTTTCTATTGGTTTTGGAATTGTTGCGACAGCATGGTATTTTTTGTATTTTTTCTATTGGTTTTGGAACTTGCGACAGCGCGGTATTTTTCGTATTTTTTCTATTGGTTTTGGAACTGTTGCGATAGCGTGGTATTTTTTGTATTTTTTTCTATGGGGTTTGGAACTGTTGCGACAGCGTGGTATGTTTTGCATTTTTTCTATTGGTTGTGTAACTGTTGCGACAGCGTGGTATTTTTTCTATTGGTTTTGGAACTGTTGCGACAGCGTGGTATTTTTTTCTATTGGTTTTGGAATTGTTGCGACAGCATGGTATTTTTTGTATTTTTTCTATTGGTTTTGGAACTTGCGACAGCGCGGTATTTTTCGTATTTTTTCTATTGGTTTTGGAACTGTTGCGATAGCGTGGTATTTTTTGTATTTTTTTCTATGGGGTTTGGAACTGTTGCGACAGCGTGGTATGTTTTGCATTTTTTCTATTGGTTGTGTAACTGTTGCGACAGCGTGGTATTTTTTGTATTTTTTCTATTGGTTTTGGAACTGTTGTGACAGCGTGGTATTTTTTGTATTTTTTCTATTGGTTTTGGAACTGTTGCGACAGCGTGGTATTTTTTGTATTTTTTTCTATTGGTTTTGGAACTGTTGCGACAGCGTGGTATTTTTTGTATTTTTTCTATTAGTTTTGGAACTGTTGCGACAGCGTGGTATTTTTTGTATTTTTTTCTATTGGTTTTGGAACTGTTGCGACAGCGTGGTATTTTTTGCATTTTTTCTATTGGTTGTGTAACTGTTGCGACAGCGTGGTATTTTTTGTATTTTTTCTATTGGTTTTTGAACTGTTGCGACAGCGTGGTATTTTTTGTATTTTTTCTATTGGCTTTGGAACTGTTGCGACAGCGTGGTATTTTTCGTATTTTTTCTATTGGTTTTGGAACTGTTGCGATAGCGTGGTATTTTTTGTATTTTTTTCTATTGGTTTTGGAACTGTTGCGACAGCGTGGTAATTTTTGCATTTTTTTCTATTGGTTGTGTAACTGTTGCGACAGCGTGGTATTTTTTCTATTGGTTTTGGAACTGTTGCGACAGCGTGGTATTTTTTTCTATTGGTTTTGGAATTGTTGCGACAGCGTGGTATTTTTTGTATTTTTTCTATTGGTATTGGTTTTGGAACTTGCGACAGCGCGGTATTTTTCGTATTTTTTCTATTGGTTTTGGAACTGTTGCGATAGCGTGGTATTTTTTGTATTTTTTTCTATGGGGTTTGGAACTGTTGCGACAGCGTGGTATGTTTTGCATTTTTTCTATTGGTTGTGTAACTGTTGCGACAGCGTGGTATTTTTTCTATTGGTTTTGGAACTGTTGCGACAGCGTGGTATTTTTTTCTATTGGTTTTGGAACTGTTGCGACAGCGTGGTATTTTTTGTATTTTTTGTATTAGTTTTGGAACTGTTGCGACAGCGTGGTATTTTTTGTATTTTTTTCTATTGGTTTTGGAACTGTTGCGACAGCGTGGTATTTTTTGCATTTTTTCTATTGGTTGTGTAACTGTTGCGACAGCGTGGTATTTTTTCTACTTTTTCTATTGGTTTTTGAACTGTTGCGACAGCGTGGTATTTTTTGTATTTTTTCTATTGGCTTTGGAACTGTTGCGACAGCGTGGTATTTTTCGTATTTTTTCTATTGGTTTTGGAACTGTTGCGATAGCGTGGTATTTTTTGTATTTTTTTCTATTGGTTTTGGAACTGTTGCGACAGCGTGGTATTTTTTGCATTTTTTCTATTGGTTGTGTAACTGTTGCGACAGCGTGGTATTTTTTCTATTGGTTTTGGAACTGTTGCGACAGCGTGGTATTTTTTTCTATTGGTTTTGGAATTGTTGCGACAGCGTGGTATTTTTTGTATTTTTTTCTATTGGTTTTGGGACTGTTGCGACAGCGTGGTATTTTTTGTATTTTTTTTCTATTGGTTTTGTAACTGTTGCGACAGCGTGGTATTTTTTCTATTGGTTTTGTAACTGTTGCGACAGCGTGGTATTTTTTCTATTGGTTTTTGAACTGTTGCGACAGCGTTGTATTTTTTTCTATTGGTTTTGGAACTGTTGCGACAGCGTGGTATTTTTTGTATTTTTTCTATTGGTTTTGGAACTGTTACGACAGCGTGGTATTTTTTGTATTTTTTCTATTGGTTTTGGAACTGTTGCGACAGCATGGCATTTTTTGTATTTTTTCTATTGGTTTTGGAACTGTTGCGACAGCGTGGTATTTTTTCTACTTTTTCTATTGGTTTTTGAACTGTTGTGACAGCGTGGTATTTTTTCTATTGGTTTTGGAACTGTTGCGACAGCGTGGTATTTTTTTCTATTGGTTTTGGAATTGTTGCGACAGCGTGGTATTTTTTGTATTTTTTTCTATTGGTTTTGGGACAGTTACGACAGCGTGGTATTTTTTGTATTTTTTTCTATTGGTTTTGTAACTGTTGCGACAGCGTGGTATTTTTTCTATTGGCTTTTGAACTGTTGCGACAGCGTGGTATTTTTTTCTATTGGTTTTGGAACTGTTGCGACAGCGTGGTATTTTTTGTATTTTTTCTATTGGTTTTGGAACTGTTGCGACAGCGTGGTATTTTTTGTATTTTTTTCTATTGGTTTTGGAACTGTTGCGACAGCGTGGTATTTTTTGTATTTTTTGTATTGGTTTTGGAACTGTTGCGACAGCGTGGTATTTTTTCTACTTTTTCTATTGGTTTTTGAACTGTTGCAACAGCGTGGTATTTTTTGTATTTTTTCTATTGGTTTTGGAACTGTTGCGACAGCGTGGTATTTTTCGTATTTTTTCTATTGGTTTTGGAACTGTTGCGATAGCGTGGTATTTTTTGTATTTTTTTCTATTGGTTTTGGAACTGTTGCGACAGCGTGGTATTTTTTGCATTTTTTCTATTGGTTGTGTAACTGTTGCGACAGCGTGGTATTTTTTCTATTGGTTTTGGAACTGTTGCGACAGCGTGGTATTTTTTTCTATTGGTTTTGGAATTGTTGCGACAGCATGGTATTTTTTGTATTTTTTCTATTGGTTTTGGAACTTGCGACAGCGCGGTATTTTTCGTATTTTTTCTATTGGTTTTGGAACTGTTGCGATAGCGTGGTATTTTTTGTATTTTTTTCTATGGGGTTTGGAACTGTTGCGACAGCGTGGTATGTTTTGCATTTTTTCTATTGGTTGTGTAACTGTTGCGACAGCGTGGTATTTTTTCTATTGGTTTTGGAACTGTTGCGACAGCGTGGTATTTTTTTCTATTGGTTTTGGAACTGTTGCGACAGCGTGGTATTTTTTGTATTTTTTTCTATTGGTTTTGGAACTGTTGCGACAGGGTAGTATTTTTTGTATTTTTTTCTATTGGTTTTGGGACTGTTGCGACAGCGTGGTATTTTCTGTATTTTTTCTATTGGTTTTGTAACTGTTGCGACAGCGTGGTATTTTTTCTATTGGTTTAGGAAATGTTGCGACAGCGTGGTATTTTTTCTATTTTTTTCTATTGGATTTGGAACTGTTGCGATAGCGTGGTATTTTTTCTATTTTTTTCTATTGGTTTTGGGACTGTTGCGACAGCGTGGTATTTTTCGTATTTTTTCTATTGTTTTTGGAACTGTTGCTACAGCGTGTTATTTTTTGTATTTTTTCTATTGGTTTTAGAACTGTTGCGACAGCGTGGTATTTTTTGTACTTTTTTTTATTGGTTTTTGGAACTGTTGCGACAGCGTGGTATTTTTTGTATTTTTTTCTATTGGTTTTGTAACTGTTGCGACAGCGTGGTATTTTTTCAATTGGTTTTGGAACTGTTGCGACAGCGTGGTATTTTTTGTATTTTTTTCTATTGGTTTTGGAACTGTTGCGACAGCGTGGCATTTTTTGTGCTTTTTCTATTGGTTTTTTGAACTGTTGCGACAGCGTGGTATTTTTTTCTATTGGTTTTGGAACTGTTGCGACAGCGTGGTATTTTTTGTATTTTTTTCTATTGGTTTTGGAACTGTTGCGACAGCGTGGTATTTTTTGTATTTTTTTCTATTGGTTTTGGGGCTGTTGCGACAGCGTGGTATTTTTGGTATTTTTTTCTATTGGTTTTGTAACTGTTGCGACAGCGTGGTATTTTTTGTATTTTTTTCTATTGGTTTTGGGACTGTTGCGACAGCGTGGTATTTTCTGTATTTTTTCTATTGGTTTTGTAACTGTTGCGACAGCGTGGTATTTTTTCTATTGGTTTTGGAACTGTTGCGACAGCGTGGTATTTTTTGTATTTTTTCTATTGGTTTTGGGACTGTTGCGACAGCGTGGTATTTGTTCTATTGGTTTTGGAACTGTTGCGACAGCGTGTTATTTTTTGTATTTGTTCTATTGGTTTTGGAACTGTTGCGACAGCGTGCTATTTTTTGTATTTTTTCTATTGGTTTTGGAACTGTTGCGACAGCGTGGTATTTTCTGTATTTTTTCTATTGGTTTTGGAACTGTTGCGATAGCGTGGTATTTTTTCTGTTGGTTTTGGAACTGTTGCGACAGCGTGGTATTTTTTGTATTTTTTTCTATTGGATTTGGAACTGTTGCGATAACGTGGTATTTTTTCTATTGGTTTTGGAACTGTTGCGATAGCTTCGTATTTTTTCTATTGGTTTTGTAACTGTTGCGACAGCGCGGTATTCTTTGTATTTTTTTCTATTGGTATTGGGACTGTTGCGACAGCGTGGTATTTTTTTCTATTGGTTTTTGAACTGTTGCGACAGCGTGGTATTTTTTGTATTTTTTCTATTGGTTTTGTAACTGTTGCGACAGCGTGGTATTTTTTGTACTTTTTCTATTGGTTTTGGAACTGTTGCGACAGCGTGGTATTTTTTGTACTTTTTCTATTGGTTTTGTAACTGTTGCGACAGCGTGGTATTTTTTGTACTTTTTCTATTGGTTTTGTAACTGTGCGACAGCGTGATATTTTTTGTACTTTTTCTATTGGTTTTGTAACTGTTGCGACAGCGTGGTATTTTTTGTATTTTTTCTATTGGTTTTGGAACTGTTGCGACAGCGTGGTATTTTTTCTATTGGTTTTGGAACTGTTGCGACAGCGTGGTATTTTTTGTATTTTTTTCTATTGGATTTGGAACTGTTGCGATAGCGTGGTATTTTTTCTATTTGTTTTGGAACTGTTGCGATAGCTTCGTATTTTTTCTATTGGTTTTGTAACTGTTGCGACAGCGTGGTATTCTTTGTATTTTTTTCTATTGGTATTGGGACTGTTGCGACAGCGTGGTATTTTTTTCTATTGGTTTTTGAACTGTTGCGACAGCGTGGTATTTTTTGTATTTTTTCTATTGGTTTTGGAACTGTTGCTACAGCGTGGTATTTTTTGTACTTTTTCTGTTGGTTTTGTAACTGTTGCGACAGCGTGGTATTTTTTCTATTGGTTTTGTAACTGTTGCGACAGCGCGGTAATCTTTGTAATTTTTTCTATTGGTTTTGGGACTGTTGCGACAGCGCGGTATTCTTTGTATTTTTTCTATTGGTTTTGTAACTGTTGCGACAGCGTGGTATTTTTTGTACTTTTTCTATTGGTTTTGTAACTGTTGCGACAGCGTGGTATTTTTTGTATTTTTTCTATTGGTTTTGTAACTGTTGCGACAGCGTGGCATTTTTTGTACTTTTTTTATTGGTTTTTGGAACTGTTGCGACAGCGTGGTATTTTTTGTATTTTTTTCTATTGGTTTTGGAACTGTTGCAATAGCGTGGTATTTTCTGTATTTTTTCTATTGGTTTTGGAACTGTTGCGACAGCGTGGTATTTTTTCTATTGGTTTTGTAACTGTTGCGACAGCGCGGTAATCTTTGTATTTTTTTCTATTGGTTTTGGGACTGTTGCGACAGCGCGGTATTCTTTGTATTTTTTTCTATTGGTTTTGGGACTGTTGCGACAGCGTGGTATTTTTTATACTTTTTCTATAGGTTTTGGAACTGTTGCGACAGCGTGGTATTTTTTGTATTTTTTCTATAGGTTTTGGGACTGTTGCGACAGCGTGGTATTTTGATCTATTGGTATGTTTTGCTTTTCATTATATTTATAAGATTAAGTACTTCACCAAGGCTCATTTTCTTTTTTTTTATGGTTTTGGAACTGTTCTGATGGTGTGATATTTTGGGGGGGTTTTCTGATGGGTTTTTGAACTGTTGCGACAGCGTGGTATTTTTTGTACTTTTTCTATTGGTTTTGGAACTGTTGCGACAGCGCCGTATTCTTTGTATTTTTTTCTATTGGTTTTGGGACTGTTGCGACAGCGTGGTATTTTTTGTATTTTTTTCTATAGGTTTTGGGACTTGCGACAGCGTGGTATTTTTTATACTTTTTCTATAGGTTTTGGAACTGTTGCGACAGCGTGGTATTTTTTGTATTTTTTCTATAGGTTTTGGGACTGTTGCGACAGCGTGGTATTTTTTGTATTTTTTTCTATTGGTTTTGGGACTTGCGACAGCGTGGTATTTTTTGTATTTTTTTCTATAGGTTTTGGGACTTGCGACAGCGTGGTATTTTTTGCATTTTTTCTGTTGGTTTTGTAACTGTTGCGACAGCGTGGTATTTTTTGTATTTTTTCTATAGGTTTTAGGAACTGTTGCGACAGCGTGGTATTTTTTATACTTTTTCTATAGGTTTAGGAACTGTTGCGACAGCGTGGTATTTTTTGTATTTTTTTCTATAGGTTTTGGGACTTGCGACAGCGTGGTATTTTTTATACTTTTTCTATAGGTTTAGGAACTGTTGCGACCGCGTGGTATTTTCTGTATTTTTTCTATTGGTTTTGGAACTGTTGCGATAGCGTGGTATTTTTTCTATTGGTTTTGGAACTGTTGCGACAGCGTGGTATTTTTTGTATTTTTTTCTATTGGATTTGGAACTGTTGCGATAACGTGGTATTTTTTCTATTGGTTTTGGAACTGTTGCGATAGCTTCGTATTTTTTCTATTGGTTTTGTAACTGTTGCGACAGCGCGGTATTCTTTGTATTTTTTTCTATTGGTATTGGGACTGTTGCGACAGCGTGGTATTTTTTTCTATTGGTTTTTGAACTGTTGCGACAGCGTGGTATTTTTTGTATTTTTTCTATTGGTTTTGTAACTGTTGCGACAGCGTGGTATTTTTTGTACTTTTTCTATTGGTTTTGGAACTGTTGCGACAGCGTGGTATTTTTTGTACTTTTTCTATTGGTTTTGTAACTGTTGCGACAGCGTGGTATTTTTTGTACTTTTTCTATTGGTTTTGTAACTGTTGCGACAGCGTGATATTTTTTGTACTTTTTCTATTGGTTTTGTAACTGTTGCGACAGCGTGGTATTTTTTGTATTTTTTCTATTGGTTTTGGAACTGTTGCGACAGCGTGGTATTTTTTCTATTGGTTTTGGAACTGTTGCGACAGCGTGGTATTTTTTCTATTGGTTTTGTAACTGTTGCGACAGCGCGGTAATCTTTGTATTTTTTTCTATTGGTTTTGGGACTGTTGCGACAGCGCGGTATTCTTTGTATTTTTTCTATTGGTTTTGTAACTGTTGCGACAGCGTGGTATTTTTTGTACTTTTTCTATTGGTTTTGTAACTGTTGCGACAGCGTGGTATTTTTTGTATTTTTTCTATTGGTTTTGTAACTGTTGCGACAGCGTGGCATTTTTTGTACTTTTTTTATTGGTTTTTGGAACTGTTGCGACAGCGTGGTATTTTCTGTATTTTTTCTATTGGTTTTGGAACTGTTGCGACAGCGTGGTATTTTTTCTATTGGTTTTGTAACTGTTGCGACAGCGCGGTAATCTTTGTATTTTTTTCTATTGGTTTTGGGACTGTTGCGACAGCGCGGTATTCTTTGTATTTTTTTCTATTGGTTTTGGGACTGTTGCGACAGCGTGGTATTTTTTATACTTTTTCTATAGGTTTTGGAACTGTTGCGACAGCGTGGTATTTTTTGTATTTTTTCTATAGATTTTGGGACTGCTGCGACAGCGTGGTATTTTGATCTATTGGTATGTTTTGCTTTTCATTATATTTATAAGATTAAGTACTTCACCAAGGCTCATTTTCTTTTTTTTTATGGCTTTGGAACTGTTCTGATGGTGTGATATTTTGGGGGGGTTTTCTGATGGGTTTTTGAACTGTTGCGACAGCGTGGTATTTTTTGTACTTTTTCTATTGGTTTTGGAACTGTTGCGACAGCGCCGTATTCTTTGTATTTTTTTCTATTGGTTTTGGGACTGTTGCGACAGCGTGGTATTTTTTGTATTTTTTTCTATAGGTTTTGGGACTTGCGACAGCGTGGTATTTTTTATACTTTTTCTATAGGTTTTGGAACTGTTGCGACAGCGTGGTATTTTTTGTATTTTTTCTATAGGTTTTGGGACTGTTGCGACAGCGTGGTATTTTTTGTATTTTTTTCTATTGGTTTTGGGACTTGCGACAGCGTGGTATTTTTTGTATTTTTTTCTATAGGTTTTGGGACTTGCGACAGCGTGGTATTTTTTGCATTTTTTCTGTTGGTTTTGTAACTGTTGCGACAGCGTGGTATTTTTTGTATTTTTTCTATAGGTTTTAGGACTGTTGCGACAGCGTGGTATTTTTTATACTTTTTCTATAGGTTTAGGAACTGTTGCGACAGCGTGGTATTTTTTGTATTTTTTTCTATAGGTTTTGGGACTTGCGACAGCGTGGTATTTTTTATACTTTTTCTATAGGTTTAGGAACTGTTGCGACAGCGTGGTATTTTTTGTATTTTTTCTATTGGTTTTGTAACTGTTGTGACAGCGTGGTATTTTTTATACTTTTTCTATAGGTTTAGGAACTGTTGCGACAGCGTGGTATTTTTTGTATTTTTTTCTATAGGTTTTAGGACTGTTGCGACAGCGTGGTATTTTTTGTATTTTTTCTATTGGTTTTGTAACTGTTGCGACAGCGTGGTATTTTGATCTATTGGTATGTTTTGCTTTTCATTATAATGATAAGATTAAGTACTACACCAAGGCTCATTTTCTTTTTTTTTTATGGTTTTGGAATTGTTCTGATGGTGTGATATTTTGGGGGGGTTTTCTGATGGGTTTTTGAACAGTGTGGTATTTTTTATTATTTTTTATATTTTATGTTGTTGGAAATAAACAATTAATAGTTCTGTATGTGTCTGACTTGCTCTGTATTATATATATGATAGATAGATAGATGGTGGCGATATAAAGCATCGATTGCATATACATATTTAAGTACACCTATGAAAAGTGACATATTTAATATTGCATTTTACAATCTCTAAATAACGTAGTTATAATTAAAACTAAGTTGTCCTCCCTAAGGCATAGGAGACAATCACCCATTTTGGGCTATACTGAGTTGGTATACCTCATGTTTTATCCAATTTATATGTTTGTAAATAAAATATGTTTAAAGAATCACAAAAAACTAAATATTTTTCTTAGGACATTTGGTTGTTTTACAGATTAAACATGATTTGTCTTTCTAATCTTTTGACTTTGAACGCATGTTTTAAAGGTGATTCCAAAAACCGCGTCATGCGCACTTATTTATATATCTACGTTTTTAATGATTACAGCAAGAATTATTATGGAAGCGTTGTCTAATCTGATTGGATCATTTTAATATCAGGTGCTTTCATGACTGTCGTTTATTTGTTAAATAATACAGTCATAATTTGTCTACAAATGCCGAAATACTTGTCCATGCCGTCAACAATATTGAAGTAATGTGGTAATTCTACAAGCGCTTTTATTTATGAGTCCATCTATAAAATATAGTTTCACTTGCTAGTTTCAATCGCAAATAGTGTTGTTATATTCAGTCCCTTAAAGTGGCATAGAGTGTAAAAAGGGGGTAATCAGAAGCCGTAAATCAAAGAAAGACAGACACTAGAATGGCCAAGCGACAAAAGGATATACAACGACAAACAAAACATTACACAGACAACTAAAGATCGAGCAACACGAACCCCAACAGATTACGGTAGTGAAAGAATTTGCATAGTATGTTGAAGAACAAAAAAATATTTAGCAAAAAGAATTTCAGAATAATATGGAAAAAAGAAGTCATAGATTAATTTCCGGCAAGAAATGTGTCAATAATCTAACGTATATAATACCGTCATATCATGTATACTGACAACATACAACCGACATGTATTTTGCAGTAGAGTTATTGGTGTTTCACGCCAGTTTTCATCAATTTGTCAGCTATATAGTAACTAACAGATTTCATCTCATTTCTAAGAGGGGATGCTTGGGAGCAATAAAACCAGCCTAACCCCATCTGTCTTAATTACAGTACCTGTACCAAGCCATGAAAGTGGCGGATCATGCATAGGAGTGTTAGGGTATCGATTTTGAACTATTTCTATCTAATGATTTTTGCTTGTTTTTCATTTTGTTATTATCGATAGATTTATAAAAAGTTCAGTACAAATATACGAAAATGAGTACAGTTTATTTCTCTGAAAAATAACAATAATATTGTACTCTTCTTTTCTTAAGCAAAATTGTTTTTTCACACCAATTTTCTTCAAACGTTTTAACGATGAATTTCAGATATATAAAATTTCAATAAATAACTGACGATAAAGAGGATTTTATTTAATTTAATTGTGTTTAACACCACTTTCAACAATATTTCAGTTATATCGTGGCTGTCAGTTTTATTGGTGGACGAAACCAAAGTACCCGGAGAAAACCACCGACCTGTCGCAAGTCACTGACAAACTTTATCACATAATGTTGTACACCTCGCCCTGAGTTATCCTTCTTGATAATAATGTAAATATAAAGCACAAAAATTACAATCGAATTTCCATTAAATGGTCCAATAGAATCGAAAGAAATAACAACAAATAATAAACAAAACAAAAGCAGCAACGGACACTTATTTAATACACTTTCTAAATGTAAATAAGATTCTCCAAAGTCACAACCTATTTCTTCTATACTATTGTCACAAATAATGACTTCAGCTTAGCCTTCTTGAAACTTAATTCAACATTACATGACACCGGGACATTATCTAAAACATATTTACATGGACCACCAATAATTCCGATGTCTCAATACAAACTGACAATCTTTAAAGGATTAATACAAAGTGTTCGATTTGGTATTGTGATATTAGTAACATTAGATTGTGTAGCTAAATTATATCATTGAAGAATCGACAAATTGATGCTTGGAATAATGAGAATTTTATTGCTCGTAAAAAGAATAGTAAACGGCAATAATCGAATAACAGGTCAAATACTATTGCTTTTACTTCTATAGTTCTTGTTTAACTCGAGAGATGATTTATAACATTAAGTTTTTATGAGAATATCCCGTTTACAATGCTACAGAAACATGTCTATTTAACCTACAGGCAATAGTTTTGTGATTTCCCACCTTTTAATGGACATTAAATTAATTGATTAGTATATACGTGATATAAGAGCCCTTTAACTAGGTCTTCGACATCAGAAACAATTCATAAATATTCAGTATAGCTCTAATAACGATAGTCTATATAATATATAATATATATTTATATTACCTTCAGATTGCCAGAAGATAAATGACTCTATATGCTCTCCTTAATACACAAATAGAAAAATGAATTAATATCTCAAACATTTATCTAAAATATCTCAAAACCTCCAGCCCACCAAAAGTCACGTGGTATCAAAATTTAAATAGATGCCAAATTTGATAAACAATGTATCAATCTCTAGAAACAACAAAGGTCATCCTCGTAACCTTTGTGTGGTTCAAAGGTTATCTACATTTAGGAAATAGAGATTGAAGAACGAAGTGACATTTACTTGTTTGACCGATAGTTCATGTTAACTAGCGAAACATTCACTTTTCTCGATTTTTCATGTTAGCTAGCGAAATATTCATTTTCCCAATAGTTCATGTTAACTAGCGAACTATTAATCTTTCTCGATATTCCATGTTAATGAGCGAAATATTAAAGAGGCGCTAGCTACGATTTTGACCAAAAAAATATATGTTTTGAAAATTGGTAAATAGCTTTAAAATGATGAAATAAAGGTAAATATTTCACATTAAACAGCTTTTCTCCTTTTGAGAACGAAAATTACCATCGATTTATTATTTCCTTGCAAGCAAATAATTTGACCTCGCTTTCTCCGTATGCAACTGACCTTACTAGTGACAGGTAAAAACGAATAATTTGTATTTTGTCGCTTATTAACTGCAAACTTGCATGGTTCTTTGTCCGTAATTATCGCCGACTAAAATCAGATTCACAGAAAATAAGAAATAAGTGCATTGTTGTACTGATTTAATGACAATTCGGCAAACTCCGTAAAACAATGCCGATAATTAATAAGATGGCGTCCATTTCTTGATCGATCTCAAAACACGAGCAGTTGCACCTTTTTCCCCTGATGTACGTACATTTCATAACATTCATAAGTTACAGAAACACTTTTATAAGGCATCAATCATATCTGATAGTTTTTATGGGTAGCAAAAATTTACGATTTTGGCAGATAATGCCCCTTTAAGTTTCGCTATATTTCATGTTAACTAGCAAATATTGAAATTTCCCGATATTTTATGTTAACTAGCGAAATATTAAAATTTCCCGATGTTTCATGTTAACTAGCGAAATGTTAATTTTTCCTGATATTTCATGTTAGGTAACGAAATATTTATTTTTCCCGCTTAATTTGGGATTTTTAGTTTGATCTATTTCGTACCTTTAATATTCTAATAATTGTCGGTAGTGCAACGAGACCTTAGGACGTGTCCCGAGAAAAATGCTGGATTATCAACTATAAGACAAAAGTAGTAATTTTGGAACTTTTTATTTTTGAGAGTAGTTTATGATGGATTTATACTTTCTGTTTTACTTACCTCTAAGTTTTTCTTCTTTTATTTAAAGGCATTTTCTACAGGATATCTTAACTTTCAGTCCGTGCAGTAATGAGCAATTAAAATAAATCCCCGAATCAATGCAATTAACAAGGAGAACGCCAAAAATAGTCATTTTAAAATCTTTACCTTTTCTAAAAATTCTAAAATGCACATCTTTCTCGTTTGTTCACATGTTGGTAGGATCTACATTAAGATCTCATAGTGTCATATTTTGACCTATATGTACTTCAAATATTTTAATATGTGTCAAAACGTGTTAAATATTTTTATATATAATTTCATTTTTATCATAGAAATATGTGAACCTTATATAGATATATGGTTGATAGATGTAAATTAGGTAAGTGTTCCATTTGTAGCTTACAAATGTATATACATGTACTGGCAATATGTAGCTCACGGAAGCAATCTATTCCCGAAGCTTTTTAAAGAGAGTAAAGGTACCACATCTTAGAAGTATTATAAGTATATACAGCAACCATAGTTATATTGTCAGCGGTGGTGTAATGTTAGCTTGCCCCTGTCGGTCAAACCAAAGACTCTAAAATTGCTCCTTTTCTAAGCACGCAGTCTTAGGTATAAAATGAAAAACAAGACATATCACGTTGTCGGGAGTAAGAGCAAAGACGTGTTCGAAATAAGTAAAATATGTCCGAGTGGGGCGACATGTCTATCTAATGCTCTTAATATACAGGTTTCATTGTAAATATTGTTGTCGTTCGTAAGGTAAGCAAACGAATAGTATCCACAATTAGACAAAACAATGCTCGACGCGAGAAACAAACCAATAGGACGAAAATAATGTGTTCAAATGTCAGAAGTGAATGTCAAACATATGCTTTATAAAAAAAAAAATTGTTTGATACTTCAACAAGTGATAAATTGTTTTATGAGATTTAAGTTGGCAATTGTCATTGGTTTATTGATGGTGTTAGCCGTGATAAACTACGGGACAGTAAAATATAATAAGATATCGAGTGTATTTCAGAGTGATTGTCAAATATATATACAGATGCGTTTTAGTTTTATGTATATACATATATTTTATTAGAATAACAAAAGTTTGAAACGTTATAGAGGCAATCAAGAATGAACAATGAAGAGACACTGTCAACATTGGGCCCACAATACACAGAACGAAGATTAAAACAAATCACACACAAAAACACACACACAACACAATATGTGTTGGGCCATTTATGGGCAAGCAAACACAAATAATGTACATAAGATATGAGCCCTCCCACAAACAACTGAAGCTAAAGAAGAAAAACGTTTTATGCGGAAATCGTAACTAACATAAGAACATAGAACTAAGCTTCGGTTTTAATGCATTCATGACTTTCAATAATATTTCTTAAGATCTCTGAGTTTCGTGATGTTTTTTGGGTATGTTATTTTGTTTTACCAGTAGATTATCTAGGTGTTTGCAGGGGCGGATCAAGGGGGAACCCGGCGCGCGCCCCCCTAAAATTGGAAAAAATAAGATTTTTTGGCGTAAAATCGTGATTTTTCATACGAAATACCCCAAAATATTTCGCGCCTCCCTCCGTTCGCGCAATGTTTTTAAGTCTGCCCCCCCCCCCCCCCCCCCCACCTTGAAATCCTGGATCCGCCCCTGGTTTGTACTAGTGCTTTATCTTAGTATATTCATACGTCGTGTCTTTGCTGGAATATTACTCCAGAGTTGAGTACTCTGTGTTTTTGTCTCATATTAACAGAAGAACACTATGCACACTGAAGCAGAAAAAATGTACTGTCACAAAATCCACTTGTCTTAAGATTTGATTAATTTTCCTCGTGTTTTTCGCCTAATTAATTAAATCTGCATACATGTCTTCGTACATCGTTGTAAAGTATTAAAGCATCTTCGTTCAAGTTATTTGTTATAGTGTCAATCACATGTTTTGTCTGTCAGTAACCATGAAAAATGATGGATCACCATCATGGCACCCGAGAATAGACAGTTTAAGCAAATTTCCTGATGTTGGAGCTGACTGAGAAAGCAAGCGGAGATCAAACGTTCTCTGACAGTAACAAGATCAAAGAGATGTACGATATTACCATTATGTAAACGAGCCAGTTGTGAATACCTGCCGTATTGTTCTTTAAAATTGATATACACTGTAAGATATTACCCTTTGATGTAAATAAGCACGCATAGAATATTTTAAAATTAAGAAAACATTTTACCAACAAGAAGCTAATTGAAGCTGACAGTATATGTACTATTACAAAATTATATCTTAATTTAAAATGCATTTCCAAAAATACATACATTTGTACGTATAATTATGTAATGAGCATCATAATTGTATTTCGGCAGATTTTAACTAATCAGTGACGTTGCATGTTGAGAGGTCATGAACTGTGAACTCGAACGAAGACTGAATAAAATTATGAACAACTGGAAACATTACAAATAGTGATGTAATACGGTACATCTCGAACAATCTCCTGTCTTCAAGAGAAGAAGATGCTATCATAAAACAATCTCCCGTCTTCAAGAGAAGAAGATGCTATCATAGAACAATCTCCCGTCTTATAGAGAAGAAGATGCTATCATAGAACAATCTCCCGTCTTTAAGAGAAGAAGATGCTATCATAGAACCATATCCTGTCTTCAAGAGAAGAAGATGCTGTCATAGAACGATTTAAAATGTTCTTGGGTTCCTGATTTGATTTGATTTATTGTGTTTAACGCCACTTTCAGCAATATTTCAACTATATATATCATGGCGACCAGTTTTAGTGGTGGAAGAAGCCGGAGTACCCGGATAGATCCACCGACCATGGGTAAGCAACTGGTAAGCTTTATCACTTGCGACTGTTAGTCGAGTACACCTTTTTTGTAATTTACAAAGCCGAGCGCGAACCCAGGTCGTATTGGTGATAGGCTTGTATGAGATGTTAGGTAATCGATCTATCTAACTCATTTAACCACCTGGGCCCTCGCATCCATTTTGAGAAGTACTCGAACGGCTGATGTTGTAATAATGTAGCGGTCAACAATAGCAGGTCGGTGGGTATCTCTGCGTGTTAGTCGTTTCCCCGCCATAAAACTGACTGCCACTATGAATATTGTTGAAAGTGAAGTTAAAGTCCAGTAATTCTAAATAAATAAAGCGAAACTTTGCAGGAATTTGAGACTCGAAAAGTTTGTGTGTAATTAACAATGTTTTCTTATTCCGTTCTTAATCTAGTTTTGTAGTTAGGGGTATGACCTCACTTCTGATATATGAAAAGAACAACTTCTCAAGAGACACTTGTCTATTTAAATCAGTAACTTTGCAGGGATAATTTGTGAAAGTGTAAGGACATGTTTCCTTGTGTTGTTTTTCTGATACCACATTTACTATCACAAGCCAATTTACTAATATATACAAAAAGATAAAATCTTCTAATAAAACAGACGCCAATTTAATTTGACACTTTCCAAGAGACAATTTGATTTCGATATGACATCCAATAGGATCACCAGGGCCAGAATAAGTTCTGACAGAATGAAATGTTACTCCATAATTGCTTCAAAATCCACATAGCCATTTTGAAGCTTTAAAAAAGGACCAACATTCTACGAGAACAAATTTAATCTCGATACCCTTTTTGAAATATATATATATATATATATATATGCGAAATTTTTGTAATTCACA
The DNA here is from genome assembly GCA_963680875.1 of Bathymodiolus brooksi. Classification (NCBI taxonomy): domain Eukaryota; kingdom Metazoa; phylum Mollusca; class Bivalvia; order Mytilida; family Modiolidae; genus Bathymodiolus; species Bathymodiolus brooksi. The sequence goes on from OY804584.1 coordinate 21,403,237, forward strand.
TTGAACGAAGTATCTTCACTTTCAAAACATCGGTCATAGATCAGATCAAATCGATATCCTCAAGAAAGTATCATTCACGTTTTATCCCGCGAGATTGACCTAACAGTTTGTTAAAGATAAATATTCATATGGCAGTTGATTTCTTTTGTCAATTAACTCTCCAAATCTGTCTCTTAAAATCAATATTAATTAAGAAAAAGCCCCTAATGGCTCAAAACTAACACTGATATCGACAGAAAAATCTGATAGATTTAAATCCACAAAGACTAGGACGGGGCTAATTATGCAAAAATCCAATATAAAGGCCATAAATCAAAAGGCTTATCTATGCAAATTTCAAGTGTCGAATGAATGGAATCAGAAAGTTATTCAATACAAAGTTTGATAAAGAAGGTCTTGTTTCTTACCGATGGAGTCAGTATTCTATCGTCTTGAGTCTGAACTGAATAGAACATGTTGGTTTCATTCAATTCGATTAAAAGTGAAGAAATTAAATAAAAGGTTATGTTCGTTTGTTCTGTATACACGGTTTATTATACTGAGAAATATTTATTATTTAGGTTCGAAATGAACAAAATTTAATGCATTTTTCAATATTTTGTATGCAAAGTAGAGATGAAAAAAGTTTTTTTCTTATTTAGGACATCCACAAGGAAGATATTTTTGAATGCACTGTTTTATATATTCTCATGAATTTTGAATAATCGTTGTTTATTAGTGTTAATGGTATTCTTAACAATATTGTCCCCTAGTGATAGACAATCGAACATATTAGTTTGTTGTTTCTGTTATGACGTATACAATTATTTATTTAATATTTATTTTCCAAACTTTCAGAATTTGTTTATTTATTATTTATTGGAATGCCATAAAATATTAGAAATACAATTTATTTTCTAAAAAGTGAACTTATGTATTTCCAGTTAACATTAAAATAATTCATGATTTTTTAAATTAAAAAAAAAATTAAAAAATATGCTGCTATTGTATGAAATATAAAATAGAAAAGAACAAATACATATTTAATTTTTAAACAATTATCAATTTAAATTCAACAGAAACATTTTATTCTCCAAACTAAAGAATCGTGCAACAAATTGATTGTTTTAATTGATATAGAACTCATAACTCCAATAGCTAATTATATTTTTATACATGTGAAATAAATGCTTCACTATAAAATTTAATACCTGTAACTGTTGTAAAGTATCTATAAAATATTTGTGATAAAACCTAATTTATTACTATTTTATTTTTATTTATTCATTATTGACACAATCACCGTTTCCCACATACCCAACACTTTGTCAACCAAGTTTTATGAGCAGCTGAGTCCACTCCTGGTTTTTAGTGGGGTTCGTGTTACTCGATCTTTATTTTTGTAGATCGTTGTTTTTCATTTGTTCATTTAGTTGGCTAATTACCCAACCCCCACTTATCCAGCAATTTGTCAACCATTTTTACCAGTATTTTCAAATCTTGTGGGAATTTAGTCACCATATATTGTTGATGCCATTTGCATGACCACATTATTTCGCCAAGAGGGGAGGGACGGGCCCATAAAACTAGTTTAACACCGCCACTTTTTACTGAAGCTCTGTTACCAGGCCATCTTTAAGTAACCATTTGTATGTTAGGTTTATCGTATCGAGTTTCCCTCTTTCGACGATTTTTCAATTGAATTTTGGAAATGTTCCTATAGTGTGGTATATTTTGTTAGCCTCAGCAAATTGTCCCTCTTTTTTCCATTTCAATTGGGGCAATTTATCATGCTGTCATGCAAGTGTTTACACATGTTAGTAACATGCTAATCTTCACATATAATGTGGTAAACAGCTTTATTATATAAAGAAAGCTATAATCTTGAACATTATACATGATAAATGATAAAACAAGTCAATTGCTTAAAATTGTTTCCAAGCAAATTAATATGACGTTAAGCATCATAAAGAATGTATCATACATGTATACTGTGACTTCATTTCAATTCGTGGATACTAATAATCGTGGTTTGAGGGAAGGTTGTTTCGTGGACACGTAAGTTCGTGGATCATTTGTAATTGTGCAGCCTGATGTAAGACATTTTATTCCGATATTATACATGTACTTTTTGCTTTCCTGTAAAAATCAAACTTTCCGGGGCCCGTCGTGGTCATATGGTAGTTGTATTCTATAGCTACCTATGCGATCATTACCTATCACTACAAACGTTGTGAGTTCGAATCCAGCTGGAGATGTGTACTTGTTACAACATTAGGTGATAACGTTTGTCAGTGACTTGCGACAGGTCGGTGTTATTCACTGGGATCTCCAGTTTCCTCCACCAATGAAAGTGATGGCCACGATATAGCTGATATATTATTGAGCTTGGCGTTAACATCATAACCCACCCACCCACCCTTTTCAGGCTGATAAACATTAGCTGGATGCCCGTGTTTGTTTCTAATAATCATATTTATCTAACATTATGTACGTTTTCCTTTGAAATTAACGAAAGTCGCCTGTCTGATACAAGGTGTCTGATACAAGATGTATTCCGGGAAATATTGTTGAACGACTTTGGCACATAAACAACGTGACGTCATATGAAGACTTCCAGTTTAAAATGTAAAGATTAGACGTTATTTGGCTTCGTGTACGCTTCAATTTAGATAGAATTTAACTAAAATAAGTTTTCAAGGTAGGCATTTTAATTATGTTTGTATATTGTTGTACATATGACATGTAGGATTTCACGTTTTCAAGATGGCGGATTAATATTTTATCTCTAAAGTCAATACAGATGTAAACAAGCAATGAAAAAAAACTTCAACTCAAAACTTCAAATTGAGACTTCAACTCAAGAAAGACCGCACACTAAAAAATGTATGCAAACATGTTATTAAAAAGACATTCATGACTTATCACCGGGTTAGTAACTAGAGTAACACGATGGGTGCCACTAGTGAAGCAGGAACTGCTAACCCTTCCGGAGCACATGCGTTCATCACCGGGGTTCATGGTCCTCGATCTTTAGTTTTATATGCAATGTTTGTAGATCGTCGTTTGTCCTTTCAACCTTTTTCTTTTGAGCATTGTATTGTCTGTTCCTCTTCCATTTACGGATTCTGATTACTCATCTTCAAACTGAATGAAAAAGGGATAAAAAATTGGCATTGACTGGAAAAGGAATCGTGCAGTGTGCAGTAACAAGGAAAATAGCCGACACAAACACACGATGTAAACAGACGTACATGTACTAAATCGTCGTGTGTGAAGAGGTTTATTATTTACACCCATAGTTATATACATGTAGTATAATATACGTTCCTTTATCATGCCGGTTGTCAGGTTATAATACGGAAAATCTGACCGTGAACCATAGGTGGGAAATATGTGCATGTGTCGCTGCAAGATAAAAAAAACCTCTTTGGTAAAAGAGTAGGCACATAATAACCTCTACAAAAGACTAACATGTTCGTCTCTACCCAAGTCTCCATACTTGTCTAATGACAGTCAACAGTAACATGTTCGTCTCTACCCAAGTCTCCATACTTGTCCAATGACAGTCAACATTTGTTGTGTCGGTTGACTCATTCCTCCAAAAATATCAATTATGTTTTTTATGCAGGAATTACGTTTGCAATAACAACATTAGACCCAGAGCCGTAGAATAGTGACAAAAAATAACATGGAGTATGAAACTTTCGTGTCCGTTAAATTACAATGTGTAATATAATTGTCGTTATTATGACGCTTTTTGTGTATCGAATGACATAATTAAGACTTCAACTCACTTTCATGTATAGGACCCTCGTGGTCGTTATTGTATTATAGTTGGATTTACAGCTGCATATGCAATTGGTGCATATCACCACTGATGGTGTGAGTTCGAATCCCGCCAAGGGAGAGGTGTACAATATTATGTGATAAAGTTTGTCAGTGAATTGTGACAGGTCAGTGGTTTTCTCTGAGTCCTCCTTTTTCCTCTATCAAGAAAACTGACCGCTGCCATATTGCTGAAAGTGGTGTTAAACACCATAACACCAACCAACCAACCGCGTTCATCTTTTGAGATTATGGATTTTATTTGGATATTGTCTTTTTATCTATCTGAACAAACCAAAATAGCGTATGAAGGTATATTAAAATAAGTTAGAGTTATCTTCCTTTGAATGACAAAAATGTGCAGGGACGAGTGTTGGCACAGGGACTCTAACACTGGACCTTCATCGCTTTCTGAGCGACCCCATTCTTTCTCAGAACGGTATCAACCCATCCAAAATATATTTAACATGGTACGGCTAAGAACAACTTCCTGACATTTGGTAATTTTGGAATTTGTGTCCACACGAACCGCTAATGGAACAGGTACTGCCTAACCGTCCATAGTTACTGCATTCATCTCCGATTTTTAGTGGGATTTGTGTTGCTATGTCTTTAGTTTTAAGTGAAGTGTTTTGTCGACTATTCAATGTCTTTATATCCTCTTTCATTTGGCATTTTGTGTGTCCTTCTTCGATTAGCGGCTTCTGAATAACTCTTCAATCTTTTCTTCTGTTATAGCGGGGAACACGAACCTGTAAAAATGAGACTGTTTCATATTCCTACGTAGAAACAAAATGGAAAACACTCCAGGAAATCGAGATATTGAATTACCAATTGATAGAAAAATTGAAGACTTCGGTAATAATCAGATGTAATATCAAAACACGAAAAATGGTCCATTTACGGACTCAATCACAGTTTGTGTTGCTAGTGACAGACCTTTTGTAGTCATGGCACCCTTTGATCTCACTCACTATTAATAGTATGCTATGTTTAATATGAGAGGTCTAATTTGCTGTGGGATCGAAAATGACACCATCAGGGAAGAAGCATCATGACATATCAAGGACTAGCTGGTCCATTTCCAGGAGTTCTGCTAGCAAGAAAGTTCATACAGCAAGGGTTCCTATTGGTTAAGTTGCAATCATTACTTCGAAAGGTTTAGTGTCGCCACCATAACTCTGTTAACCGCTATGGAATATCTGCGTCACAAATGACCATTGATTTGAAAACTCTTCCCGGTCCTTTTCTCATTTATGATTTATCACAGGGGTTGTAACTAGAGAAACACGACGAGTGCCACTAGTGGAGCAGGAATTGCTTACCATTCCGAAGCACCTTAGTTCACTTCCGGTTTTTGTTCGCGTTGATCGATCTTTAGTTCTCTGTGTAGTGCTTTGTAGATCGTTGCTTTTTCTTTGTCCATTGCGGTATCTGTCATTCGATTTAAGGATTCTGGTCACTCATTTATTTTCTCCAAACTCTTTTTTTAGGGTATAGTGATTTGTTTTTTCTCGTTTTTAAGGCATTATCTAGAATTCGTTATCCTTTTTCTCAACATCTTTAAAATATTTGGTAAATAAGGGTAATAACAAAATTACCGAACTCAGAACAATGTTACAAAGGGAAAGTCAAAACTCATAAGTATATAAACAGAAAAAATCAGTCAACAACCGGAAAACTGTGAAAACCGTAATAACACTGACTTGGTACAGACATTTCTAAAGAAATGATGGGTTGAATCAGATTTTAAAGCGCCAAACCTCCCGCTTTCATTACGGCTCAAAGGTTCCGGCTGTCACTATAACAGTATTTATAACAATACTTGAACAATAATAAAAGGAAACTAAAGTAGAGCACAACAACTCCCCACATATTTCCTTTTTTTAAATTTATTAAGTGGCATAGATCGACAAGAATAAATTATAATACGGTCAAAAACGAACTTGAACTGTGCATTGTGATTATAAGCCTTGCGTAGAAAATAAAAACATTTGGTAGAGGAAAACTAGATTTGTGAAACCAAAATGGGACAGACAATCATAACACGAGTCCAGTCGCCTATACCAGCGGCATATAAAAAAACCGAGATTCACAAGCCGAGCCTCGATATTGATTTCGTGATGTCATAGCAAATTAGCTGCTGTGAATACCAAAAGTATACCATAGGCTTTAAATTAAAAGTTTTCCTCCTGTCTATCATTTCCCATATGCAAAAATGGTGACTCGGACCGGTGACTTATTGAGACTAAAATTGATCGAGTTCGGGCTCTGTCTATATGACATTCATCTGAGAATGTTTGGTGCTTCTGATATCTAACAACAGTTGATTTCCTAGAAACAATACATTTCTAACGGATTTTCTTCTCCTATATGACATCTATCTCTGTTGTGCATAGAACAGGAGTTGCCCTCTAGAAAGCACATTTTCCATATGTTACTGCGACCTTTGCATTTGACCTACATACTCCTAAAGCAATAGGGTTCTTCATCTCTAACCGAGCTGTCATGTCACCAGGTGTGGGGAGCACTGAGTGTGAGCACCTTAATGTAATGTCCAGATACCAACGGTTGATACTGGGTGTCATGGTGACATACTGACCCTTTAATCAGTAGGATATTTCTACTCTCATAGGTTCATCACCAATTCCGGCATACTTTTGTTTTAATCCGTTATAATCTTTTACATTTTTGGTATAAGATGGATTGAATAATGCATTTGATTATTGACCAATCGTAGTTGACGATACCTGCAAATATGGTGTTTTCGAAGAGGTTTTCAATCCGTTTGTAACGCAAAGAAAAGGTTTTGTTTACTTGAACAAAATTTGACGGGATATACATTAAAATGTACCCTGTACCCGAATATATGCAATAAGACCCCTGAGAACTATACCCAAATCTATGCAGTTAGGAAATTAGTACCTAAATGTGCATATTTGTCACAGACTGAAATAAGATTAACTAGAGTGACTATAGTATATTAGACTTTACCTTTGGTTTTTGAAAGACAAAATTAAAACGCGAAATTGTGAAAGCGAAAACGCACAATCGAAATAGCAAAAATTAGAAATTGCGACAGCCAAGAGGCGAAATCGAAATCATTTCTCCAATTTGCGTTTCAACCTTTTCATGTTTTCGGCTCTTGCTTATTCGCGTCTTTTTTTTTGCATCTTCGCAAGCAGGAGGATGGCCGAGTGGTCAAGGCGCTGGACATTAAAACCACGATGTCGACACCGTTGTGGGTTCGATCCTCATGTGTGTCAAGGTTTCAAGGCACCTTCCCTAGCTCAGGGTTTCGCCGATTTTCCAGCTTGGAATATCCCCACAAGACTGGTGACCTTGCGAGAACCCCATATCTGTAAAACGGTCGTTCATTTCGCCGTCGGAAAACTTTTAAGGTTTAAGGTAAGGTTTAAAATTAGGATTAAGTTAAGGCCTAGGTTTAGGGATAGTGTTGGACCAAGGGATTCGGTGAGGATTAGGCCTACGGGTAGGGTAATGTTTAGCCTAGAGTTGGCATACTTTAAAGGTCTTGGTTGGGTAAGTTTACGATGAAGTCAGGGTTATATTAAGACGAGGGGGTAAATTGACTATATAACCATTTTTCCGGGGAGAAATTCTACTATATAGCCACTGTTCCCCCTGTCGAAAACTGGGGGCAAATATGGCTATGTTCAATGATATAGTCATTTGTCCGGGGGGAAAATGGCTATATAGTCAGTTTTCCGGGAGGGGGGGGGGAGAGGGAATGGCTAGGGGAAAAAACTACTATAGGACACCGGAATAGCGAAAATGTTTTGTCAATCATTACTTTTTTCTTCTTTTGTGGTTGTTATTGTAGCTATGATATTTCGATTCACGGCTTCTTATTCCAATCACCTTGGTATCTTCAATCCTTTTGTATGATTAATAAATTTGATTTATTCTATTGAAGTCAATGGATGGTATTCAGCTGACATATAAATGTGGGTATGTATAACTACCGAAATATAGAAGTGCTTTGAATCCTGAATCATTTCGGGGCCATCATGGTCGTGATCGCATGGGAGTTGGATTTACAACTATCAGTGCATATCACATCTAAAGCTATGAGTTCGAATCCCGCTCATGGATAGGTGTACTCGATACAATATTATGTGACTTGCGGGAGGTCCGCAGCGGTTTCGTCCACCAATAAAACTGACCGCTACGATAGAACTGAAAAAATGTTGAAAGTGACATTTAACAACGAAATCCGAACCCCTGAACCACTTTGTATTGTTTGTAATTCGAAATATCGGTTTTAAGAAGATTGATTATTTTAGTTTTGAGTGTGCTTAACACCACATTTCAACAATATCCCAGTTATATCATGGTGGCCAGTTTTATTGGTCGAGAAAACCAGAGTTACCGACAAAACCTTTTCTGTCGCCCATAAATGACTTTAGTATTTGTTTCAGAAATAATAGTAAAGAGTGTAGCAAATTTAGGAAAATGCAGTTATATAATCAGGTCTAACATGGGTTAAAATCGCATCTCTGGCGTAATGGTTAGCGTGCTCGCCTCGTGTGCGGTAGATCGTGGGTTCGAGCCCCGTTCAGGTCAAACCAAAGACTATATAATTGGTATTTGTTGCTTTCTTCTAATCATGGCTCGGAATCATAATAAAGTGTCCGTTTATCAGGCCACGAGCTCGTATTAAACTTTTATAACACACCAAGAAGACAACAGAATATGACGGAAATGAATGACCTAGTTTGCGACAGGCACACCAATGTGGCGAGATTAAACCGGTATATTGGAACACCATCAACCTTCTTGGTGTTTATATTTTCAGTAGCACATCTCGTTAATGGTATTTAACAAGATTTACCTTAATAATTTATTCTTCCAGGTTGTGAAGTTGTTCCGGTACCTAGACACCACCATTCTTTATGGAGGAAGGGGAGGGATCAAATATTTGATCTCCTTGGTCTACTTTTATCTGTCAAAAAATATAATGCTTAGATATGTCCAATGTTTCACAATAATCCTTTGTAAATTTTGAAGGAAAAAATACTCGCCTTAAAGACGAAGAAATATTCTACACAAGCAAGAAATCCAAGTTTCTTCCACTAATAAAACTGACCGCCACGATGTAACTGAAATATTGTTGAAAATGGCGTTAAACACCATGGACCTAAACCAAGAACCCCCTCTAAAGATAAGCAAATGATAGGTTCCTTTAAACAACAAAGTGAGGTGAATTTGATAGCAGATACTATCTATTTAATTTTCTACCAAGGCTCACTTTAGAATAAGATAAAATAACTACATTCATGGCAATAATTCTATTCTTGCAGGAAATATCCAGAAAACGTTGAGTGGTGACCTCCAAAGATTTCTTCAGAATTTGAATTCCTGTGTTTGATAAATACACGGTCACCTTTCCTCATCTCAATGACATCACTTATTGTGCTGGTTGCATGGCCCGACTTATTGGAATAACCATAGTTATAAGCAGCATTGTTCTTGTTCAGTTGATAATGAACCTGATGACTGGAATTTGCCTTAATTACACAGGAAAAATGGTACAAACCCTTCCGTGGTGCTGTAAAAACACCAGTTGACGGATTGTAGCCTTGACCTCTATTGATCCTGACATCCTCAAATTTGACCACGTCATTAATACCTTTTAAGATGAAAGGGTTTTTGTTTAAAGCTGCAGCGAAGGCTGGTTTGATGCTGGTATCTGAAACCAACAAGCACAACGTATATATATATATAAATAGAAAAATGTAATATTTAAATGGTGTAAAATGAACGTTCTGTAATTTCTTGATCAATCTCTGAGTCAAAGGATTTTTTTGTCTTTGGTGATCATTTTTTTTATATTAAAAACGAACGGTTTATTTGTTTTTTGAGAAATATATTTATATCAATTACATGCCATGTATCCTGTTAAACATATTTTTACTCAATAACATTTAATTTCCAATTTAATTCCATTTGTCAAGACTATCACACCCGTGTTATATAGGTATAACTAAATGTATAAATGCAATACACAGTTTGTAAAAGAATTAAGCATAATATTACTAACCGTTGTAGTTGGATGTACAACTACCTATGCCATCAGCCTGATCACAAAAGGTACGAGGTCGAATCCTGCTCATGACGAGTTGTACACGATACAATATTATGTTATAAAGTTTGTCAGTGACTTGTTAAATGTCGGTAGTTTTCTGCGGATACACTGGGTTCCTCCACCAAAAACACTGACTACCACGATATAACTGAAATATTGTTGAAAGTGGCGTTAAATGTCATAACCCTAACCCCTCAAAAACATAGTTTACCTTTTCTAGTATTAATTCCCATCACCATTTGGAGAAGATCTTCAGTGATGCATGTCGTTTTACCTGAATTCAAAAGAACATATTGTAATCTTATATCTTATTTATTCCTAATGTGACCATGACTGAAATACGAAAAAAAAGAGATTCCGAATTAGCAAAATAATTAACAATATATATGTCCGCTTAATGTTGATATGGATGCATAATATTTGTAAACACACGGATCGTTGAGCTGTCTCTCGCATATTTTTGCTATCCTGTTTAGGCTCTTTGGCTTTATAGCTCCCAAACCTTTGAATTTGTTTGTCATTACTATCTCTCGATTTTGTTATTCCAGACATGAGATGTCCGCACTAAATCTGATATCTAAGTTGTAATTAGTAACTAATGAATATATTTCTTTATGGTGTTAGCGCCACTAAGACTCCTGTTAAACGTGTTGGTCTGTTCCTAGTATACACTTCTGTAGTTTATACTAGATTAACACGATTATTTATTCCTATTGTGACCATGACTGAACAACGAAAAATAAAGCGAAAAGAATAACAATTGACAATATATATGTCCGCTGGACGTTAATATGGATATATTTTATTTGCATACACACGGACCGTTGGACGACCTCTCGCATATTTTGGCTATCCTGTTATACTGGCTTTTTGTCTCCCAAGCACTTTGAAATTAGTTGTCTTTCAATTTCGAGTTTTAGTTTATGATGATTTTATTTGTTAAATTAACAAAAGGGATAGGACACAAGTTTTACCAACTTATGAAGTCTTCTCCCATTTATACAATAAATTCACATAGTATAATGATCATTCTGAGCATACATATAATACATATAGAGATATATTGTAAATAATTAACGAATTAATAAAAAGGTTGTGTTGGATGGATACGAGGTTGGAGAGTAGATAATTATCGAGTAATTATACTACAAGGAATTTTTTTGAAGATTTAAGCAAATTGAAAACGTGTTTGATGATATTAATATTTTCTTCGTATGTTAAATCATTCAAATTCAAATCGCTTGTCTGTACCCAGTTTAAGTTGTTCATCATAATACGTCTTATTTCAGTATAATTAGGACAGGTAAACAAATAATGGAATGCATCTTCCCGTGGAGCTCCACAGGAACAAGCAGCATCATTTACTATATTAACCTTTGATAGATCGTAATTTAGAAAGGAATACGAGTTACGAAGTTGAGTAAGAATAATATTAAGTTTTCTGGGACCATAATAAAAATGTTTCGGGATACGTTTTGTGTTATCTGACTGTTCCTTTCGAATGGCTTTTTTGAATTTAGTTAATGTGTCAAGATTACGATCAAATTGATTTAGCCGGTTCCAGAGTTTAACAGTAGATGGAATAAAAGATTCAGTTGTAATCGAGAGTCTACAAAAAGGTATTATTAAATCCGAACCGTTTCTTAAGGGGTAAATAGTTGTGCTTTGTACAGTAGGAGGAATAAGTTCTCTAAGATAATTTGGTGCATGTCCATTCTTTATATTATAAAATAACTGGAGTTTCCTATTATGCCCTCTACTAGAGAGAGTAGTCCATCCTGTTTCTGAGTATAATTTATCTGTTTTTGTGAAAATTGGTAATCCAGTTACAATCCTTGCAGCATCTAGTTGCAATTTTTCAAGTTTGGTTGAATAACGCACTCCACAATTATTCCATATTTCACAGGCATATTCAAAAATTGGGCGGATATATACTAAGTACAGTTTTTCTAGATTTTGTCTACTTAACCTATATTTTAATTTTCGCAGAATACCTAAATGTCTTGATACGCTTAAGATTATATTTTCAATGTGGTTATTCCATTTAGCATCGCTTGACAAGGTTACACCCAAGTGTTTATGGCTCATTGTTATAGGGATATTGTTTCCATTAAATGTGAAATTAAAATTATATCTAGGTCTGTATTGGAAAATAACATAATCTCAGTTTTGTCTGGATTAAAAGACATTAACCATTTTGTGGACCAGGTATTTAGTTCACACAAATCATGATTTATAACATTTTCAATTTCAACAACATTTTGACTTGAATAACCTAAAGAAGTATCATCTGCAAAGAGTCTACTGAGAGAGAGGAGCTTCTCTCCAATATCATTTATATAAATTAAAAATAGTATAGGGTATAAAACTGACCCTTGGGGGACTCCAGCAGAGACTTAACAAACAGTTGATGATGTTGCCCTGTTAATCACTTTTTGCTTTCTCTGATACAAATAATTTTCAAACCATTTGATTAAAGGACTTTTATACCATAAGAATTCATTTTATGTATTAAACCCCTGTGCCAAACTTTATAGAAAGCTTTGTAAAAGTCACAGAATAAAAAACAACTAAATTCTTTTTTTCTAGTGAATTGAGTATAGAGTTGTATAGTTCTAACAACTGGTGGATAGTAGAATGTTTCGGAAGAAAGCCAGACTGATACTCATATATAAATTTGTTTCTAACAAGATAATTATAAACATTTTTATAAACTACTCTCTCCATAATTTTACCAACACAACTTATCAAAGATATCGGACGGTAATTTGAAGGCAAAGAGGCATCACCTTTTTTTAAAATAGCTATCACGTGTGCAATTTTCGAGAGAACCTGATGAATGTTATATTTGTCTTTCCTCCAAAGATAATTGTTTTCTTAGATAAATACAAATGCATAGCAAATATAAATATGTCCTTTCCTCACCGGATTTGTAACAACACGACGGGTTTCTCTGGCGGAGTATGAAGAGCTTACCATTCCGAAGCGCCTAAGATCACACTCCGTTTTAGTGGGGTTCGTATTCCTTGATCTTTAGTTTTCTGTAGTGTTTTGTACATCGTTGTTTGTTCTCTTCCTTTCTACCATTATATTGTTTGTTCTTGTTCAATTTACACATTCTGATTACCCCTTTGTTATCTTCAAACTCTTCTAGTGACAATTACATTCTAACTATTTAAAATGACACCATGTCCGTGAAATTCGTTTTGTTTTTGTTTGTTTGTTTTATTCTAATTTCTAGTAAAGAAATACTTACCATGATCCACATTACAAGTAGAACCATACTCAAAGAAAGACAGACAAGCGATTACAATGGCGAACCACATTTTCCAGTTGAATGTATATACGATGGTTACAAGAAAACTTTGTGTTTCTGTTTTTATTCCTGTTTTTGTGCCACGTGTTAAAGATCTTTGAAATATGATATGTATAATGAGTATATAATACGTAATGTTTATGCAATCATCATCACGCATAGGATTATGGGAATTTCTTCACAGGATAGAGCTAAATACCAAAATGAAGAGAATAGTACGAAACGAATCACCATCAGAAGAGGCAAAGTAACGTAACGTAAATACAAAAGAGACAACGGGATGATAATGTAAATCCACACAATAATGTCCACTCCTCATTGCTATTTCCTGCTCCATACACGAAACCCGTGGTTGTTACTGCTATTAATGCACATCTCCAAACTTTACAATCGTTTACAGTGTACATTATGATTGATTGAGTGAATAATTGCTCCTTAGCGCCAACTCTGCAATTTGTCAGCTATATAATTGCGAGTACAAGTTAATTTTCAGTGAGATGATGATGAGGTCCGCTTTGTACTAGCCCAACTCACTTAGCTGGATATTTATAGTGCTATTTCACTGAAACAACAGTTCACGGATAGACATGCCGCATCACTCGGACACATTATCCTGTTTCCGAGCAATCCAGTCTTTGTAATTTCACTTTAATGCTGCGTGATTAGTTGAGAAACAACATATACCACTGTTATAGTCTTTGGTTTGACCCAATCAGGACTTGAGCACACGGTCTACCGCACTCGAGGCGAGCACGCTAACTGATGCGATTAAATTATCATAGATCATTACATATTGTACATATTGTTGTACAGTGTTGGGTGGTGTGGGCTATTGTGCTTAACGCCACTTTCAACAATATTTCAGTCATATCGTGGCGGTCAGTTTTATTGGTGGAGGAAACCGGAGTGCTCGGAGAAAACCATCAACCTGACGCAAGTTACTGAAAATTTATCACATAATGTTGTATCGAGTACACCTTGCATGCATGGGATTCGAACTCACAACGTTAGTGGTAATAGGCACTGTATTGCATAGGTAGTTGTATATCCAACTACCATACGATCACCTCCACGACGGCCCCCTGGTGTACAGTGTACTACAAGCTAGTTAATGATAATGTGTATACATGACTGAGTTTAAGAATCCTTCTTAAGTAAGGAGGAGGTTAGAATTTATGGTGTTTAACGATAATTTCAACAATATTTCAGCTATATCGTGGCGGTAAGTTTATTGATGGAGAAAACCGGAGTAACCGGAGAAAACCATCGACCTGCCGCAAGTCACTGCAAAACTACCATAGGACCACAACCATGACGATCTCTTCGCAGTAGGAAAAAATGCAATGATGTCAAAGAATATGACAAAGTCCTAAAGGGAGGATGAATGACAGTAATAACTGGCTTCCTTTACTAATGCAATCCTAATAATATTTCTACCATAGAAAGCAAGCTCATTTTAACATGTAATATTCTGTTCACATGGCCCTTTGTAATACCAGTTGCGAAAACACATCATTCAGATAAATTGAACACACTAGTGAGACATGAAATATAAAAAAATCGGTGTACACTATGAATCAAGTGACTGAAAGACAAGTTTTACCGGAGTGTCTTTTAAGAAGCAGGAGCACCTGAGTTCACCCCCGTTTTATTATGGTGTCCTATTACGTGTTTTTACTTTCTTAGTTCCATGTTGTGATGTTCACTACGAATTCCGGATAAAAACGATGCTCGGTTCGTCTTTACCTTCAGTTGTTTGTAGGAGGGCTCATGTCTTGTTTATGTTATTTGTATTTGTTTGGTTCTTCATTACCTTCAGTTGTTTGTGGGAGGGCTCATGTCTTGTTTATGTTATTTGTATTTGTTTGGTTCGTCTTTACCTTCAGTTGTTTGTAGGAGGGCTCATGTCTTGTTTATGTTATTTGTATTTGTTTGGTTCGTCTTTACCTTCAGTTGTTTGTAGGAGGGCTCATGTCTTGTTTATGTTATTTGTATTTGTTTGGTTCGTCTTTACCTTCAGTTGTTTGTAGGAGGGCTCATGTCTTGTTTATGTTATTTGTATTTGTTTGGTTCTTCTTTACCTTCAGTTGTTTGTAGGAGGGCTCATGTCTTGTTTACGTTATTTGTGTTTGTTTGGTTCTTCTTTACCTCCAGTTGTTTGTAGGAGGGCTCATGTCTTGTTTACGTTATTTGTATTTGTTTGGTTCGTCTTTACCTCCAGTTGTTTGTAGGAGGGCTCATGTCTTGTTTATGTTATTTGTATTTGTTTGGTTCGTCTTTACCTTCAGTTGTTTGTAGGAGGGCTCATGTCTTGTTTATGTTATTTGTATTTGTTTGGTTCGTCTTTACCTTCAGTTGTTTGTAGGAGGGCTCATGTCTTGTTTATGTTATTTGTATTTGTTTGGTTCGTCTTTACCTTCAGTTGTTTGTAGGAGGGCTCATGTCTTGTTTATGTTATTTGTATTTGTTTAGTTCTTCTTTACCTCCAGTTGTTTGTAGGAGGGCTCATGTCTTGTTTATGTTATTTGTATTTGTTTAGTTCTTCTTTACCTCCAGTTGTTTGTAGGAGGGCTCATGTCTTGTTTACGTTATTTGTATTTGTTTGGTTCTTCTTTACCTCCAGTTGTTTGTAGGAGGGCTCATGTCTTGTTTATGTTATTTGTATTTGTTTAGTTCTTCTTTACCTCCAGTTGTTTGTAGGAGGGCTCATGTCTTGTTTACGTTATTTGTGTTTGTTTGGTTCTTCTTTACCTCCAGTTGTTTGTAGGAGGGCTCATGTCTTGTTTACGTTATTTGTATTTGTTTGGTTCGTCTTTACCTCCAGTTGTTTGTAGGAGGGCTCATGTCTTGTTTATGTTATTTGTATTTGTTTGGTTCGTCTTTACCTTCAGTTGTTTGTAGGAGGGCTCATGTCTTGTTTATGTTATTTGTATTTGTTTGGTTCGTCTTTACCTTCAGTTGTTTGTAGGAGGGCTCATGTCTTGTTTATGTTATTTGTATTTGTTTGGTTCGTCTTTACCTTCAGTTGTTTGTAGGAGGGCTCATGTCTTGTTTATGTTATTTGTATTTGTTTAGTTCTTCTTTACCTCCAGTTGTTTGTAGGAGGGCTCATGTCTTGTTTATGTTATTTGTATTTGTTTAGTTCTTCTTTACCTCCAGTTGTTTGTAGGAGGGCTCATGTCTTGTTTATGTTATTTGTATTTGTTTGGTTCGTCTTTACCTTCAGTTGTTTGTAGGAGGGCTCATGTCTTGTTTATGTTATTTGTATTTGTTTGGTTCTTCTTTACCTTCAGTTGTTTGTAGGAGGGCTCGTGTCTTGTTTATGTTATTTGTATTTGTTTGGTTCGTCTTTACTTTCAGTTGTTTGTAGGAGGGCTCATGTCTTGTTTACGTTATTTGTATTTGTTTGGTTCGTCTTTACCTTCAGTTGTTTGTAGGAGGGCTCGTGTCTTGTTTATGTTATTTGTATTTGTTTGGTTCGTCTTTACTTTCAGTTGTTTGTAGGAGGGCTCATGTCTTGTTTACGTTATTTGTATTTGTTTGGTTCGTCTTTACCTTCAGTTGTTTGTAGGAGGGCTCATGTCTTGTTTATGTTATTTGTATTTGTTTGGTTCTTCTTTACCTTCAGTTGTTTGTAGGAGGGCTCATGTCTTGTTTATGTTATTTGTATTTGTTTGGTTCGTCATTACCTTCAGTTGTTTGTAGGAGGGCTCGTGTCTTGTTTATGTTATTTGTATTTGTTTGGTTCGTCTTTACCTTCAGTTGTTTGTAGGAGGGCTCATGTCTTGTTTATGTTATTTGTATTTGTTTGGTTCGTCTTTACCGTCAGTTGTTTGTAGGAGGGCTCATGTCTTGTTTATGTTATTTGTATTTGTTTGGTTCGTCTTTACCTTCAGTTGTTTGTAGAAGGGCTCATGTCTTGTTTATGTTATTTGTATTTGTTTGGTTCTTCTTTACCTTCAGTTGTTTGTAGGAGGGCTCATGTCTTGTTTATGTTATTTGTATTTGTTTGGTTCGTCTTTACCTTCAGTTGTTTGTAGGAGGGCTCATGTCTTGTTTATGTTATTTGTATTTGTTTGGTTCGTCTTTACCTTCAGTTGTTTGTAGGAGGGCTCATGTCTTGTTTATGTTATTTGTATTTGTTTGGTTCGTCTTTACCTTCAGTTGTTTGTAGGAGGGCTCATGTCTTGTTTATGTTATTTGTATTTGTTTGGTTCTTCTTTACCTTCAGTTGTTTGTAGGAGGGCTCATGTCTTGTTTATGTTATTTGTATTTGTTTGGTTCGTCTTTACCTTCAGTTGTTTGTAGGAGGGCTCATGTCTTGTTTATGTTATTTGTATTTGTTTGGTTCTTCTTTACCTTCAGTTGTTTGTAGGAGGGCTCATGTCTTGTTTATGTTATTTGTATTTGTTTGGTTCTTCTTTACTTTCAGTTGTTTGTAGGAGGGCTCATGTCTTGTTTATGTTATTTGTATTTGTTTGGTTCGTCTTTACCTTCAGTTATTTGTAGGAGGGCTCATGTCTTGTTTATGTTATTTGTATTTGTTTGGTTCTTCTTTACCTTCAGTTGTTTGTAGGAGGGCTCATGTCTTGTTTACGTTATTTGTATTTGTTTGGTTCGTCTTTACCTTCAGTTGTTTGTTGGAGGGCTCATGTCTTGTTTATGTTATTTGTATTTGTTTGGTTCGTCTTTACCTTCAGTTGTTTGTAGGAGGGCTCATGTCTTGTTTATGTTATTTGTATTTGTTTGGTTCGTCTTTACCTTCAGTTGTTTGTAGGAGGGCTCATGTCTTGTTTATGTTATTTGTATTTGTTTGGTTCTTCTTTACCTTCAGTTGTTTGTAGGAGGGCTCATGTCTTGTTTATGTTATTTGTATTTGTTTGGTTCTTCTTTACCTTCAGTTGTTTGTAGGAGGGCTCATGTCTTGTTTATGTTATTTGTATTTGTTTGGTTCGTCTTTACCTTCAGTTGTTTGTAGGAGGGCTCATGTCTTGTTTATGTTATTTGTATTTGTTTGGTTCGTCTTTACCTTCAGTTGTTTGTAGGAGGGCTCATGTCTTATTTATGTTATTTGTATTTGTTTGGTTCTTCTTTACCTTCAGTTGTTTGTGGGAGGGCTCATGTCTTGTTTATGTTATTTGTATTTGTTTAGTTCTTCTTTACTTTCAGTTGTTTGTAGGAGGGCTCATGTCTTGTTTATGTTATTTGTATTTGTTTGGTTCGTCTTTACCTCCAGTTGTTTGTAGGAGGGCTCATGTCTTGTTTATGTTATTTGTATTTGTTTGGTTCGTCTTTACCTTCAGTTGTTTGTAGGAGGGCTCATGTCTTGTTTATGTTATTTGTATTTGTTTGGTTCTTCTTTACCTTCAGTTGTTTGTTGGAGGGCTCATGTCTTGTTTACGTTATTTGTATTTGTTTGGTTCGTCTTTACCTTCAGTTGTTTGTAGGAGGGCTCATGTCTTGTTTATGTTATTTGTATTTGTTTGGTTCTTCTTTACCTTCAGTTGTTTGTAGGAGGGCTCGTGTCTTGTTTATGTTATTTGTATTTGTTTGGTTCGTCTTTACCTTCAGTTGTTTGTAGGAGGGCTCGTGTCTTGTTTATGTTATTTGTATTTGTTTGGTTCGTCTTTACCTTCAGTTGTTTGTAGGAGGGCTCATGTCTTGTTTATGTTATTTGTATTTGTTTGGTTCGTCTTTACCTTCAGTTGTTTGTAGGAGGGCTCATGTCTTGTTTATGTTATTTGTATTTGTTTGGTTCGTCTTTACCTTCAGTTGTTTGTAGGAGGGCTCATGTCTTGTTTATGTTATTTGTATTTGTTTGGTTCTTCTTTACCTTCAGTTGTTTGTAGGAGGGCTCATGTCTTGTTTATGTTATTTGTATTTGTTTAGTTCCTCTTTACTTTCAGTTGTTTGTAGGAGGGCTCATGTCTTGTTTATGTTATTTGTATTTGTTTAGTTCGTCTTTACCTTCAGTTGTTTGTAGGAGGGCTCATGTCTTGTTTATGTTATTTGTATTTGTTTGGTTCTTCTTTACCTTCAGTTGTTTGTAGGAGGGCTCATGTCTTGTTTATGTTATTTGTATTTGTTTGGTTCTTCTTTACCTTCAGTTGTTTGTAGGAGGGCTCATGTCTTGTTTATGTTATTTGTATTTGTTTGGTTCGTCTTTACCTTCAGTTGTTTGTAGGAGGGCTCATGTCTTGTTTATGTTATTTGTATTTGTTTGGTTCTTCTTTACCTTCAGTTGTTTGTAGGAGGGCTCATGTCTTGTTTACGTTATTTGTATTTGTTTGGTTCTTCTTTACCTCCAGTTGTTTGTAGAAGGGCTCGTGTCTTGTTTACGTTATTTGTATTTGTTTGGTTCTTCATTACCTTCAGTTGTTTGTAGGAGGGCTCATGTCTTGTTTATGTTATTTGTATTTGTTTGGTTCGTCTTTACCTTCAGTTGTTTGTAGGAGGGCTCATGTCTTGTTTACGTTATTTGTATTTGTTTGGTTCTTCTTTACCTTCAGTTGTTTGTAGGAGGGCTCATGTCTTGTTTATGTTATTTGTATTTGTTTTGGTTCGTCTTTACCTTCAGTTGTTTGTAGAAGGGCTCATGTCTTGTTTACGTTATTTGTATTTGTTTGGTTCTTCTTTACCTTCAGTTGTTTGTTGGAGGGTTCATGTCTTGTTTACGTTATTTGTATTTGTTTGGTTCTTCTTTACCTTCAGTTGTTTGTAGGAGGGCTCATGTCTTGTTTACGTTATTTGTATTTGTTTGGTTCGTCTTTACCTTCAGTTGTTTGTAGGAGGGCTCATGTCTTGTTTATGTTATTTGTATTTGTTTGGTTCTTCTTTACCTTCAGTTGTTTGTAGGAGGGCTCGTGTCTTGTTTATGTTATTTGTATTTGTTTGGTTCGTCTTTACCTCCAGTTGTTTGTAGGAGGGCTCATGTCTTGTTTACGTTATTTGTATTTGTTTGGTTAGTCTTTACCTCCAGTTGTTTGTAGGAGGGCTCATGTCTTGTTTATGTTATTTGTATTTGTTTGGTTCGTCTTTACCTTCAGTTGTTTGTAGGAGGGCTCATGTCTTGTTTATGTTATTTGTATTTGTTTGGTTCGTCTTTACCTTCAGTTGTTTGTAGGAGGGCTCATGTCTTGTTTATGTTATTTGTGTTTGTTTGGTTCGTCTTTACCTCCAGTTGTTTGTAGGAGGGCTCATGTCTTGTTTATGTTATTTGTATTTGTTTGATTCTTCTTTACCTCCAGTTGTTTGTAGGAGGGCTCATGTCTTGTTTATGTTATTTGTGTTTGTTTGGTTCGTCTTTACCTTCAGTTGTTTGTAGGAGGGCTCATGTCTTGTTTACGTTATTTGTATTTGTTTGGTTCTTCATTACCTTCAGTTGTTTGTAGGAGGGCTCATGTCTTGTTTATGTTATTTGTATTAGTTTGGTTCTTCATTACCTTCAGTTGTTTGTAGGAGGGCTCGTGTCTTGTTTATGTTATTTGTATTTGTTTGGTTCGTCTTTACCTTCAGTTGTTTGTAGGAGGGCTCATGTCTTGTTTATGTTATTTGTATTTGTTTGGTTCTTCATTACCTTCAGTTGTTTGTAGGAGGGCTCATGTCTTGTTTATGTTATTTGTATTTGTTTAGTTCGTCTTTACCTTCAGTTGTTTGTAGGAAGGCTCATGTCTTGTTTATGTTATTTGTATTTGTTTGGTTCTTCTTTACCTTCAGTTGTTTGTAGGAGGGCTCATGTCTTGTTTATGTTATTTGTGTTTGTTTGGTTCTTCTTTACCTTCAGTTTTTTGTAGGAGGGCTCATGTCTTGTTTATGTTATTTGTATTTGTTTGGTTCGTCTTTACCTTCAGTTGTTTGTAGGAGGGCTCATGTCTTGTTTATGTTATTTGTATTTGTTTGGTTCGTCTTTACCTTCAGTTGTTTGTAGGAGGGCTCATGTCTTGTTTATGTTATTTGTATTTGTTTGGTTCGTCTTTACCTTCAGTTGTTTGTAGGAGGGCTCATGTCTTGTTTATGTTATTTGTATTTGTTTGGTTCGTCTTTACCTTCAGTTGTTTGTAGGAGGGCTCATGTCTTGTTTATGTTATTTGTATTTGTTTGGTTCGTCTTTACCTTCAGTTGTTTGTAGGAGGGCTCATGTCTTGTTTATGTTATTTGTATTTGTTTGGTTCGTCTTTACCTTCAGTTGTTTGTAGGAGGGCTCATGTCTTGTTTATGTTATTTGTATTTGTTTGGTTCTTCTTTACCTTCAGTTGTTTGTAGGAGGGCTCATGTCTTGTTTATGTTATTTGTATTTGTTTGGTTCGTCTTTACCTTCAGTTGTTTGTAGGAGGGCTCATGTCTTGTTTACGTTATTTGTATTTGTTTGGTTCTTCATTACCTTCAGTTGTTTGTAGGAGGGCTCATGTCTTGTTTATGTTATTTGTATTTGTTTGGTTCGTCTTTACCTTCAGTTGTTTGTAGGAGGGCTCATGTCTTGTTTATGTTATTTGTATTTGTTTGGTTCTTCTTTACCTTCAGTTGTTTGTAGGAGGGCTCGTGTCTTGTTTATGTTATTTGTATTTGTTTGGTTCGTCTTTACCTCCAGTTGTTTGTAGGAGGGCTCATGTCTTGTTTACGTTATTTGTATTTGTTTGGTTAGTCTTTACCTCCAGTTGTTTGTAGGAGGGCTCATGTCTTGTTTATGTTATTTGTATTTGTTTGGTTCGTCTTTACCTTCAGTTGTTTGTAGGAGGGCTCATGTCTTGTTTATGTTATTTGTATTTGTTTGGTTCGTCTTTACCTTCAGTTGTTTGTAGGAGGGCTCATGTCTTGTTTATGTTATTTGTATTTGTTTGGTTCTTCTTTACCTTCAGTTGTTTGTAGGAGGGCTCGTGTCTTGTTTATGTTATTTGTATTTGTTTGGTTCGTCTTTACCTTCAGTTGTTTTGTAGAAGGGCTCATGTCTTGTTTATGTTATTTGTATTTGTTTTGGTTCTTCTTTACCTCCAGTTGTTTGTAGGAGGGCTCATGTCTTGTTTATGTTATTTGTGTTTGTTTGGTTCGTCTTTACCTCCAGTTGTTTGTAGGAGGGCTCATGTCTTGTTTATGTTATTTGTATTTGTTTGATTCTTCTTTACCTCCAGTTGTTTGTAGGAGGGCTCATGTCTTGTTTATGTTATTTGTGTTTGTTTGGTTCGTCTTTACCTTCAGTTGTTTGTAGGAGGGCTCATGTCTTGTTTACGTTATTTGTATTTGTTTGGTTCTTCATTACCTTCAGTTGTTTGTGGGAGGGCTCGTGTCTTGTTTATGTTATTTGTATTTGTTTGATTCTTCTTTACCTTCAGTTGTTTGTAGGAGGGCTCATGTCTTGTTTATGTTATTTGTATTTGTTTGGTTCGTCTTTACCTTCAGTTGTTTGTAGGAGGGCTCATGTCTTGTTTATGTTATTTGTATTTGTTTGGTTCGTCTTTACCTTCAGTTGTTTGTAGGAGGGCTCATGTCTTGTTTATGTTATTTGTATTTGTTTAGTTCTTCTTTACTTTCAGTTGTTTGTAGGAGGGCTCATGTCTTGTTTATGTTATTTGTATTTGTTTGGTTCGTCTTTACCTTCAGTTGTTTGTAGGAGGGCTCATGTCTTGTTTATGTTATTTGTATTTGTTTGGTTCTTCTTTACCGTCAGTTGTTTGTAGGAGGGCTCATGTCTTGTTTATGTTATTTGTGTTTGTTTGGTTCGTCTTTACCGTCAGTTGTTTGTAGGAGGGCTCATGTCTTGTTTATGTTATTTGTATTTGTTTAGTTCTTCTTTACCTTCAGTTGTTTGTAGGAGGGCTCATGTCTTGTTTATGTTATTTGTATTTGTTTGGTTCGTCTTTACCTCCAGTTGTTTGTAGGAGGGCTCATGTCTTGTTTATGTTATTTGTATTTGTTTGGTTCGTCTTTACCTTCAGTTGTTTGTAGGAGGGCTCATGTCTTGTTTATGTTATTTGTATTTGTTTGGTTCTTCTTTACCTTCAGTTGTTTGTAGGAGGGCTCATGTCTTGTTTATGTTATTTGTATTTGTTTGGTTCGTCTTTACCTTCAGTTGTTTGTAGGAGGGCTCATGTCTTGTTTATGTTATTTGTATTTGTTTGGTTCTTCTTTACTTTCAGTTGTTTGTAGGAGGGCTCATGTCTTGTTTATGTTATTTGTATTTGTTTGGTTCGTCTTTACCTCCAGTTGTTTGTAGGAGGGCTCATGTCTTGTTTACGTTATTTGTATTTGTTTGGTTCGTCTTTACCTTCAGTTGTTTGTAGGAGGGCTCATGTCTTGTTTATGTTATTTGTATTTGTTTGGTTCGTCTTTACCTTCAGTTGTTTGTTGGAGGGCTCATGTCTTGTTTACGTTATTTGTATTTGTTTGGTTCTTCTTTACCTTCAGTTGTTTGTAGGAGGGCTCATGTCTTGTTTATGTTATTTGTATTTGTTTGGTTCGTCTTTACCTTCAGTTGTTTGTAGGAGGGCTCATGTCTTGTTTATGTTATTTGTATTTGTTTGGTTCTTCTTTACCTTCAGTTGTTTGTAGGAGGGCTCATGTCTTGTTTATGTTATTTGTATTTGTTTGGTTCGTCTTTACCTTCAGTTGTTTGTAGGAGGGCTCATGTCTTGTTTATGTTATTTGTATTTGTTTGGTTCTTCTTTACCTTCAGTTGTTTGTAGGAGGGCTCATGTCTTGTTTATGTTATTTGTATTTGTTTGGTTCGTCTTTACCTTCAGTTGTTTGTAGGAGGGCTCATGTCTTGTTTATGTTATTTGTATTTGTTTGGTTCGTCTTTACCTTCAGTTGTTTGTAGGAGGGCTCATGTCTTGTTTATGTTATTTGTATTTGTTTGGTTCTTCTTTACTTTCAGTTGTTTGTAGGAGGGCTCATGTCTTGTTTATGTTATTTGTATTTGTTTGGTTCGTCTTTACCTTCAGTTGTTTGTAGGAGGGCTCATGTCTTGTTTATGTTATTTGTATTTGTTTGGTTCTTCTTTACTTTCAGTTGTTTGTAGGAGGGCTCATGTCTTGTTTATGTTATTTGTATTTGTTTGGTTCTTCTTTACCTTCAGTTGTTTGTAGGAGGGCTCATGTCTTGTTTATGTTATTTGTATTTGTTTGGTTCTTCTTTACCTTCAGTTGTTTGTAGGAGGGCTCATGTCTTGTTTATGTTATTTGTATTTGTTTGGTTCGTCTTTACCTTCAGTTGTTTGTAGGAGGGCTCATGTCTTGTTTACGTTATTTGTATTTGTTTGGTTCTTCTTTACCTTCAGTTGTTTGTAGGAGGGCTCATGTCTTGTTTATGTTATTTGTATTTGTTTGGTTCGTCTTTACCTTCAGTTGTTTGTAGGAGGGCTCATGTCTTGTTTATGTTATTTGTATTTGTTTGGTTCGTCTTTACCTTCAGTTGTTTGTAGGAGGGCTCGTGTCTTGTTTATGTTATTTGTATTTGTTTGGTTCGTCTTTACCTTCAGTTGTTTGTAGGAGGGCTCATGTCTTGTTTATGTTATTTGTATTTGTTTGGTTCTTCTTTACCTTCAGTTGTTTGTAGGAGGGCTCATGTCTTGTTTACGTTATTTGTATTTGTTTGGTTCGTCTTTACCTTCAGTTGTTTGTAGGAGGGCTCATGTCTTGTTTATGTTATTTGTATTTGTTTGGTTCGTCTTTACCTTAAGTTGTTTGTAGGAGGGCTCATGTCTTGTTTATGTTATTTGTGTTTGTTTGGTTCGTCTTTACCTTCAGTTGTTTGTAGGAGGGCTCATGTCTTGTTTATGTTATTTGTATTTGTTTGGTTCTTCTTTACTTTCAGTTGTTTGTAGGAGGGCTCATGTCTTGTTTATGTTATTTGTATTTGTTTGGTTCTTCTTTACCTTCAGTTGTTTGTAGGAGGGCTCATGTCTTGTTTATGTTATTTGTATTTGTTTGGTTCGTCTTTACCTCCAGTTGTTTGTAGGAGGGCACATGTCTTGTTTATGTTATTTGTATTTGTTTTGGTTCGTCTTTACCTTCAGTTGTTTGTAGGAGGGCTGATGTCTTGTTTATGTTATTTGTATTTGTTTGGTTCGTCTTTACCTTCAGTTGTTTGTAGGAGGGCTCATGTCTTGTTTATGTTATTTGTATTTGTTTGGTTCGTCTTTACTTTCAGTTGTTTGTAGGAGGGCTCATGTCTTGTTTATGTTATTTGTATTTGTTTGGTTCGTCTTTACCTTCAGTTGTTTGTAGGAGGGCTGATGTCTTGTTTATGTTATTTGTATTTGTTTGGTTCGTCTTTACCTTCAGTTGTTTGTAGGAGGGCTCATGTCTTGTTTATGTTATTTGTATTTGTTTGGTTCGTCTTTACTTTCAGTTGTTTGTAGGAGGGCTCATGTCTTGTTTATGTTATTTGTATTTGTTTGGTTCGTCTTTACCTTCAGTTGTTTGTAGGAGGGCTCATGTCTTGTTTATGTTATTTGTATTTGTTTGGTTCGTCTTTACCTTCAGTTGTTTGTAGGAGGGCTCATGTCTTGTTTATGTTATTTGTATTTGTTTGGTTCGTCTTTACCTTCAGTTGTTTGTAGGAGGGCTGATGTCTTGTTTATGTTATTTGTATTTGTTTGGTTCGTCTTTACCTTCAGTTGTTTGTAGGAGGGCTGATGTCTTGTTTATGTTATTTGTATTTGTTTGGTTCGTCTTTACCTTCAGTTGTTTGTAGGAGGGCTGATGTCTTGTTTATGTTATTTGTATTTGTTTGGTTCGTCTTTACCTTCAGTTGTTTGTAGGAGGGCTCATGTCTTGTTTATGTTATTTGTATTTGTTTGGTTCGTCTTTACTTTCAGTTGTTTGTAGGAGGGCTCATGTCTTGTTTATGTTATTTGTATTTGTTTGGTTCGTCTTTACCTTCAGTTGTTTGTAGGAGGGCTCATGTCTTGTTTATGTTATTTGTATTTGTTTGGTTCGTCTTTACCTTCAGTTGTTTGTAGGAGGGCTCATGTCTTGTTTATGTTATTTGTATTTGTTTGGTTCGTCTTTACTTTCAGTTGTTTGTAGGAGGGCTCATGTCTTGTTTATGTTATTTGTATTTGTTTGGTTCGTCTTTACCTTCAGTTGTTTGTAGGAGGGCTCGTGTCTTGTTTATGTTATTTGTATTTGTTTGGTTCTTCTTTACCTTCAGTTGTTTGTAGGAGGGCTCATGTCTTGTTTATGTTATTTGTATTTGTTTGGTTCTTCTTTACCTTCAGTTGTTTGTAGAAGGGCTCATGTCTTGTTTATGTTATTTGTATTTGTTTGGTTCTTCTTTACCTCCAGTTGTTTGTAGGAGGGCTCATGTCTTGTTTATGTTATTTGTATTTGTTTGGTTCTTCTTTACCTCCAGTTGTTTGTAGGAGGGCTCATGTCTTGTTTATGTTATTTGTATTTGTTTGGTTCGTCTTTACCTTCAGTTGTTTGTAGGAGGGCTCATGTCTTGTTTATGTTATTTGTATTTGTTTGGTTCTTCTTTACCTTCAGTTGTTTGTAGGAGGGCTCATGTCTTGTTTATGTTATTTGTATTTGTTTGGTTCGTCTTTACCTTCAGTTGTTTGTAGGAGGGCTCATGTCTTGTTTACGTTATTTGTATTTGTTTGGTTCTTCTTTACCTTCAGTTGTTTGTAGGAGGGCTCATGTCTTGTTTATGTTATTTGTATTTGTTTGGTTCGTCTTTACCTTCAGTTGTTTGTAGGAGGGCTCATGTCTTGTTTATGTTATTTGTGTTTGTTTGGTTCGTCTTTACCTCCAGTTGTTTGTAGGAGGGCTCATGTCTTGTTTATGTTATTTGTATTTGTTTGGTTCGTCTTTACCTTCAGTTGTTTGTAGGAGGGCTCATGTCTTGTTTATGTTATTTGTATTTGTTTGGTTCGTCTTTACCTTCAGTTGTTTGTAGGAGGGCTCATGTCTTGTTTATGTTATTTGTATTTGTTTGGTTCGTCTTTACCTTCAGTTGTTTGTAGGAGGGCTCGTGTCTTGTTTATGTTATTTGTATTTGTTTGGTTCGTCTTTACCTTCAGTTGTTTGTAGGAGGGCTCATGTCTTGTTTATGTTATTTGTATTTGTTTGGTTCTTCTTTACCTTCAGTTGTTTGTAGGAGGGCTCATGTCTTGTTTACGTTATTTGTATTTGTTTGGTTCGTCTTTACCTTCAGTTGTTTGTAGGAGGGCTCATGTCTTGTTTATGTTATTTGTATTTGTTTGGTTCGTCTTTACCTTCAGTTGTTTGTAGGAGGGCTCATGTCTTGTTTATGTTATTTGTGTTTGTTTGGTTCGTCTTTACCTTCAGTTGTTTGTAGGAGGGCTCATGTCTTGTTTATGTTATTTGTATTTGTTTGGTTCTTCTTTACCTTCAGTTGTTTGTAGGAGGGCTCATGTCTTGTTTATGTTATTTGTATTTGTTTGGTTCTTCTTTACTTTCAGTTGTTTGTAGGAGGGCTCATGTCTTGTTTATGTTATTTGTATTTGTTTGGTTCTTCTTTACCTTCAGTTGTTTGTAGGAGGGCTCATGTCTTGTTTATGTTATTTGTATTTGTTTGGTTCTTCTTTACCTTCAGTTGTTTGTAGGAGGGCTCATGTCTTGTTTATGTTATTTGTGTTTGTTTGGTTCTTCTTTACCTTCAGTTGTTTGTTGGAGGGCTCATGTCTTGTTTATGTTATTTGTATTTGTTTGGTTCGTCTTTACCTTCAGTTGTTTGTAGGAGGTCTCATGTCTTGTTTACGTTATTTGTATTTGTTTGGTTCTTCTTTACCTTCAGTTGTTTGTAGGAGGGCTCATGTCTTGTTTAGGTTATTTGTATTTGTTTTGGTTCGTCTTTACCTTCAGTTGTTTGTAGGAGGGCTCATGTCTTGTTTAGGTTATTTGTATTTGTTTTGGTTCGTCTTTACCTTCAGTTGTTTGTAGGAGGGCTCATGTCTTGTTTATGTTATTTGTATTTGTTTGGTTCGTCTTTACCTTCAGTTGTTTGTAGGAGGGCTCATGTCTTGTTTATGTTATTTGTATTTGTTTGGTTCGTCTTTACCTCCAGTTGTTTGTAGGAGGGCTCATGTCTTGTTTACGTTATTTGTATTTGTTTGGTTCTTCTTTACCTTCAGTTGTTTGTAGGAGGGCTCATGTCTTGTTTATGTTATTTGTATTTGTTTGGTTCGTCTTTACCTTCAGTTGTTTGTAGGAGGGCTCATGTCTTGTTTATGTTATTTGTGTTTGTTTGGTTCGTCTTTACCTCCAGTTGTTTGTAGGAGGGCTCATGTCTTGTTTACGTTATTTGTATTTGTTTGGTTCGTCTTTACCTTCAGTTGTTTGTAGGAGGGCTCATGTCTTGTTTATGTTATTTGTATTTGTTTGGTTCTTCTTTACCTTCAGTTGTTTGTTGGAGGGCTCATGTCTTGTTTATGTTATTTGTATTTGTTTGGTTCGTCTTTACCTTCAGTTGTTTGTAGGAGGGCTCATGTCTTGTTTATGTTATTTGTATTTGTTTGGTTCGTCTTTACCTTCAGTTGTTTGTAGGAGGTCTCATGTCTTGTTTACGTTATTTGTATTTGTTTGGTTCTTCTTTACCTTCAGTTGTTTGTAGGAGGGCTCATGTCTTGTTTATGTTATTTGTATTTGTTTGGTTCGTCTTTACCTTCAGTTGTTTGTAGGAGGTCTCATGTCTTGTTTACGTTATTTGTATTTGTTTGGTTCTTCTTTACCTTCAGTTGTTTGTAGGAGGGCTCATGTCTTGTTTATGTTATTTGTATTTGTTTGGTTCTTCTTTACCTTCAGTTGTTTGTAGGAGGGCTCATGTCTTGTTTATGTTATTTGTATTTGTTTGGTTCTTCTTTACCTTCAGTTGTTTGTAGGAGGGCTCATGTCTTGTTTACGTTATTTGTATTTGTTTGGTTCGTCTTTACCTCCAGTTGTTTGTAGGAGGGCTCATGTCTTGTTTATGTTATTTGTATTTGTTTGGTTCTTCTTTACCTTCAGTTGTTTGTAGGAGGGCTCATGTCTTGTTTATGTTATTTGTATTTGTTTGGTTCGTCTTTACCTTCAGTTGTTTGTAGGAGGGCTCATGTCTTGTTTATGTTATTTGTATTTGTTTGGTTCGTCTTTACCTTCAGTTGTTTGTAGGAGGGTTCATGTCTTGTTTATGTTATTTGTATTTGTTTGGTTCTTCTTTACCTTCAGTTGTTTGTAGGAGGGCTCATGTCTTGTTTATGTTATTTGTATTTGTTTGGTTCGTCTTTACCTCCAGTTGTTTGTAGGAGGGCTCATGTCTTGTTTATGTTATTTGTATTTGTTTGGTTCGTCTTTACCTTCAGTTGTTTGTAGGAGGGCTCATGTCTTGTTTATGTTATTTGTATTTGTTTGGTTCGTCTTTACCTTCAGTTGTTTGTAGGAGGGCTCATGTCTTGTTTATGTTATTTGTATTTGTTTGGTTCTTCTTTACCTTCAGTTGTTTGTAGGAGGGCTCATGTCTTGTTTATGTTATTTGTGTTTGTTTGGTTCTTCTTTACCTTCAGTTGTTTGTAGGAGGGCTCGTGTCTTGTTTACGTTATTTGTATTTGTTTTGGTTCGTCTTTACCTTCAGTTGTTTGTAGGAGGGCTCATGTCTTGTTTATGTTATTTGTATTTGTTTGGTTCTTCTTTACCTTCAGTTGTTTGTAGGAGGGCTCATGTCTTGTTTATGTTATTTGTATTTGTTTGGTTCGTCTTTACCTCCAGTTGTTTGTAGGAGGGCTCATGTCTTGTTTATGTTATTTGTATTTGTTTGGTTCGTCTTTACCTTCAGTTGTTTGTAGGAGGGCTCATGTCTTGTTTATGTTATTTGTATTTGTTTGGTTCGTCTTTACCTCCAGTTGTTTGTAGGAGGGCTCATGTCTTGTTTATGTTATTTGTATTTGTTTGGTTCGTCTTTACCTTCAGTTGTTTGTAGGAGGGCTCATGTCTTGTTTATGTTATTTGTATTTGTTTGGTTCGTCTTTACCTTCAGTTGTTTGTAGGAGGGCTCATGTCTTGTTTATGTTATTTGTATTTGTTTAGTTCTTCTTTACCTTCAGTTGTTTGTAGGAGGGCTCGTGTCTTGTTTATGTTATTTGTATTTGTTTGGTTCGTCTTTACCTTCAGTTGTTTGTAGGAGGGCTCATGTCTTGTTTATGTTATTTGTATTTGTTTGGTTCTTTTTTACCTTCAGTTGTTTGTAGGAGGGCTCATGTCTTGTTTATGTTATTTGTATTTGTTTGGTTCTCCTTTACCTTCAGTTGTTTGTAGGAGGGCTCGTGTCTTGTTTATGTTATTTGTATTTGTTTGGTTCGTCTTTACCTTCAGTTGTTTGTAGGAGGGCTCGTGTCTTGTTTATGTTATTTGTATTTGTTTGGTTCGTCTTTACCTTCAGTTGTTTGTAGGAGGGCTCATGTCTTGTTTATGTTATTTGTATTTGTTTGGTTCGTCATTACCTTCAGTTGTTTGTAGGAGGGCTCATGTCTTGTTTATGTTATTTGTATTTGTTTGATTCTTCTTTACCTTCAGTTGTTTGTAGGAGGGCTCATGTCTTGTTTATGTTATTTGTATTTGTTTGGTTCGTCTTTACCTTCAGTTGTTTGTAGGAGGGCTCATGTCTTGTTTATGTTATTTGTATTAGTTTGGTTCGTCTTTACCTTCAGTTGTTTGTAGGAGGGATCATGTCTTGTTTATGTTATTTGTATTTGTTTGGTTCTTCATTACCTTCAGTTGTTTGTAGAAGGGCTCATGTCTTGTTTATGTTATTTGTATTTGTTTGGTTCTTCTTTACCTTCAGTTGTTTGTAGGAGGGCTCATGTCTTGTTTATGTTATTTGTATTTGTTTGGTTCTTCATTACCTTCAGTTGTTTGTAGAAGGGCTCATGTCTTGTTTATGTTATTTGTATTTGTTTGGTTCGTCTTTACCTTCAGTTGTTTGTAGGAGGGCTCATGTCTTGTTTATGTTATTTGTATTTGTTTGGTTCTTCTTTACCTTCAGTTGTTTGTAGGAGGGCTCATGTCTTGTTTATGTTATTTGTATTAGTTTGGTTCGTCTTTACCTTCAGTTGTTTGTAGGAGGGCTCATGTCTTGTTTATGTTATTTGTATTTGTTTGGTTCTTCTTTACCTTCAGTTGTTTGTAGGAGGGCTCATGTCTTGTTTACGTTATTTGTATTTGTTTGGTTCGTCTTTACCTTCAGTTGTTTGTAGGAGGGCTCATGTCTTGTTTATGTTATTTGTATTTGTTTGGTTCTTCTTTACCTTCAGTTGTTTGTAGGAGGGCTCATGTCTTGTTTATGTTATTTGTATTTGTTTGGTTCGTCTTTACCTTCAGTTGTTTGTAGGAGGGCTCGTGTCTTGTTTATGTTATTTGTATTTGTTTGGTTCGTCTTTACCTTCAGTTGTTTGTAGGAGGGCTCATGTCTTGTTTATGTTATTTGTATTTGTTTGGTTCGTCATTACCTTCAGTTGTTTGTAGGAGGGCTCATGTCTTGTTTATGTTATTTGTATTTGTTTGATTCTTCTTTACCTTCAGTTGTTTGTAGGAGGGCTCATGTCTTGTTTATGTTATTTGTATTTGTTTGGTTCGTCTTTACCTTCAGTTGTTTGTAGGAGGGCTCATGTCTTGTTTATGTTATTTGTATTAGTTTGGTTCGTCTTTACCTTCAGTTGTTTGTAGGAGGGATCATGTCTTGTTTATGTTATTTGTATTTGTTTGGTTCTTCATTACCTTCAGTTGTTTGTAGAAGGGCTCATGTCTTGTTTATGTTATTTGTATTTGTTTGGTTCTTCTTTACCTTCAGTTGTTTGTAGGAGGGCTCATGTCTTGTTTATGTTATTTGTATTTGTTTGGTTCTTCATTACCTTCAGTTGTTTGTAGAAGGGCTCATGTCTTGTTTATGTTATTTGTATTTGTTTGGTTCGTCTTTACCTTCAGTTGTTTGTAGGAGGGCTCATGTCTTGTTTATGTTATTTGTATTTGTTTGGTTCTTCTTTTCCTTCAGTTGTTTGTAGGAGGGCTCATGTCTTGTTTATGTTATTTGTATTAGTTTGGTTCGTCTTTACCTTCAGTTGTTTGTAGGAGGGCTCATGTCTTGTTTATGTTATTTGTATTTGTTTGGTTCTTCTTTACCTTCAGTTGTTTGTAGGAGGGCTCATGTCTTGTTTACGTTATTTGTATTTGTTTGGTTCGTCTTTACCTTCAGTTGTTTGTAGGAGGGCTCATGTCTTGTTTATGTTATTTGTATTTGTTTGGTTCTTCTTTACCTTCAGTTGTTTGTAGGAGGGCTCATGTCTTGTTTATGTTATTTGTATTTGTTTAGTTCGTCTTTACCTCCAGTTGTTTGTAGGAGGGCTCATGTCTTGTTTATGTTATTTGTATTTGTTTGGTTCTTCTTTACCTTCAGTTGTTTGTAGGAGGGCTCATGTCTTGTTTATGTTATTTGTATTTGTTTTGGTTCGTCTTTACCTTCAGTTGTTTGTAGGAGGGCTCATGTCTTGTTTATGTTATTTGTATTTGTTTGGTTCTTCTTTACCTTCAGTTGTTTGTAGGAGGGCTCATGTCTTGTTTATGTTATTTGTGTTTGTTTGGTTCGTCTTTACCTTCAGTTGTTTGTAGGAGGGCTCATGTCTTGTTTATGTTATTTGTATTAGTTTGGTTCGTCTTTACCTTCAGTTGTTTGTAGGAGGGCTCATGTCTTGTTTATGTTATTTGTATTTGTTTGGTTCTTCTTTACCTTCAGTTGTTTGTAGGAGGGCTCATGTCTTGTTTATGTTATTTGTATTTGTTTGGTTCTTCATTACCTTCAGTTGTTTGTAGAAGGGCTCATGTCTTGTTTATGTTATTTGTATTTGTTTGGTTCGTCTTTACCTTCAGTTGTTTGTAGGAGGGCTCATGTCTTGTTTATGTTATTTGTATTTGTTTGGTTCTTCTTTACCTTCAGTTGTTTGTAGGAGGGCTCATGTCTTGTTTACGTTATTTGTATTTGTTTGGTTCGTCTTTACCTTCAGTTGTTTGTAGGAGGGCTCATGTCTTGTTTATGTTATTTGTATTTGTTTGGTTCTTCTTTACCTTCAGTTGTTTGTAGGAGGGCTCATGTCTTGTTTATGTTATTTGTGTTTGTTTGGTTCTTCTTTACCTTCAGTTGTTTGTAGGAGGGCTCATGTCTTGTTTATGTTATTTGTATTTGTTTGGTTCTTCTTTACCTTCAGTTGTTTGTAGGAGGGCTCATGTCTTGTTTATGTTATTTGTATTTGTTTGGTTCGTCTTTACCTTCAGTTGTTTGTAGGAGGGCTCATGTCTTGTTTATGTTATTTGTATTTGTTTGGTTCTTCTTTACCTTCAGTTGTTTGTAGGAGGGCTCATGTCTTGTTTACGTTATTTGTATTTGTTTGGTTCTTCTTTACCTCCTGTTGTTTGTAGGAGGGCTCATGTCTTGTTTACGTTATTTGTATTTGTTTGGTTCGTCTTTACCTTCAGTTGTTTGTAGGAGGGCTCATGTCTTGTTTATGTTATTTGTATTTGTTTGGTTCTTCTTTACCTCCAGTTGTTTGTAGGAGGGCTCATGTCTTGTTTATGTTATTTGTATTTGTTTGGTTCTTCTTTACCTTCAGTTGTTTGTAGGAGGGCTCATGTCTTGTTTATGTTATTTGTATTTGTTTAGTTCGTCTTTACCTCCAGTTGTTTGTAGGAGGGCTCATGTCTTGTTTATGTTATTTGTATTTGTTTGGTTCTTCTTTACCTTCAGTTGTTTGTAGGAGGGCTCATGTCTTGTTTATGTTATTTGTATTTGTTTTGGTTCGTCTTTACCTTCAGTTGTTTGTAGGAGGGCTCATGTCTTGTTTATGTTATTTGTATTTGTTTGGTTCTTCTTTACCTTCAGTTGTTTGTAGGAGGGCTCATGTCTTGTTTATGTTATTTGTGTTTGTTTGGTTCGTCTTTACCTTCAGTTGTTTGTGGGAGGGCTCATGTCTTGTTTATGTTATTTGTATTTGTTTGGTTCGTCTTTACCTTCAGTTGTTTGTAGGAGGGCTCATGTCTTGTTTATGTTATTTGTATTTGTTTGGTTCGTCTTTACCTTCAGTTGTTTGTAGGAGGGCTCATGTCTTGGTTATGTTATTTGTATTTGCTTGGTTCTTCTTTACCTTCAGTTGTTTGTAGGAGGGCTCATGTCTTGTTTATGTTATTTGTATTTGTTTGGTTCGTCTTTACCTCCAGTTGTTTGTAGGAGGGCTCATGTCTTGTTTATGTTATTTGTATTTGTTTGGTTCTTCTTTACCTTCAGTTGTTTGTAGGAGGGCTCATGTCTTGTTTATGTTATTTGTATTTGTTTGGTTCGTCTTTACCTTCAGTTGTTTGTAGGAGGGCTCATGTCTTGTTTATGTTATTTGTATTTGTTTGGTTCTTCTTTACCTTCAGTTGTTTGTAGGAGGGCTCATGTCTTGTTTATGTTATTTGTATTTGTTTGGTTCTTCTTTACCTTCAGTTGTTTGTAGGAGGGCTCATGTCTTGTTTATGTTATTTGTATTTGTTTGGTTCGTCTTTACCTTCAGTTGTTTGTAGGAGGGCTCGTGTCTTGTTTATGTTATTTGTATTTGTTTAGTTCTTCTTTACCTTCAGTTGTTTGTAGGAGGGCTCATGTCTTGTTTATGTTATTTGTATTTGTTTGGTTCTTCTTTACCTTCAGTTGTTTGTAGGAGGGCTCATGTCTTGTTTACGTTATTTGTATTTGTTTGGTTCTTCTTTACCTTCAGTTGTTTGTAGGAGGGCTCATGTCTTGTTTATGTTATTTGTATTTGTTTGGTTCTTCTTTACCTTCAGTTGTTTGTAGGAGGGCTCGTGTCTTGTTTATGTTATTTGTATTTGTTTGGTTCGTCTTTACCTTCAGTTGTTTGTAGGAGGGCTCATGTCTTGTTTATGTTATTTGTATTTGTTTGGTTCGTCTTTACCTTCAGTTGTTTGTAGGAGGGCTCGTGTCTTGTTTATGTTATTTGTATTTGTTTGGTTCTTCTTTACCTTCAGTTGTTTGTAGGAGGGCTCATGTCTTGTTTATGTTATTTGTATTTGTTTAGTTCGTCTTTACCTTCAGTTGTTTGTAGGAGGGCTCATGTCTTGTTTATGTTATTTGTATTTGTTTGGTTCTTCTTTACCTTCAGTTGTTTGTAGGAGGGCTCATGTCTTGTTTACGTTATTTGTATTTGTTTGGTTCTTCTTTACCTTCAGTTGTTTGTAGGAGGGCTCATGTCTTGTTTATGTTATTTGTATTTGTTTGGTTCGTCTTTACCTTCAGTTGTTTGTAGGAGGGCTCATGTCTTGTTTATGTTATTTGTATTTGTTTGGTTCTTCTTTACCTTCAGTTGTTTGTAGGAGGGCTCGTGTCTTGTTTACGTTATTTGTATTTGTTTGGTTCGTCTTTACCTTCAGTTGTTTGTAGGAGGGCTCGTGTCTTGTTTATGTTATTTGTATTTGTTTGGTTCGTCTTTACCTTCAGTTGTTTGTAGGAGGGCTCGTGTCTTGTTTATGTTATTTGTATTTGTTTGGTTCGTCTTTACCTTCAGTTGTTTGTAGGAGGGCTCATGTCTTGTTTATGTTATTTGTATTTGTTTGGTTCTTCTTTACCTCTAGTTGTTTGTAGGAGGGCTCATGTCTTGTTTATGTTATTTGTATTAGTTTGGTTCGTCTTTACCTTCAGTTGTTTGTAGGAGGGCTCATGTCTTGTTTATGTTATTTGTATTAGTTTGGTTCGTCTTTACCTTCAGTTGTTTGTAGGAGGGCTCATGTCTTGTTTATGTTATTTGTATTTGTTTGGTTCTTCTTTACCTTCAGTTGTTTGTAGGAGGGCTCATGTCTTGTTTACGTTATTTGTATTTGTTTGGTTCTTCTTTACCTTCAGTTGTTTGTAGGAGGGCTCATGTCTTGTTTACGTTATTTGTATTTGTTTGGTTCTTCTTTACCTTCAGTTGTTTGTTGGAGGGCTCATGTCTTGTTTATGTTATTTGTATTTGTTTGGTTCGTCTTTACCTTCAGTTGTTTGTAGGAGGGCTCATGTCTTGTTTATGTTATTTGTATTTGTTTGGTTCGTCTTTACCTTCAGTTGTTTGTAGGAGGGCTCATGTCTTGTTTATGTTATTTGTATTTGTTTGGTTCTTCTTTACCTTCAGTTGTTTGTAGGAGGGCTCATGTCTTGTTTATGTTATTTGTATTTGTTTGGTTCTTCTTTACCTTCAGTTGTTTGTAGGAGGGCTCATGTCTTGTTTATGTTATTTGTATTTGTTTGGTTCGTCTTTACCTTCAGTTGTTTGTAGGAGGGCTCATGTCTTGTTTATGTTATTTGTATTTGTTTGGTTCTTCTTTACCTTCAGTTGTTTGTAGGAGGGCTCATGTCTTGTTTATGTTATTTGTATTTGTTTGGTTCTTCTTTACCTTCAGTTGTTTGTAGGAGGGCTCATGTCTTGTTTATGTTATTTGTATTTGTTTGGTTCGTCTTTACCTTCAGTTGTTTGTAGGAGGGCTCATGTCTTGTTTATGTTATTTGTATTTGTTTGGTTCGTCTTTACCTTCAGTTGTTTGTAGGAGGGCTCGTGTCTTGTTTATGTTATTTGTATTTGTTTTGGTTCGTCTTTACCTTCAGTTGTTTGTAGGAGGGCTCATGTCTTGTTTACGTTATTTGT
The DNA here is from genome assembly GCA_963680875.1 of Bathymodiolus brooksi. Lineage (NCBI taxonomy): Eukaryota > Metazoa > Mollusca > Bivalvia > Mytilida > Modiolidae > Bathymodiolus > Bathymodiolus brooksi. The sequence goes on from OY804584.1 coordinate 21,440,113, forward strand.
ATTTGTTTGGTTCTTCTTTACCTTCAGTTGTTTGTAGGAGGGCTCATGTCTTGTTTATGTTATTTGTATTTGTTTGGTTCTTCTTTACCTTCAGTTGTTTGTAGGAGGGCTCATGTCTTGTTTATGTTATTTGTATTTGTTTGGTTCGTCTTTACCTTCAGTTGTTTGTAGGAGGGCTCATGTCTTGTTTATGTTATTTGTATTTGTTTGGTTCTTCTTTACCTTCAGTTGTTTGTAGGAGGGCTCATGTCTTGTTTATGTTATTTGTATTTGTTTGGTTCGTCTTTACCTTCAGTTGTTTGTAGGAGGGCTCATGTCTTGTTTATGTTATTTGTATTTGTTTGGTTCGTCTTTACCTTCAGTTGTTTGTAGGAGGGCTCATGTCTTGTTTATGTTATTTGTATTTGTTTGGTTCTTCTTTACTTTCAGTTGTTTGTAGGAGGGCTCATGTCTTGTTTATGTTATTTGTATTTGTTTGGTTCTTCTTTACTTTCAGTTGTTTGTAGAAGGGCTCATGTCTTGTTTATGTTATTTGTATTTGTTTGGTTCTTCTTTACCTTCAGTTGTTTGTAGGAGGGCTCATGTCTTGTTTATGTTATTTGTATTTGTTTAGTTCGTCTTTACCTTCAGTTGTTTGTAGGAGGGCTCATGTCTTGTTTACGTTATTTGTATTTGTTTGGTTCTTCTTTACCTTCAGTTGTTTGTAGGAGGGCTCATGTCTTGTTTATGTTATTTGTATTTGTTTGGTTCGTCTTTACCTTCAGTTGTTTGTAGGAGGGCTCATGTCTTGTTTATGTTATTTGTATTTGTTTGGTTCTTCTTTACTTTCAGTTGTTTGTAGGAGGGCTCATGTCTTGTTTATGTTATTTGTATTTGTTTGGTTCTTCTTTACTTTCAGTTGTTTGTAGAAGGGCTCATGTCTTGTTTATGTTATTTGTATTTGTTTGGTTCTTCTTTACCTTCAGTTGTTTGTAGGAGGGCTCATGTCTTGTTTATGTTATTTGTATTTGTTTGGTTCTTCTTTACCTTCAGTTGTTTGTAGGAGGGCTCATGTCTTGTTTACGTTATTTGTATTTGTTTGGTTCTTCTTTACCTTCAGTTGTTTGTAGGAGGGCTCATGTCTTGTTTATGTTATTTGTATTTGTTTGGTTCTTCTTTACCTTCAGTTGTTTGTAGGAGGGCTCATGTCTTGTTTATGTTATTTGTATTTGTTTTGGTTCGTCTTTACCTTCAGTTGTTTGTAGGAGGGCTCATGTCTTGTTTATGTTATTTGTATTTGTTTGGTTCTTCTTTACCTTCAGTTGTTTGTAGGAGGGCTCATGTCTTGTTTATGTTATTTGTGTTTGTTTGGTTCGTCTTTACCTTCAGTTGTTTGTGGGAGGGCTCATGTCTTGTTTATGTTATTTGTATTTGTTTGGTTCGTCTTTACCTTCAGTTGTTTGTAGGAGGGCTCATGTCTTGTTTATGTTATTTGTATTTGTTTGGTTCGTCTTTACCTTCAGTTGTTTGTAGGAGGGCTCATGTCTTGGTTATGTTATTTGTATTTGTTTGGTTCTTCTTTACCTTCAGTTGTTTGTAGGAGGGCTCATGTCTTGTTTATGTTATTTGTATTTGTTTGGTTCGTCTTTACCTCCAGTTGTTTGTAGGAGGGCTCATGTCTTGTTTATGTTATTTGTATTTGTTTGGTTCTTCTTTACCTTCAGTTGTTTGTAGGAGGGCTCATGTCTTGTTTATGTTATTTGTATTTGTTTGGTTCGTCTTTACCTTCAGTTGTTTGTAGGAGGGCTCATGTCTTGTTTATGTTATTTGTATTTGTTTGGTTCTTCTTTACCTTCAGTTGTTTGTAGGAGGGCTCATGTCTTGTTTATGTTATTTGTATTTGTTTGGTTCTTCTTTACCTTCAGTTGTTTGTAGGAGGGCTCATGTCTTGTTTATGTTATTTGTATTTGTTTGGTTCGTCTTTACCTTCAGTTGTTTGTAGGAGGGCTCGTGTCTTGTTTATGTTATTTGTATTTGTTTAGTTCTTCTTTACCTTCAGTTGTTTGTAGGAGGGCTCATGTCTTGTTTATGTTATTTGTATTTGTTTGGTTCTTCTTTACCTTCAGTTGTTTGTAGGAGGGCTCATGTCTTGTTTATGTTATTTGTATTTGTTTGGTTCTTCTTTACCTTCAGTTGTTTGTAGGAGGGCTCATGTCTTGTTTATGTTATTTGTATTTGTTTGGTTCTTCTTTACTTTCAGTTGTTTGTAGAAGGGCTCGTGTCTTGTTTATGTTATTTGTATTTGTTTGGTTCGTCTTTACCTTCAGTTGTTTGTAGGAGGGCTCATGTCTTGTTTATGTTATTTGTATTTGTTTGGTTCGTCTTTACCTTCAGTTGTTTGTAGGAGGGCTCGTGTCTTGTTTATGTTATTTGTATTTGTTTGGTTCGTCTTTACCTTCAGTTGTTTGTAGGAGGGCTCATGTCTTGTTTATGTTATTTGTATTTGTTTGGTTCTTCTTTACTTTCAGTTGTTTGTAGGAGGGCTCATGTCTTGTTTATGTTATTTGTATTTGTTTGGTTCTTCTTTACTTTCAGTTGTTTGTAGAAGGGCTCATGTCTTGTTTATGTTATTTGTATTTGTTTGGTTCTTCTTTACCTTCAGTTGTTTGTAGGAGGGCTCATGTCTTGTTTATGTTATTTGTATTTGTTTAGTTCGTCTTTACCTTCAGTTGTTTGTAGGAGGGCTCATGTCTTGTTTACGTTATTTGTATTTGTTTGGTTCTTCTTTACCTTCAGTTGTTTGTAGGAGGGCTCATGTCTTGTTTATGTTATTTGTATTTGTTTGGTTCGTCTTTACCTTCAGTTGTTTGTAGGAGGGCTCATGTCTTGTTTATGTTATTTGTATTTGTTTGGTTCTTCTTTACTTTCAGTTGTTTGTAGGAGGGCTCATGTCTTGTTTATGTTATTTGTATTTGTTTGGTTCTTCTTTACTTTCAGTTGTTTGTAGAAGGGCTCATGTCTTGTTTATGTTATTTGTATTTGTTTGGTTCTTCTTTACCTTCAGTTGTTTGTAGGAGGGCTCATGTCTTGTTTATGTTATTTGTATTTGTTTGGTTCTTCTTTACCTTCAGTTGTTTGTAGGAGGGCTCATGTCTTGTTTACGTTATTTGTATTTGTTTGGTTCTTCTTTACCTTCAGTTGTTTGTAGGAGGGCTCATGTCTTGTTTATGTTATTTGTATTTGTTTGGTTCTTCTTTACCTTCAGTTGTTTGTAGGAGGGCTCATGTCTTGTTTATGTTATTTGTATTTGTTTTGGTTCGTCTTTACCTTCAGTTGTTTGTAGGAGGGCTCATGTCTTGTTTATGTTATTTGTATTTGTTTGGTTCTTCTTTACCTTCAGTTGTTTGTAGGAGGGCTCATGTCTTGTTTATGTTATTTGTGTTTGTTTGGTTCGTCTTTACCTTCAGTTGTTTGTGGGAGGGCTCATGTCTTGTTTATGTTATTTGTATTTGTTTGGTTCGTCTTTACCTTCAGTTGTTTGTAGGAGGGCTCATGTCTTGTTTATGTTATTTGTATTTGTTTGGTTCGTCTTTACCTTCAGTTGTTTGTAGGAGGGCTCATGTCTTGGTTATGTTATTTGTATTTGTTTGGTTCTTCTTTACCTTCAGTTGTTTGTAGGAGGGCTCATGTCTTGTTTATGTTATTTGTATTTGTTTGGTTCGTCTTTACCTCCAGTTGTTTGTAGGAGGGCTCATGTCTTGTTTATGTTATTTGTATTTGTTTGGTTCTTCTTTACCTTCAGTTGTTTGTAGGAGGGCTCATGTCTTGTTTATGTTATTTGTATTTGTTTGGTTCGTCTTTACCTTCAGTTGTTTGTAGGAGGGCTCATGTCTTGTTTATGTTATTTGTATTTGTTTGGTTCTTCTTTACCTTCAGTTGTTTGTAGGAGGGCTCATGTCTTGTTTATGTTATTTGTATTTGTTTGGTTCTTCTTTACCTTCAGTTGTTTGTAGGAGGGCTCATGTCTTGTTTATGTTATTTGTATTTGTTTGGTTCGTCTTTACCTTCAGTTGTTTGTAGGAGGGCTCGTGTCTTGTTTATGTTATTTGTATTTGTTTAGTTCTTCTTTACCTTCAGTTGTTTGTAGGAGGGCTCATGTCTTGTTTATGTTATTTGTATTTGTTTGGTTCTTCTTTACCTTCAGTTGTTTGTAGGAGGGCTCGTGTCTTGTTTATGTTATTTGTATTTGTTTAGTTCTTCTTTACCTTCAGTTGTTTGTAGGAGGGCTCATGTCTTGTTTATGTTATTTGTATTTGTTTAGTTCTTCTTTACCTTCAGTTGTTTGTAGGAGGGCTCATGTCTTGTTTATGTTATTTGTATTTGTTTGGTTCGTCTTTACCTTCAGTTGTTTGTAGGAGGGCTCATGTCTTGTTTATGTTATTTGTATTTGTTTGGTTCGTCTTTACCTTCAGTTGTTTGTAGGAGGGCTCATGTCTTGTTTATGTTATTTGTATTTGTTTGGTTCTTCTTTACTTTCAGTTGTTTGTAGAAGGGCTCGTGTCTTGTTTATGTTATTTGTATTTGTTTGGTTCGTCTTTACCTTCAGTTGTTTGTAGGAGGGCTCATGTCTTGTTTATGTTATTTGTATTTGTTTGGTTCGTCTTTACCTTCAGTTGTTTGTAGGAGGGCTCGTGTCTTGTTTATGTTATTTGTATTTGTTTGGTTCGTCTTTACCTTCAGTTGTTTGTAGGAGGGCTCATGTCTTGTTTATGTTATTTGTATTTGTTTGGTTCTTCTTTACCTTCAGTTGTTTGTAGGAGGGCTCATGTCTTGTTTACGTTATTTGTATTTGTTTGGTTCGTCTTTACCTTCAGTTGTTTGTAGGAGGGCTCATGTCTTGTTTATGTTATTTGTATTTGTTTGGTTCTTCTTTACCTTCAGTTGTTTGTAGGAGGGCTCGTGTCTTGTTTATGTTATTTGTATTTGTTTGGTTCGTCTTTACCTTCAGTTGTTTGTAGGAGGGCTCATGTCTTGTTTATGTTATTTGTATTTGTTTGGTTCGTCTTTACCTTCAGTTGTTTGTAGGAGGGCTCGTGTCTTGTTTATGTTATTTGTATTTGTTTGGTTCTTCTTTACCTTCAGTTGTTTGTAGGAGGGCTCATGTCTTGTTTATGTTATTTGTATTTGTTTAGTTCGTCTTTACCTTCAGTTGTTTGTTGGAGGGCTCATGTCTTGTTTATGTTATTTGTATTTGTTTGGTTCTTCTTTACCTTCAGTTGTTTGTAGGAGGGCTCATGTCTTGTTTACGTTATTTGTATTTGTTTGGTTCTTCTTTACCTTCAGTTGTTTGTAGGAGGGCTCATGTCTTGTTTATGTTATTTGTATTTGTTTGGTTCGTCTTTACCTTCAGTTGTTTGTAGGAGGGCTCATGTCTTGTTTATGTTATTTGTATTTGTTTGGTTCTTCTTTACCTTCAGTTGTTTGTAGGAGGGCTCGTGTCTTGTTTACGTTATTTGTATTTGTTTGGTTCGTCTTTACCTTCAGTTGTTTGTAGGAGGGCTCGTGTCTTGTTTATGTTATTTGTATTTGTTTGGTTCGTCTTTACCTTCAGTTGTTTGTAGGAGGGCTCGTGTCTTGTTTATGTTATTTGTATTTGTTTGGTTCGTCTTTACCTTCAGTTGTTTGTAGGAGGGCTCATGTCTTGTTTATGTTATTTGTATTTGTTTGGTTCTTCTTTACCTCTAGTTGTTTGTAGGAGGGCTCATGTCTTGTTTATGTTATTTGTATTAGTTTGGTTCGTCTTTACCTTCAGTTGTTTGTAGGAGGGCTCATGTCTTGTTTATGTTATTTGTATTTGTTTGGTTCTTCTTTACCTTCAGTTGTTTGTAGGAGGGCTCATGTCTTGTTTACGTTATTTGTATTTGTTTGGTTCTTCTTTACCTTCAGTTGTTTGTAGGAGGGCTCATGTCTTGTTTACGTTATTTGTATTTGTTTGGTTCTTCTTTACCTTCAGTTGTTTGTTGGAGGGCTCATGTCTTGTTTATGTTATTTGTATTTGTTTGGTTCGTCTTTACCTTCAGTTGTTTGTAGGAGGGCTCATGTCTTGTTTATGTTATTTGTATTTGTTTGGTTCGTCTTTACCTTCAGTTGTTTGTAGGAGGGCTCATGTCTTGTTTATGTTATTTGTATTTGTTTGGTTCTTCTTTACCTTCAGTTGTTTGTAGGAGGGCTCATGTCTTGTTTATGTTATTTGTATTTGTTTGGTTCTTCTTTACCTTCAGTTGTTTGTAGGAGGGCTCATGTCTTGTTTATGTTATTTGTATTTGTTTGGTTCTTCTTTACCTTCAGTTGTTTGTAGGAGGGCTCATGTCTTGTTTATGTTATTTGTATTTGTTTGGTTCTTCTTTACCTCCAGTTGTTTGTAGGAGGGCTCATGTCTTGTTTATGTTATTTGTATTTGTTTGGTTCGTCTTTACTTTCAGTTGTTTGTAGGAGGGCTCATGTCTTGTTTACGTTATTTGTATTTGTTTGGTTCTTCTTTACCTTCAGTTGTTTGTAGGAGGGCTCATGTCTTGTTTATGTTATTTGTATTTGTTTGGTTCTTCTTTACCTTCAGTTGTTTGTAGGAGGGCTCATGTCTTGTTTATGTTATTTGTATTTGTTTGGTTCGTCTTTACCTTCAGTTGTTTGTAGGAGGGCTCATGTCTTGTTTATGTTATTTGTATTTGTTTGGTTCTTCTTTACCTTCAGTTGTTTGTAGGAGGGCTCATGTCTTGTTTATGTTATTTGTATTTGTTTGGTTCTTCTTTACCTTCAGTTGTTTGTAGGAGGGCTCATGTCTTGTTTATGTTATTTGTATTTGTTTGGTTCGTCTTTACCTTCAGTTGTTTGTAGGAGGGCTCATGTCTTGTTTATGTTATTTGTATTTGTTTGGTTCGTCTTTACCTTCAGTTGTTTGTAGGAGGGCTCGTGTCTTGTTTATGTTATTTGTATTTGTTTTGGTTCGTCTTTACCTTCAGTTGTTTGTAGGAGGGCTCATGTCTTGTTTACGTTATTTGTATTTGTTTGGTTCTTCTTTACCTTCAGTTGTTTGTAGGAGGGCTCATGTCTTGTTTATGTTATTTGTATTTGTTTGGTTCTTCTTTACCTTCAGTTGTTTGTAGGAGGGCTCATGTCTTGTTTATGTTATTTGTATTTGTTTGGTTCGTCTTTACCTTCAGTTGTTTGTAGGAGGGCTCATGTCTTGTTTATGTTATTTGTATTTGTTTGGTTCTTCTTTACCTTCAGTTGTTTGTAGGAGGGCTCATGTCTTGTTTACGTTATTTGTATTTGTTTGGTTCTTCTTTACCTTCAGTTGTTTGTAGGAGGGCTCATGTCTTGTTTATGTTATTTGTATTTGTTTGGTTCGTCTTTACCTTCAGTTGTTTGTAGGAGGGCTCATGTCTTGTTTATGTTATTTGTATTTGTTTGGTTCGTCTTTACTTTCAGTTGTTTGTAGGAGGGCTCATGTCTTGTTTATGTTATTTGTATTTGTTTGGTTCTTCTTTACCTTCAGTTGTTTGTAGGAGGGCTCATGTCTTGTTTATGTTATTTGTATTTGTTTGGTTCTTCTTTACTTTCAGTTGTTTGTAGGAGGGCTCATGTCTTGTTTACGTTATTTGTATTTGTTTGGTTCTTCTTTACCTTCAGTTGTTTGTAGGAGGGCTCATGTCTTGTTTATGTTATTTGTATTTGTTTGGTTCTTCTTTACCTTCAGTTGTTTGTAGGAGGGCTCGTGTCTTGTTTATGTTATTTGTATTTGTTTAGTTCGTCTTTACCTTCAGTTGTTTGTAGGAGGGCTCATGTCTTGTTTATGTTATTTGTATTTGTTTGGTTCTTCTTTACTTTCAGTTGTTTGTAGAAGGGCTCATGTCTTGTTTATGTTATTTGTATTTGTTTGGTTCTTCTTTACCTTCAGTTGTTTGTAGGAGGGCTCATGTCTTGTTTATGTTATTTGTATTTGTTTAGTTCGTCTTTACCTTCAGTTGTTTGTAGGAGGGCTCATGTCTTGTTTACGTTATTTGTATTTGTTTGGTTCTTCTTTACCTTCAGTTGTTTGTAGGAGGGCTCATGTCTTGTTTATGTTATTTGTATTTGTTTGGTTCGTCTTTACCTTCAGTTGTTTGTAGGAGGGCTCATGTCTTGTTTATGTTATTTGTATTTGTTTGGTTCTTCTTTACTTTCAGTTGTTTGTAGGAGGGCTCATGTCTTGTTTATGTTATTTGTATTTGTTTGGTTCGTCTTTACTTTCAGTTGTTTGTAGGAGGGCTCATGTCTTGTTTATGTTATTTGTATTTGTTTGGTTCTTCTTTACCTTCAGTTGTTTGTAGGAGGGCTCATGTCTTGTTTATGTTATTTGTATTTGTTTGGTTCTTCTTTACCTCCAGTTGTTTGTAGGAGGGCTCATGTCTTGTTTATGTTATTTGTATTTGTTTGGTTCGTCTTTACCTTCAGTTGTTTGTAGGAGGGCTCATGTCTTGTTTATGTTATTTGTATTTGTTTGGTTCTTCTTTACTTTCAGTTGTTTGTAGGAGGGCTCATGTCTTGTTTATGTTATTTGTATTTGTTTGGTTCGTCTTTACCTTCAGTTGTTTGTAGGAGGGCTCATGTCTTGTTTATGTTATTTGTATTTGTTTGGTTCGTCTTTACCTTCAGTTGTTTGTAGGAGGGCTCATGTCTTGTTTATGTTATTTGTATTTGTTTGGTTCTTCTTTACCTTCAGTTGTTTGTAGGAGGGCTCATGTCTTGTTTATGTTATTTGTATTTGTTTGGTTCGTCTTTACCTTCAGTTGTTTGTAGGAGGGCTCATGTCTTGTTTACGTTATTTGTATTTGTTTGGTTCTTCTTTACCTTCAGTTGTTTGTAGGAGGGCTCATGTCTTGTTTATGTTATTTGTATATGTTTGGTTCGTCTTTACCTTCAGTTGTTTGTAGGAGGGCTCATGTCTTGTTTATGTTATTTGTATTTGTTTGGTTCTTCTTTACCTTCAGTTGTTTGTAGGAGGGCTCATGTCTTGTTTATGTTATTTGTATTTGTTTGGTTCGTCTTTACCTTCAGTTGTTTGTAGGAGGGCTCATGTCTTGTTTATGTTATTTGTATTTGTTTAGTTCTTCTTTACCTTCAGTTGTTTGTAGGAGGGCTCATGTCTTGTTTACGTTATTTGTATTTGTTTGGTTCGTCTTTACCTTCAGTTGTTTGTAGGAGGGCTCATGTCTTGTTTATGTTATTTGTATTAGTTTGGTTCGTCTTTACCTTCAGTTGTTTGTAGGAGGGCTCATGTCTTGTTTATGTTATTTGTATTTGTTTGGTTCTTCTTTACTTTCAGTTGTTTGTAGGAGGGCTCATGTCTTGTTTATGTTATTTGTATTTGTTTGGTTCGTCTTTACCTTCAGTTGTTTGTAGGAGGGCTCATGTCTTGTTTATGTTATTTGTATTTGTTTGGTTCTTCTTTACTTTCAGTTGTTTGTAGGAGGGCTCATGTCTTGTTTATGTTATTTGTATTTGTTTGGTTCGTCTTTACCTTCAGTTGTTTGTAGGAGGGCTCATGTCTTGTTTATGTTATTTGTATTTGTTTAGTTCTTCTTTACCTTCAGTTGTTTGTAGGAGGGCTCATGTCTTGTTTACGTTATTTGTATTTGTTTGGTTCGTCTTTACCTTCAGTTGTTTGTAGGAGGGCTCATGTCTTGTTTATGTTATTTGTATTAGTTTGGTTCGTCTTTACCTTCAGTTGTTTGTAGGAGGGCTCATGTCTTGTTTATGTTATTTGTATTTGTTTGGTTCTTCTTTACTTTCAGTTGTTTGTAGGAGGGCTCATGTCTTGTTTATGTTATTTGTATTTGTTTGGTTCGTCTTTACCTTCAGTTGTTTGTAGGAGGGCTCATGTCTTGTTTATGTTATTTGTATTTGTTTGGTTCTTCTTTACTTTCAGTTGTTTGTAGGAGGGCTCATGTCTTGTTTATGTTATTTGTATTTGTTTGGTTCGTCTTTACCTTCAGTTGTTTGTAGGAGGGCTCATGTCTTGTTTATGTTATTTGTATTTGTTTGGTTCGTCTTTACCTTCAGTTGTTTGTAGGAGGGCTCGTGTCTTGTTTACGTTATTTGTATTAGTTTGGTTCGTCTTTACCTTCAGTTGTTTGTAGGAGGGCTCATGTCTTGTTTATGTTATTTGTATTTGTTTGGTTCTTCTTTACCTTCAGTTGTTTGTAGGAGGGCTCATGTCTTGTTTACGTTATTTGTATTTGTTTGGTTCGTCTTTACCTTCAGTTGTTTGTAGGAGGGCTCATGTCTTGTTTATGTTATTTGTATTTGTTTGGTTCTTCTTTACCTTCAGTTGTTTGTAGGAGGGCTCATGTCTTGTTTATGTTATTTGTATTTGTTTGGTTCGTCTTTACCTTCAGTTGTTTGTAGGAGGGCTCATGTCTTGTTTATGTTATTTGTATTTGTTTGGTTCTTCTTTACCTTCAGTTGTTTGTAGGAGGGCTCATGTCTTGTTTATGTTATTTGTATTTGTTTGGTTCGTCTTTACCTTCAGTTGTTTGTAGGAGGGCTCATGTCTTGTTTATGTTATTTGTATTTGTTTGGTTCTTCTTTACCTTCAGTTGTTTGTAGGAGGGCTCATGTCTTGTTTATGTTATTTGTATTTGTTTGGTTCGTCTTTACCTTCAGTTGTTTGTAGGAGGGCTCATGTCTTGTTTATGTTATTTGTATTTGTTTGGTTCTTCTTTACCTTCAGTTGTTTGTAGGAGGGCTCATGTCTTGTTTATGTTATTTGTATTTGTTTAGTTCGTCTTTACCTTCAGTTGTTTGTAGGAGGGCTCATGTCTTGTTTATGTTATTTGTATTTGTTTGGTTCTTCTTTACCTTCAGTTGTTTGTAGGAGGGCTCATGTCTTGTTTATGTTATTTGTATTTGTTTGGTTCTTCTTTACCTTCAGTTGTTTGTAGGAGGGCTCATGTCTTGTTTACGTTATTTGTATTTGTTTGGTTCTTCTTTACTTTCAGTTGTTTGTAGGAGGGCTCATGTCTTGTTTATGTTATTTGTATTTGTTTGGTTCTTCTTTACCTTCAGTTGTTTGTAGGAGGGCTCATGTCTTGTTTATGTTATTTGTATTTGTTTGGTTCGTCTTTACCTTCAGTTGTTTGTAGGAGGGCTCATGTCTTGTTTATGTTATTTGTGTTTGTTTGGTTCTTCTTTACCTTCAGTTGTTTGTAGGAGGGCTCATGTCTTGTTTATGTTATTTGTATTTGTTTGGTTCTTCTTTACCTTCAGTTGTTTGTAGGAGGGCTCATGTCTTGTTTATGTTATTTGTATTTGTTTGGTTCGTCTTTACCTTCAGTTGTTTGTAGGAGGGCTCATGTCTTGTTTATGTTATTTGTATTTGTTTGGTTCTTCTTTACCTTCAGTTGTTTGTAGGAGGGCTCATGTCTTGTTTATGTTATTTGTATTTGTTTGGTTCTTCTTTACCTTCAGTTGTTTGTAGGAGGGCTCATGTCTTGTTTACGTTATTTGTATTTGTTTGGTTCTTCTTTACCTTCAGTTGTTTGTAGGAGGGCTCATGTCTTGTTTATGTTATTTGTATTTGTTTGGTTCGTCTTTACCTTCAGTTGTTTGTAGGAGGGCTCATGTCTTGTTTATGTTATTTGTATTTGTTTGGTTCGTCTTTACCTTCAGTTGTTTGTAGGAGGGCTCATGTCTTGTTTATGTTATTTGTATTTGTTTGGTTCTTCTTTACCTTCAGTTGTTTGTAGGAGGGCTCATGTCTTGTTTATGTTATTTGTATTTGTTTGGTTCTTCTTTACCTTCAGTTGTTTGTAGGAGGGCTCATGTCTTGTTTATGTTATTTGTGTTTGTTTGGTTCTTCTTTACCTTCAGTTGTTTGTAGGAGGGCTCATGTCTTGTTTATGTTATTTGTATTTGTTTGGTTCTTCTTTACCTTCAGTTGTTTGTAGGAGGGCTCATGTCTTGTTTATGTTATTTGTATTTGTTTGGTTCGTCTTTACCTTCAGTTGTTTGTAGGAGGGCTCATGTCTTGTTTACGTTATTTGTATTTGTTTGGTTCTTCTTTACCTCCAGTTGTTTGTAGGAGGGCTCATGTCTTGTTTATGTTATTTGTATTTGTTTGGTTCGTCTTTACCTTCAGTTGTTTGTAGGAGGGCTCATGTCTTGTTTACGTTATTTGTATTTGTTTGGTTCTTCTTTACCTTCAGTTGTTTGTAGGAGGGCTCATGTCTTGTTTATGTTATTTGTATTTGTTTGGTTCTTCTTTACCTTCAGTTGTTTGTAGGAGGGCTCATGTCTTGTTTATGTTATTTGTATTTGTTTGGTTCTTCATTACCTTCAGTTGTTTGTAGGAGGGCTCATGTCTTGTTTACGTTATTTGTATTTGTTTGGTTCTTCTTTACCTTCAGTTGTTTGTAGGAGGGCTCGTGTCTTGTTTATGTTATTTGTATTTGTTTGGTTCGTCTTTACCTTCAGTTGTTTGTAGGAGGGCTCATGTCTTGTTTACGTTATTTGTATTTGTTTGGTTCTTCTTTACCTTCAGTTGTTTGTAGGAGGGCTCATGTCTTGTTTATGTTATTTGTATTTGTTTGGTTCTTCTTTACCTTCAGTTGTTTGTAGGAGGGCTCATGTCTTGTTTATGTTATTTGTATTTGTTTGGTTCTTCATTACCTTCAGTTGTTTGTAGGAGGGCTCATGTCTTGTTTACGTTATTTGTATTTGTTTGGTTCTTCTTTACCTTCAGTTGTTTGTAGGAGGGCTCGTGTCTTGTTTATGTTATTTGTATTTGTTTGGTTCGTCTTTACCTTCAGTTGTTTGTAGGAGGGCTCATGTCTTGTTTACGTTATTTGTATTTGTTTGGTTCTTCTTTACCTTCAGTTGTTTGTAGGAGGGCTCATGTCTTGTTTATGTTATTTGTATTTGTTTGGTTCTTCTTTACCTTCAGTTGTTTGTAGGAGGGCTCATGTCTTGTTTATGTTATTTGTATTTGTTTGGTTCGTCTTTACCTTCAGTTGTTTGTAGGAAGGCTCATGTCTTGTTTACGTTATTTGTATTTGTTTGGTTCTTCTTTACCTTCAGTTGTTTGTAGAAGGGCTCATGTCTTGTTTATGTTATTTGTATTTGTTTGGTTCTTCTTTACCTTCAGTTGTTTGTAGGAGGGCTCATGTCTTGTTTATGTTATTTGTATTTGTTTGGTTCTTCTTTACCTCCAGTTGTTTGTAGGAGGGCTCATGTCTTGTTTATGTTATTTGTATTTGTTTGGTTCGTCTTTACCTTCAGTTGTTTGTAGGAAGGCTCATGTCTTGTTTACGTTATTTGTATTTGTTTGGTTCTTCTTTACCTTCAGTTGTTTGTAGGAGGGCTCATGTCTTGTTTATGTTATTTGTATTTGTTTGGTTCTTCTTTACCTCCAGTTGTTTGTAGGAGGGCTCATGTCTTGTTTATGTTATTTGTATTTGTTTGGTTCTTCTTTACCTTCAGTTGTTTGTAGGAGGGCTCATGTCTTGTTTATGTTATTTGTATTTGTTTGGTTCTTCTTTACCTTCAGTTGTTTGTAGGAGGGCTCATGTCTTGTTTATGTTATTTGTATTTGTTTGGTTCTTCTTTACCTTCAGTTGTTTGTAGGAGGGCTCATGTCTTGTTTATGTTATTTGTATTTGTTTGGTTCGTCTTTACTTTCAGTTGTTTGTAGGAGGGCTCATGTCTTGTTTATGTTATTTGTATATGTTTGGTTCGTCTTTACCTTCAGTTGTTTGTAGGAGGGCTCATGTCTTGTTTATGTTATTTGTATTTGTTTGGTTCTTCTTTACCTTCAGTTGTTTGTAGGAGGGCTCATGTCTTGTTTATGTTATTTGTGTTTGTTTGGTTCGTCTTTATCTTCAGTTGTTTGTAGGAGGGCTCATGTCTTGTTTATGTTATTTGTATATGTTTGGTTCTTCTTTACCTTCAGTTGTTTGTAGGAGGGCTCATGTCTTGTTTATGTTATTTGTATTTGTTTGGTTCGTCTTTACCTTCAGTTGTTTGTAGGAGGGCTCATGTCTTGTTTATGTTATTTGTATTTGTTTAGTTCGTCTTTACCTTCAGTTGTTTGTAGGAGGGCTCATGTCTTGTTTATGTTATTTGTATTTGTTTGGTTCGTCTTTACCTTCAGTTGTTTGTAGGAGGGCTCATGTCTTGTTTATGTTATTTGTATTTGTTTGGTTCTTCTTTACCTTCAGTTGTTTGTAGGAGGGCTCATGTCTTGTTTATGTTATTTGTGTTTGTTTGGTTCGTCTTTATCTTCAGTTGTTTGTAGGAGGGCTCATGTCTTGTTTATGTTATTTGTATATGTTTGGTTCTTCTTTACCTTCAGTTGTTTGTAGGAGGGCTCATGTCTTGTTTACGTTATTTGTATTTGTTTGGTTCTTCTTTACCTTCAGTTGTTTGTAGGAGGGCTCATGTCTTGTTTATGTTATTTGTATTTGTTTGGTTCGTCTTTACCTTCAGTTGTTTGTAGAAGGGCTCATGTCTTGTTTATGTTATTTGTATTTGTTTAGTTCGTCTTTACCTTCAGTTGTTTGTAGGAGGGCTCATGTCTTGTTTATGTTATTTGTATTTGTTTGGTTCTTCTTTACCTTCAGTTGTTTGTAGGAGGGCTCATGTCTTGTTTATGTTATTTGTGTTTGTTTGGTTCGTCTTTATCTTCAGTTGTTTGTAGGAGGGCTCATGTCTTGTTTACGTTATTTGTATATGTTTGGTTCTTCTTTACCTTCAGTTGTTTGTAGGAGGGCTCATGTCTTGTTTATGTTATTTGTATTTGTTTGGTTCTTCTTTACCTTCAGTTGTTTGTAGGAGGGCTCATGTCTTGTTTATGTTATTTGTATTTGTTTGGTTCGTCTTTACCTTCAGTTGTTTGTAGGAGGGCTCATGTCTTGTTTATGTTATTTGTATTTGTTTGGTTCGTCTTTACCTTCAGTTGTTTGTAGGAGGGCTCATGTCTTGTTTATGTTATTTGTATTTGTTTGGTTCGTCTTTACCTTCAGTTGTTTGTAGGAGGGCTCGTGTCTTGTTTATGTTATTTGTATTTGTTTGGTTCTTCTTTACCTTCAGTTGTTTGTAGGAGGGCTCATGTCTTGTTTATGTTATTTGTATTTGTTTGGTTCTTCTTTACTTTCAGTTGTTTGTAGGAGGGCTCATGTCTTGTTTATGTTATTTGTATTTGTTTGGTTCGTCTTTACCTTCAGTTGTTTGTAGGAGGGCTCATGTCTTGTTTATGTTATTTGTATTTGTTTGGTTCTTCTTTACCTTCAGTTGTTTGTAGGAGGGCTCATGTCTTGTTTACGTTATTTGTATTTGTTTGGTTCTTCTTTACCTTCAGTTGTTTGTAGGAGGGCTCATGTCTTGTTTATGTTATTTGTATTTGTTTGGTTCGTCTTTACCTTCAGTTGTTTGTAGGAGGGCTCATGTCTTGTTTATGTTATTTGTATTTGTTTGGTTCTTCTTTACCTTCAGTTGTTTGTAGGAGGGCTCATGTCTTGTTTACGTTATTTGTATTTGTTTGGTTCTTCATTACCTTCAGTTGTTTGTAGGAGGGCTCATGTCTTGTTTATGTTATTTGTATTTGTTTGGTTCTTCATTACCTTCAGTTGTTTGTAGGAGGGCTCATGTCTTGTTTACGTTATTTGTATTTGTTTGGTTCTTCTTTACCTTCAGTTGTTTGTAGGAGGGCTCATGTCTTATTTATGTTATTTGTATTTGTTTGGTTCGTCTTTACCTTCAGTTGTTTGTAGGAGGGCTCATGTCTTGTTTACGTTATTTGTATTTGTTTGGTTCTTCTTTACCTTCAGTTGTTTGTAGGAGGGCTCATGTCTTGTTTACGTTATTTGTATTTGTTTGGTTCTTCTTTACCTTCAGTTGTTTGTAGGAGGGCTCATGTCTTATTTATGTTATTTGTATTTGTTTAGTTCTTCTTTACCTCCAGTTGTTTGTAGGAGGGCTCATGTCTTGTTTATGTTATTTGTATTTGTTTGGTTCGTCTTTACCTCCAGTTGTTTGTAGGAGGGCTCATGTCTTGTTTATGTTATTTGTATTTGTTTGGTTCTTCATTACCTTCAGTTGTTTGTAGGAGGGCTCATGTCTTGTTTATGTTATTTGTATTTGTTTGGTTCGTCTTTACCTTCAGTTGTTTGTAGGAAGGCTCATGTCTTGTTTATGTTATTTGTATTTGCTTGGTTCTTCTTTACCTTCAGTTGTTTGTAGGAGGGCTCATGTCTTGTTTATGTTATTTGTATTTGTTTGGTTCTTCTTTACCTTCAGTTGTTTGTAGGAGGGCTCATGTCTTGTTTATGTTATTTGTATTTGTTTGGTTCTTCTTTACCTTCAGTTGTTTGTAGAAGGGCTCATGTCTTGTTTATGTTATTTGTATTTGTTTAGTTCTTCTTTACCTTCAGTTGTCTGTATGAAGACTCATGTCTTGTTTATGTTATTTTATTATCACAAATATTATGATGTGGTTGTGTTTTGTCTTTCTTCGTCTTGTTGCCAGTTTCTCTAGATTCTCCATTTGTGATTGCCCCTTCGATTGTCTCTAACGTTTATTTTCTAACAGTTTTGATGGAGAATAGGTATGGTAACAGATGAAACACGGACGCTCCATTCCTGTCGACAAATGCTTGTTGTCAATTAGTAAGAAAGGATATGGATATAAATGAAGAGGAGAGACTATCCAACATTACAGTTAGACACAACATCAAGTAAAGTACAGCGCATTTATTCTTATTCTGCATTTCAAAGTCACAGTAGAGTCTTCAACAATTATCATGACTCATACTCTAAAATGAGTGTCAGCTATGTACCTGTAGTAAGTTAAAAAGTAAAACTTATAGAAGATAAGATTGGAATTTTGTTTGCTGAATAAGTGTCTTTTTGCATTACTTGACGGCTGTCCATGTGTCGTCGTTTACTCTGTTATATTTTAATATAGTTTTATGTGATTTTCAATGGAATATTTAAATACGGTAACTCAAGACAGATGGTGGTTAAATACTGGTTTAACTAATATGAAAGGAGATGAAGATTAAGGTCAAACAATCCAAGATTTTATAAAAGAGGTAGTCGCTAAAGCAGGTTTGTCTGTAGGTGGTACCTAATGATACGATAATGTATTAAGAAGCAGGTTTGTCTGTAGGTGGTACATATTGATACGATAATGTATTAAGAAGCAGGTTTGTCTGTAGGTGGTACATAATGATACGATAATGTATTAAGAAGCAGGTTTGTCTGTAAGTGGTACATAATGATACGATAATGTATTAAGAAGCAGGTTTGTCTGTAGGTGGTACATAATGATACGATAATGTATTAAGAAGCAGGTTTGTCTGTAGGTGGTACATAATGATACGATAATGTATTAAGAAGCAGGTTTGTCTGTAGGTGGTACATAATGATACGATAATGTATTAAGAAGCAGGTTTGTCTGTAAGTGGTACATAATGATACGATAATGTATTAAGAAGCAGGTTTGTCTGTAGGTGGTACATAATGATACGATAATGTATTAAGAAGTAGGTTTGTCTGTAGGTGGTACATAATGATACGATAATGTATTAAGAAGCAGGTTTGTCTGTAGGTGGTATCTATTGATACGATAATGTATTAAGAAGCTATTGGCTAGTCTGTTGGAAAGGTTTGTTGAAAAAAAATTCTTGTTTACATGTAATTGTGGGATGAGTAAAAAAATATATCTTTAGCATAACCTTAAAATCATTTGCACTTTCATTCATATACTGCAAATAAATAGATTTACTATGTTCATATGATGGGGGAATAATCTGTGTTTTTATTGGTCATATCCGGTTGTATGTGGAAGAAAAACATGACCTTTGGTTTGCATGTAGGCAATAAAAGGTGACATTTGAATAATGGTAATAAATTACCGAACTCCGAACAATCTTCCAAAGGGAAAGACAAAACTCATAAATATATAAACAGAAAAAATTAGTCAACAACCGGAAAACTGTGAAAACCGTAATGACCCTGACTTTGTACAGGCATTTCTAAAGAAATGGTGGGTTGAATCAGAATTTAAAGCGCCAAACCTCCCGCTTTCATTACGGCTCAAAGTTTCCGGCTGTCACTATAACAGTATTTATAACAATTCTGGAATAAAATAGGTAAAATAGTTGTCAAAGCAGTACCAAATTTAGTGAGGAGGGTTGAACATCTATCGTGAACCATTTTAAGAGGTCGAATAAGGCGAATCTGTTCATAGCCCTGGTCCAGTAGCCTGTTTCTCAGATAAAGATGATGTTTCAGGAAATCAGAATAATTGCTAATTGTCCTTGCATAGCGAATCAATTGCGAGATGTAAACACCATATGCAGGAGAAGATGGTATATTGCTGCACATATTTGGAAAATTTATGATTTTAAAATTGAAGTCGTCCCGTTTATCATAAAATGTAGTAGTGAGGTGACCACTGTCGTTAAATTCGAGGTATAAGTCCAAAAATGATTCGGACGAAGCTGTATCTGTGGTCTCTTTGAAACGATTCTGTCAGGCAAGAACGAAATTCAAACACACATAAAGTTTATAAAAAAGTTTACCCGATATTATCAACAATTCAACCAATATGACGTAACCACATCTTGCCTCAAATCTTGTCTTGAAAGCATTTGCACAATAGCATCATTTCACAAAGAGTGAGATGGCTTGAATAAAAAATATTTTCTGCAAGCATGTTTTAAATAAGGGTAATAACAAAATTACCGAACTCCGAACAATCTTACAAAGGGAAAGTCACAACTCATAAGTATATAAACAGAAAATATCAGTCAACAACCGGAAAACTGTGAAAACCGTAATGACCCTGACTTGGTACAGACATTTCTAAAGAAATGGTGGTTTGAATCAGATTTTAAAGTGCCAGACCTCCCTCTTTCATTACGGCTCAAAGGTTCCGGCTGTGACTATAACAGTATTTATAACAATACTGGAAAAAAATAGGTAAAATAGTTGTCAAAACAGCACCGAACTCAGTGAAGTAAATGGCAAAGACACTTTTACGTCACACATTGATAAACAAATATTTTTGACATTGTTGTTGACTACCTTATTTTTATACATTTTCACTTCATGAGAATCCAGATGAATGCTGTCTTCAGTTTCTTCCACGAAATGTCCGAACCATCCCTTCATTATAAAACGGTTCCTGTCTTGTCTTAACTTTAAGACAATCAACTAAGTATTAAAACTACAACTTTATCCCGAGTGCAAGTCCAGATAATATTTAATAGTGCTCACCACTACAACAGCTGCCATTGTATCCTCAATACTTTGTCCAAATAAAACTGACCGCAACAATATATCTGAAATATTGTTGAAAGTGGCGTTAAACATCATAATATGACAACAGCCAATTAAACTAAGAGTTAGCGTGGTGCAGGCCTCAAAAAGTGGGGATATAAACATTTTAATGGGATGGCTGGTCCTATTTTGATACTTCGATCGCAAACTTCAAACAATAAACAAAGAAATATTTAAACAACTCAATCCACCTCACGCAGTTTCACAGAAATAAAGGAAAAATAAACTTTGATAGTACAAATACTAGTAGTTTAGCTTAAGGATATTGTATTTGAAAAACAAAGTATTAAATGGGAGTGGACACAAGTTATCACAACATTAATGAATTCCGTTTCCCTTTTTCAAAAATATCAACAAAAATTGATAGCACATAATGGCGATAATTATACAAATAAATTTCACAATATGATATACTTAGACGATAATTATAAAGAAAATATAAAGAAAAATAAAGTAAAATAACATGTTAAAAACTTCAAAACAGAAGAATAGGTAAGCATAAGGAAGACTACTGCTATATCTCGTGTCATATAGTATTATTTCTTACTTATACAAAAGTAGATATTTTTTAATTGCTATTATGCACTGGTTTTATTTATTTGCACTCGCTACAAAACATGTCAGAAAGGCTCGCCAGAGGCTTGTTTTTCTACCTGTTTCTAAAGTTTGTACAAATACATTTGATATTTTCCGACAATGTACGTATATGTGTGCATAATTAGTATATAGTGATCATATAGTTATGTTGGTACAATTAAACAACACGTTGTGAACTGTAGGTAAACATTGGATTGTGAACTGTATGCAAAGAATTGATTGTGAACTATAGGTAAACAATGGGTTGTGAACTGTAGGTAAACAATGGGTTGTGAACTGTACGCAAACAATGCGTTGTGAACTGTAGGTAAACAATGTGTTGTGAACGGTAGGTAAACAATGCGTTGTGAACTGTAGGTAAGCAATGGGTTGTGAACTGTAGGTAAACAATGGATTGTGAACTGTAGGTACACAATGGGTTTTGAACTGTAGGTAAACAATGGGTTGTGAACTGTAGGTACACAATGGGTTTTGAACGGTAGGTAAGCAATTGGTAGTGAACTGTAGGTAAATAATGTGCTGTGAACTGTAGGTAAACAATGGGTTGTGAACTGTAGGTAAGCAATTGGTTGTGAACTGTAGGTAAATAATGTGCTGTGAACTGTAGGTAAACAAAGGTTGTTAACTAGGTAAACAATGGGTTGTGAACTGTAGGTAAACAATGGGTTGTGAACTGTAGGTAAACAATGGGTTGTGAACTGTAGGTAAACGATGTGCTGTGAACTGTAGGTAAACAATGGGTTGTGAACTGTAGGTAAACAATAGGTTGTGAACTGTAGGTAAGCAATGTGTTGTGAACTGTAGGTAAGTAATGTGTTGGGAACTGTAGGTAAACAATGTGTTGTGAACTGTAGGTAAGTAATGTATTGTGAACTGCAGATAAACAATGTGTTTTCAACTGTAGGTAAGCAATGTGCTGTGAAATCTAGGTAAGCAATGTGTTGTGAACTCGAGGAAAACAATACGTTGTGGACTGTAGGTAAACAATGTGTTGTGAACTGTAGGGAAGCAATGGGTTGTGAACTGTAGGTAAACGATGTGCTATGAACTGTAGGTGCCCAATGGGTTGTGAGGGGTAGCAGAGAAATGGGTTGTGAACTGTAGGTAAATGATGTGCTGTGAACTGTAGATAAACAATGGGTTGTGAACTGTAGGTAAGCAATGGGTTGTGAACTGTAGGTAAACGATGGGGTGTGAACTCTAGCTAAGCAATATGTTGTGAACTGTAGGTATGCAATGGGTTGTGAACTGTAGGTAAACGATGTGCTGTGAACTGTAGATAAACAATGCGTTGTGAAATGTAGGAAAACAATGGGTTGTGAACTGTAGGTAAGCAATGGGTTGTGAACTGTAGGTAAACGATGTGCTGTGAACTGTAGGTAAACAATGGGTTGTGAACTGTAGGTAAGTGATGTTTTGTGAACTGTAGGTAAACAATTCGTTGTGAACTGTAGGTAAACAATGGGTTGTGAACTGTAGCTAAACAATGGGTTCTGAACTGTAGGTAAGCAATGTGTTGTGAACTGTAGGTAAGCAATGGGTTGTGAACTGTAGGTAAACAATGGGTTGTGAACTGTAGGTAAACAAAGGGTTGTGAACTGTAGGTAAGCAATGTATTGTGAACTGTAGGTAAGCAATGAGTTGTGAACTGCAGGTAAGCAATGAGTTGTGAACTGTAGGTAAGCAATGGGTTGTGAACTGTAGGTAAACAATTGGTTGTGAACTGTAGGTTAACAATGCGCTTTGAACTGTATGTAAAAAATGCGTTGTAATCTGTAGGTAAAGAATGGATTGTGAACTGTAGGTAAACAATGGGTTGTGAAATGTAGGTAAGCAGTTGGTTGTGAACTGTAGGTAAGCAATGGGTTGTGAACTGTAGGTAAGCAATGGATTGTGAACTGTAGGTAAGCTATGGGTTGTGAACTGCAGGTAAGCAATGAGTTGTGAACTGTAGGTAAACAATGGGTTGTGAACTGTAGGTAAACAATGCGCTGTGAACTGTAGGTAAACAATGGGTTGTGAACTGTAGGTAAACAATGGATTGTGAACGGTAGGTAAACAATGGGTTGTGAACTGTAGGTAAGCAATACGTTGTGAACTGTAGGTAAACAATGGGTTGTGAACTGTAGGTAAACAATGTGTTGTGAACTGTAGGTAAACAATGGGTTGTGAACTATAGGTAAGCAATGGGTTGTGAACTGTAGGTAAGCAATGGGTGGTGAACTGTAGGTAAACGATGTGCTGTGAACTGTAGGTAAGAAATGGATTGTGAACTGTAGGTCTGTAGGTAAACAATGCATTGTGAACTGTAGGTATGCAATGCCTTGTGAACTGTAGGTAAACGATGTGCTGTGAACTGTAGGAAAACAATGGGTTATGAACGGTAGGTTAGCAATGGGTTGTGAACTGTAGGTAAACGATGTGCTGTGAACTGTAGCTAAACAATTGGTTGTGAACAGTAGATAAGCAATGGGTTGTGAACTGCAGGTAAGCAATGAGTTGTGAACTGTAGGTAAGCAATGGGTTGTGAACTGTAGGTAAACAATGGGCTGTGAACTGTAGGTAAGCAATTGGTTGTGAACTGTAGGTAAACAACGGGGTTGTGAACTGTAGGTAAGCAATCGGTTGTGAACTGTAGGTAAGCAATGGGTTCTGAACTGAAGGTAAGCAATGTGTTGTGAACTGTAGGTAAGCAATGGGTTGTGAACTGTAGGTAAACAATGGGTTGTGAACTGTAGGTAAACAAAGGGTTGTGAACTGTAGGTAAGCAATGTATTGTGAACTGTAGGTAAGCAATGGGTTGTGAACTGCAGGTAAGCAATGAGTTGTGAACTGTAGGTAAGCAATGGGTTGTGAACTGTAGGTAAACAATGGGTTGTGAACTGTAGGTTAACAATGCGCTTTGAACTGTAGGTAAAAAATGCGTTGTAATCTGTAGGTAAAGAATGGATTGTGAACTGTAGGTAAACAATGGGTTGTGAACTGTAGGTAAGCAATTGGTTGTGAACTGTAGGTAAGCAATGGGTTGTGAACTGTAGGTAAGCAATGGATTGTGAACTGTAGGTAAGCTATGGGTTGTGAACAGCAGGTAAGCAATGAGTTGTGAACTGTAGGTAAGCAATGGGTTGTGAAATGTAGGTAAACAATGCGCTGTGAACTGTAGGTAAACAATGCGTTGTGAACTGTAGGTAAACAATGGATTGTGAACGGTAGGTAAACAATGGGTTGTGAACTGTAGGTAAGCAATACGTTGTGAACTGTAGGTAAACAATGGGTTGTGAACTGTAGGTAAGCAATGGGTTGTGAACTGTAGGTAAACAATCGGTTGTGAACTGTAGGTAAACTATGGGTTGTGAACTATAGGTAAGCAATTGGTTGTGAACTGTAGGTAAGCAATGGGTGGTGAACTGTAGGTAAACGATGTGCTGTGAAATGTAGGTAAGCAATGAATTGTGAACTGTAGGTCTGTAGGTAAACAATGCATTGTGAACTGTAGGTATGCAATGAATTGTGAACTGTAGGTAAACGATGTGCTGTGAACTGTAGGTAAACAATGGGCTATGAACGGTAGGTTAGCAATGGGTTGTGAACTGTAGGTAAACGATGTGCTGTGAACTGTAGGTAAACAATTGGTTGTGAACAGTAGATAAGCAATGGGTTGTGAACTGCAGGTAAGCAATGAGTTGTGAACTGTAGATAAGCAATGGATTGTGAACTGTAGGTAAGCAATGGGTTGTGAACTGTAGGTAAGCAATTGGTTGTGAACTGTAGGTAAACAACGGGGTTGTGAACTGTAGGTAAGCAATCGGTTGTGAACTGTAGGTAAGCAATGGGTTCTGAACTGTAGGTAAGCAATGTGTTGTGAACTGTAGGTAAGCAATGGGTTGTGAACTGTAGGTAAACAATGGGTTGTGAACTGTAGGTAAACAAAGGGTTGTGAACTGTAGGTAAGCAATGTATTGTGAACTGTAGGTAAGCAATGAGTTGTGAACTGTAGGTAAACAATGGGTTGTGAACTGTAGGTTAACAATGCGCTTTGAACTGTAGGTAAAAAATGCGTTGTAATCTGTAGGTAAAGAATGGATTGTGAACGGTAGGTAAACAATGGGTTGTGAACTGTAGGTACGCAATACGTTTTGAACCGTAGGTAAACAATGGGTTGTGAACTCTAGGTAAGCAATGGGTTGTGAACTGTAGGTAAACAATGTGTTGTGAACTGTAGGTAAACAATGGGTTATGAACTATAGGTAAGCAATGGGTTGTGACCTGTAGGTAAGCAATGGGTGGTGAACTGTAGGTAAACGATGTGCTGTGAAATGTAGGTAAGCAATGGATTGTGAACTGTAGGTCTGTAGGTAAACAATGCATTGTGAACTGTAGGTATGCAATGAATTGTGAACTGTAGGTAAACGATGTGCTGTGAACTGTAGGTAAACAATGGGTTATGAATGGTAGGTTAGCAATGGGTTGTGAACTGTAGGTAAACGATGTGCTGTGAACTGTAGGTAAACAATTGGTTGTGAACAGTAGATAAGCAATGGGTCGTGAACTGTAGGCAAACGATGTGCTATGAACTGTAGGTAAGCAAATGGTTGTGAACGATAGGTAAGCAATACGTTGTGAACTGTTGGTAAACGATGTGCTGTGAACTGTAGGTAAACAATGGGTTGTGAACTGTAGGTAAACAATGGGTTGTGAACTGTAGGTAAACAATGAGTTGTGAACTCTAGGTAAACGATGTGCTGTGAACTGTAGGTAATCAATGTGTTGTGAACTGTAGGTAAGCAATGTGTTGAGAACTCTAGGTAATCAATGCGTTGTGAACTGTAGGTAGACAATGTGTTGTGAACGGTAGGTAAACGATGTGCTGTGAACTGTAGGTAAACAATGCGTTGTGAACAGTAGGTAAACAATGTGCTGTGAACTGTAGGTAAGCAATGCGTTGTGAACGTAGGTAAACAATGTGTTGTGAACTGTAGGTAAACCATGTGTTGTGAACTGTAGGTAAACAATCTGTTATGAACTGTAGGTAAACAATGTGTTGTGAACTGTAGGTAAGCAATGTGTTGTGAACTCTAGGTAAACAATGCGTTGTGAACTGTAGGTAAACAAAGGGCTGTGAACTGTAGGTAAACAATGTGTTGTGAACTGTAGGTAAACAATGTGTTGTGAACTGTAGGTAAGCAATGTGTTGTGAACTCTAGGTAAACAATGCGTTGTGAACTGTAGGTAAACAAAGGGCTGTGAACTCTAGGTAAACAATGTGTTGTGAACTGTAGGTAAACAATGGGTTGTGAACTGGAGGTAAACAATGGGTTGTGAACTGTAGGTAAACAATGCCATTATATTTAACTTATTTCACACAGTTGATTATTTCAAAATGTCGAACGAAAGTTCTGGTTAGCGTACTCGCCTCGAGTGCAGTAGAACGTGGGTTCGAGCTGCCTTCCTGTCGATCCATGAACAATAAAACTGGTGTTTGTTTCTTCTCATCTAAGGACGCAGCAATAAGGTGTAAGAACTAATACTGGTTGACTCGGAATCAGATTGATCGGTTGACTGATTTATTTAATTATTCATCTCTTTTGTCGTCAGGTTTCGTTCTTAACCGCCAGTCACTGTCATTTTCGATGAGTAGGTCAAGGTATGAAGCACACCTATCTGTATTTGCGGTATCCTTTATTTTAAGCTTAATAGTATAGATGTGATCAACGAAATCACAAAACCTAGAATTTGTTCGTGAAAGGACATCATCTATATAGCGGAATGTGAAGTTAAAGGATCGTGCTAGCTTCTTTTCGTTTTTCTTGAGAAGCACGACGGGTGCCACTAGTGGGGTAGGAACTTCGTACCATTCCGGAGCACCTGAGTTCACTTCCGGTTTTTGTTCGTGTTTTTCGATCCTTAGTTGTCTGTGTAGTGTTTGGTTGTCATGTTTTCCTCTTTTGTTGACCATTGTGTTATCCTTTGATTTAAGAATTATGGTTACTCATTTATTATCTTCAAACTCTTCTCGTAAGGATATAGTGACTTTGTTTTTCGATTTTTAATGCGTCATCTAGAATTCCCCTATCCGTTTTCTCAACATCTTTAAAGGACGAGCAGAAAAAAAACACATATTTCCTTTTTTCAATTCATTAAGTGGAATAGATAGGCAAGAATAAATGACAAAACGATAAAAAACGAATATGAACTGTGCATTCTGATATCTCTGGGTTTATCATCCCACCAATGTTGGCATACCCGTCCGGAGTTGCGGAGGAAATGCCTTGTCAATCATTGTTTCTTTTTTTTGTTCTTTTGTGTTTTTTTTTGTAATGTATGTATTTCCATTAACGGCTTTTTATCAGCACCTTGGTATCTTCAAGCTTTTTATCATCACCTTGGTATCTTCAAGCTTTTTGTATGTGTAACAAATTTGATTTATAGTATTGAAGTCAATAGATGGTATTCAGCATGATAAAGCTGGAGGATACATGTTGGTATAAATTAGAGTCGTACTCCTGAAATACAAAGGTGGTATTTTTATCCTGAACTACATCGGAACCATCATGGCCGTGATCGTATGGTAGTTGGATTTACAACTATATATGCAATCAGTGCAAATCACATCTAAGGCTATGAGTTTGAATCCCGCTCTTGGCGAGGTGTACTCGATACAATATTGTGTGATAAAGTTTATCAATTGGTTGCGGCAGGTCGGTGGTCTTCTCAGTTTCCTCCACCAATAAAACTGATCGCCACGATATAGCTGAAATATGCTGATAGTGGCGTCTAGCACCATAATCATAGCCCCTGAACCACTTCGCATGGACTGGAATTCGAAATATCGGTTTTTAAAAGATTGATAATTTTAGGTTTATGTGTGCTTAACTCCACATTTCAACAATATTCCAGCTACTAAGTATATCATGTTGGTAAGTTGTATTGGTCGAGAAACCAGAGCTACCGACAAAACATTGTCTGTCCCTCATTCATGACAATAATATTATAACATGAACTCACTGAACACTCAAAGATCGGGATATATGACGTTGTAAATCTAGGTCATGGCTTGGTACAGGCGCAAAAATGTGGCGGGGTTAAACCGTTGCTTTCCTTAGGTAAATATCATTGTCAATATAAATAACGAAAATACACAGTGACGACTGAAGATCTCCCAACTACAACAAGAAGTGAGATTAAACTTTTTAAACACACCAAGAAGACGACAGAATATGACGGAAATGTATGATCTGGTTTGGGACAGGCACACCAATGTGGCGAAGTTAAACCGGGATATTGGAACATAATCAACCTTCCTGGTGTTTAGATTTTCAATGGTACATCTCGTTAATGACATTTAACAAGTTTTATCTTAATGATTTATTCTTCCAGGTGTGGAATAAGTATCGGTACCTTGGAGGTGGCGGGATAGGGGATTGGTAAAGATAGTTTCCATTCCTGGTCTCCTTTTATTTGGTAAAATATATAATGCTTAAATATACCCAATTTTGCATAATAATCTTTTGTAAATGTTGAAGACAAAATACCAGCCTGATAGACGAACAAATATTCTACACAAGCAAGAAATCCAAGCTCCCCTCCCCAGATAAGGAAATGGTTGGTCACTTTAGAATAAGATACAAATAACTACGTTCATGGCAATAGTTTTATTCTTGCATGAAATATCCAGAAAACGTTGTATGGTGATCTCCCAGGATTTTTTGAGCACTTGACGTCAACCTATGTTTTACAAATACGCGTCACCTTTCTTCATCTCGACGACATCACTTATTGTGCTGGTTGCATAGCCCGAGTTATTGGAATAACCATAGATATAAACAGCATTGTTCTTGTTCAGTTGATAATGAACCTGATGACTGGAATATGCCATAATAACACATGAAATATGGTACAACCCCTTCCGTGGTGCTGTAAAAACTCCAGTGGACGGATTGTAGCCTTGACCTCTATTGACCCTGACATCGTCAAATTTGACCACGTCATCGATGCCTGTTAAGGTGAAAGAAGCTTGCTTCAAAGCTGCAACGAAGGCTGGTTTAATGCAGGTATCTGAAACCAACAAAGAACAAAGTATACATATAAATAGAAAAATGTTGTAATTCTTAAAATGGCGTAAAATAAGCGTTCTGTAATTTGTTAATCACAGTTTGCAAAAGGGTTAAACATAATATTACTAACAATATAGAAAAAACAATAAGGTACCGTGTGGTAGTGGGATGTACAACTACCTATACAATCAGTGCCTATCACCACTGATGTTTTGTGAGTTCGAACCACGTTCAGGAGAGGTGTACTAGATACAACATTATGTGATAAAGTTAGTCAGTGACAGGTCGGTGGTTTTTTGTGGGTACTCTGGTATCCTCCACCAATAACACTGACCACCACGATATAGCTGAAATATTGTATAAAATGGCGTTAAATACCATAACCCTAACCCTCTCAAAATCTTATTTACCTCTTCTAGTGTTAATTCCCATCACCATTTGGAGAAGATCTTCAGTGGTGCATGTCGTTTTACCTAAATTCAAAAGAAAATATTGTAAACATATATTTTTTATATTCCTAATGTAAGCATGAATGAAATACGAAAAATAAAGAGATGAAAAATGAGCCAAATAATTAACATTATATATATGTCCGTTTAATGTTAATATGGATGCATAATATTCGGGTGCACATGGACCGTTAGACTAAATCTCGCATATGTTGGCTATCCTGTGTAGGATCCTTGGCTTTATGTCTCCCAAACACTTTGAACATATTTGGCTTTCCAATATTTCGATTTTGAGATTACCTGGTGAATGTTTTTCCAGAAACGCGTCATGCGCACTAAATGTGATATCTACGTGTTTATTAGTAAGTAATGTGTATCATCTTTCGTTATGGTGCTTAACGCCACTAAGAATCCAATTAAACGTGTTGTTCTGCTACTACTGCAGAGTTCTTCATTACGAGAACAAGTGACCATTTATTAGATGATGACGATGTTTTCTTTATACTAGATTAACATCATCTGGATACTTGGTGCTTACTGGAGTGCTTCTTAGGGTCTATATTTCTAAGCTATGTAATGCAAACACAATGTCTATGCAAGTTATCCTATTAATATTTAGTTAATGTTGAATGCTCCAGTAATTAACTCATACAATAAACACACCTGCCTTTCCTCCTACGATAATTGTTTTCCTAGATAAATACAGATACCTAGTAAAGATAAATATCTCGACTTATGACCGTGTTGCAATCTAGAGAAAAACGACGGGATTCACCAGTGGAGCAGGAACTGCCTACCCTTCCGGAGCAACTGCGTTTCACCCCCGGTTTTTAATGCGGTTCGTGTTCCTCGATCAATAGTGTTATGTGTAATGTTTTGTAGATCGTTGTTTGTCCTTTTGGCCATTGCAATGTTTGTCCTTGTTGGATTTCCAGATTCTGATTACCCCTTTGGTATCTTCAAACTGTTCTAGTGACAGTTACATTCTAACTATTTAAAATGACACCATGTCCGTGAAATTCTTATTGCTTTTGTTTGTTTGTTTTATTCTAATTTCTACTACGAAATACTTACCATGTCCCACATTACAAGTAGCACCACACTCAAAGAAAGACAGACAAGCGATTACAATGGCAAACCACATTTTACAGTTCAATGTATATACGATGGTTACCGTAGTATCATGCAAGAAAACTTTGTGTTTCTGTTTTTATACCTCTTTTCCCGCCACATGTTAAAGACCTTTGAAATATGATATGTATAATGAGTATATAACACGCCATGTTTATACTATCACCATCACGCATAGGATTCTGGGAATTGTTTCACAGGATAAAGCTAAATACCAACATGGAGAGAATACTACGAAACAAATCACCATCAGAAGAGGCAAAGTAACGTAACGTAAATACAAAAGAGAGAACGGGATGATAATGTAAATCCGCACAATAATGTCCACTCCTCATTGCTATTTCCTGCTCCATACACGAAACCCGTGGTTGTTACTGCTATTAATGCACATCTCCAAACTTTACAACCTTTTACAGTGTACATTATGATTGACTGAGTGAATAATTGCTCCTTAGCGCCAACTCTGCAATTTGTCAGCTATTTCATTGCGAGAACAAGTTAATTTTCAATGAGATGATGATGAGGTCCGCTTTGTACTAGCCCAACTCACTTAGTTGGATATTTATAGTGCTATTTCACTGAAACAACAGTTCACGGATAGACATGCTGCCCCACTCGGACATTATCCTATTTCCGAGCAAACCAGTCTTTGTAATTTCACTTTAATGCTGTGGGATTAGCTGAGAAACAACATATACCACTGTTATAGTCTTTGGTTTGACCCAATCAGGACTCGAGCCCACGATCTACCGAACTCGAGGCGAGCACGCTAACTATTACACCACTGATGCGATTAAATTATCGTCGATTATTACATATTGTATATAGTGTTGTGCAGTGGTGGGTGGGGTGGGCTATGGTGTTTAACGCCACTTTCAACAATATTTCAGTCATTTCGTGGCGGTCAGTTTTATTGGTGGAGGAAACCGGAGTGCTCGGAGAAAACCACCAACCTGACGCAAGTTACTGAAAAACTTTATCTCATAATGTTGTATCGAGTACACCTCGCATGAATGGGATTCGAACTCACAACGTTAGTGGTGATAGACACTGCATTGCATAGGTAGTTGTAAATCCAACTACCATACGATCACATACACGACGGCCCCCTGATGCACAGTGTACTACAAGTTAGTTAATGATAATATGTATACATGACTGAGTTTAAAAATCCTTCTTATGTAAGGAGGAGGTTAGGATTTATGGTGTTTAACGATAATATCAACAATATTTCAGCTATATCGTGGCGGTAAGTTTATTGATGGAAAAAACCGGAGTAACCGGAGAAAACCATCGACCTGCCGCAAGTCACTGCAAAACTACCATAGGACCACAACCATGACGGTCCCTTCGCAGTAGGAAACAATGCAACGATGTCAAAGAATATGACAAAGTCCTAAAGGGAGGATGAATGACAGTAATAACTGGCTTCCTTTACTAATGCAATCCTAATAATATTTCTACTATAGAAAGCAAGCTCATTTTTAACATGTAATATTCTGTTCACATGGCCCTTTGTAATACCAGTTGCGAAAACACATCATTCAGATAAATTGAACACACTAGTGAGACATGAAATATAAAAAAATCGGTGTACACTATGAATCAAGTGACGGAAAGACAAGTTTTACCGGAGTGTATAACACGACGGGTGTCTTTTAAGAAGCATGAGCACCTGAGTTCACCCCCGTTTTATTATGTTGTCCTATTACGTGTTTTTACTTTCTTAGTTCCATGTTGTGATGTCCACTACGAATTCCGCATAAAAACGATGCTCGGTTCGTCTTTACCTTCAGTTGTTTGTATGAAGACTCATGTCTTGTTTACGTTATTTGTATTTGTTTGGTTCTTCTTTACCTTCAGTTGTTTGTAGGAGGGCTCATGTCTTGTTTATGTTATTTGTATTTGTTTGGTTCGTCTTTACCTTCAGTTGTTTGTAGGAGGGCTCATGTCTTGTTTATGTTATTTGTGTTTGTTTGGTTCTTCTTTACCTTCAGTTGTTTGTAGGAGGGCTCATGTCTTGTTTATGTTATTTGTGTTTGTTTGGTTCGTCTTTACCTTCAGTTGTTTGTAGGAGGGCTCATGTCTTGTTTATGTTATTTGTGTTTGTTTGGTTCGTCTTTACCTTCAGTTGTTTGTAGGAGGGCTCATGTCTTGTTTATGTTATTTGTGTTTGTTTGGTTCGTCTTTACCTTCAGTTGTTTGTAGAAGGGCTCATGTCTTGTTTATGTTATTTGTGTTTGTTCGGTTCTTCTTTACCTTCAGTTGTTTGTAGAAGGGCTCATGTCTTGTTTATGTTATTTGTATTTGTTTGGTTCGTCTTTACCTTCAGTTGTTTGTAGGAGGGCTCGTGTCTTGTTTATGTTATTTGTATTTGTTTGGTTCTTCTTTACCTTCAGTTGTTTGTAGGAGGGCTCATGTCTTGTTTATGTTATTTGTATTTGTTTGGTTCTTCATTACCTTCAGTTGTTTGTAGGAGGGCTCATGTCTTGTTTATGTTATTTGTATTTGTTTGGTTCGTCTTTACCTTCAGTTGTTTGTAGGAGGGCTCGTGTCTTGTTTATGTTATTTGTATTTGTTTGGTTCTTCTTTACCTTCAGTTGTTTGTAGGAGGGCTCATGTCTTGTTTATGTTATTTGTATTTGTTTGGTTCTTCATTACCTTCAGTTGTTTGTAGGAGGGCTCATGTCTTGTTTATGTTATTTGTATTTGTTCGGTTCTTCTTTACCTTCAGTTGTTTGTAGGAGGGCTCATGTCTTGTTTATGTTATTTGTATTTGTTTAGTTCTTCTTTACCTTCAGTTGTTTGTAGGAGGGCTCATGTCTTGTTTATGTTATTTGTATTTGTTTGGTTCTTCTTTACCTTCAGTTGTTTGTAGGAGGGCTCATGTCTTGTTTATGTTATTTGTATTTGTTTGGTTCGTCTTTACCTTCAGTTGTTTGTAGGAGGGCTCATGTCTTGTTTATGTTATTTGTATTTGTTTGGTTCGTCTTTACCTCCAGTTGTTTGTAGGAGGGCTCATGTCTTGTTTATGTTATTTGTATTTGTTTGGTTCTTCTTTACCTTCAGTTGTTTGTAGGAGGGCTCATGTCTTGTTTATGTTATTTGTGTTTGTTTGGTTCTTCTTTACCTTCAGTTGTTTGTAGGAGGGCTCATATCTTGTTTATGTTATTTGTATTTGTTTGGTTCGTCTTTACCTTCAGTTGTTTGTAGGAGGGCTCGTGTCTTGTTTATGTTATTTGTATTTGTTTGGTTCGTCTTTACCTTCAGTTGTTTGTAGAAGGGCTCATGTCTTGTTTATGTTATTTGTATTTGTTTGGTTCTTCTTTACCTTCAGTTGTTTGTTGGAGGGCTCATGTCTTGTTTATGTTATTTGTATTTGTTTGGTTCGTCTTTACCTTCAGTTGTTTGTTGGAGGGCTCATGTCTTGTTTACGTTATTTGTATTTGTTTGGTTCTTCTTTACCTTCAGTTGTTTGTAGGAGGGCTCATGTCTTGTTTATGTTATTTGTATTTGTTCGGTTCTTCTTTACCTTCAGTTGTTTGTAGGAGGGCTCATGTCTTGTTTATGTTATTTGTATTTGTTTGGTTCGTCTTTACCTTCAGTTGTTTGTAGGAGGGCTCATGTCTTGTTTATGTTATTTGTATTTGTTTGGTTCGTCTTTACCTTCAGTTGTTTGTTGGAGGGCTCATGTCTTGTTTACGTTATTTGTATTTGTTTGGTTCTTCTTTACCTTCAGTTGTTTGTGGGAGGGCTCATGTCTTGTTTACGTTATTTGTATTTGTTTGGTTCTTCTTTACCTTCAGTTGTTTGTAGGAGGGCTCATGTCTTGTTTATGTTATTTGTATTTGTTTGGTTCGTCTTTACCTTCAGTTGTTTGTTGGAGGGCTCATGTCTTGTTTACGTTATTTGTATTTGTTTGGTTCTTCTTTACCTTCAGTTGTTTGTAGGAGGGCTCATGTCTTGTTTATGTTATTTGTATTTGTTTGGTTCTTCTTTACCTTCAGTTGTTTGTAGGAGGGCTCATGTCTTGTTTACGTTATTTGTATTTGTTTGGTTCTTCTTTACCTTCAGTTGTTTGTAGGAGGGCTCATGTCTTGTTTATGTTATTTGTATTTGTTTGGTTCGTCTTTACCTTCAGTTGTTTGTAGGAGGGCTCATGTCTTGTTTATGTTATTTGTATTTGTTTGGTTCTTCTTTACCTTCAGTTGTTTGTAGGAGGGCTCATGTCTTGTTTACGTTATTTGTATTTGTTTGGTTCTTCTTTACCTTCAGTTGTTTGTAGGAGGGCTCATGTCTTGTTTACGTTATTTGTATTTGTTTGGTTCTTCTTTACCTTCAGTTGTTTGTAGGAGGGCTCATGTCTTGTTTATGTTATTTGTATTTGTTTGGTTCGTCTTTACCTTCAGTTGTTTGTAGGAGGGCTCATGTCTTGTTTATGTTATTTGTATTTGTTTGGTTCTTCTTTACCTTCAGTTGTTTGTAGGAGGGCTCATGTCTTGTTTACGTTATTTGTATTTGTTTGGTTCTTCTTTACCTTCAGTTGTTTGTAGGAGGGCTCATGTCTTGTTTATGTTATTTGTATTTGTTTGGTTCGTCTTTACCTTCAGTTGTTTGTAGGAGGGCTCATGTCTTGTTTATGTTATTTGTATTTGTTTGGTTCGTCTTTACTTTCAGTTGTTTGTAGGAGGGCTCATGTCTTGTTTATGTTATTTGTATTTCTTTGGTTCTTCTTTACCTTCAGTTGTTTGTAGAAGGGCTCATGTCTTGTTTATGTTATTTGTATTTGTTTGGTTCGTCTTTACCTTCAGTTGTTTGTAGGAGGGCTCATGTCTTGTTTATGTTATTTGTATTTGTTTGGTTCTTCTTTACTTTCAGTTGTTTGTAGGAGGGCTCATGTCTTGTTTATGTTATTTGTATTTGTTTGGTTCTTCATTACCTTCAGTTGTTTGTAGGAGGGCTCATGTCTTGTTTATGTTATTTGTATTTGTTTGGTTCTTCATTACCTTCAGTTGTTTGTAGGAGGGCTCATGTCTTGTTTATGTTATTTGTATTTGTTTGGTTCGTCTTTACTTTCAGTTGTTTGTAGGAGGGCTCATGTCTTGTTTATGTTATTTGTATTTGTTTGGTTCTTCTTTACCTTCAGTTGTTTGTAGGAGGGCTCATGTCTTGTTTATGTTATTTGTATTTGTTTGGTTCTTCATTACCTTCAGTTGTTTGTAGGAGGGCTCATGTCTTGTTTATGTTATTTGTATTTGTTTGGTTCGTCTTTACTTTCAGTTGTTTGTAGGAGGGCTCATGTCTTGTTTACGTTATTTGTATTTGTTTGGTTCGTCATTACCTTCAGTTGTTTGTAGGAGGGCTCATGTCTTGTTTATGTTATTTGTATTTGTTTAGTTCTTCTTTACCTTCAGTTGTTTGTAGGAGGGCTCATGTCTTGTTTATGTTATTTGTATTTGTTTGGTTCGTCTTTACCTTCAGTTGTTTGTAGGAGGGCTCATGTCTTGTTTATGTTATTTGTATTTGTTTGGTTCTTCTTTACCTTCAGTTGTTTGTAGGAGGGCTCATGTCTTGTTTACGTTATTTGTATTTGTTTAGTTCTTCATTACCTCCAGTTGTTTGTAGGAGGGCTCATGTCTTGTTTATGTTATTTGTATTTGTTTGGTTCTTCTTTACCTTCAGTTGTTTGTAGGAGGGCTCATGTCTTGTTTATGTTATTTGTATTTGTTTGGTTCGTCTTTACCTTCAGTTGTTTGTAGGAGGGCTCATGTCTTGTTTATGTTATTTGTATTTGTTT
The DNA here is from genome assembly GCA_963680875.1 of Bathymodiolus brooksi. NCBI lineage: Eukaryota > Metazoa > Mollusca > Bivalvia > Mytilida > Modiolidae > Bathymodiolus > Bathymodiolus brooksi. Next base: position 21,475,500 of record OY804584.1, read on the forward strand.
GGTTCTTCTTTACCTTCAGTTGTTTGTAGGAGGGCTCATGTCTTGTTTATGTTATTTGTATTTGTTTAGTTCTTCATTACCTTCAGTTGTTTGTAGGAGGGCTCATGTCTTGTTTACGTTATTTGTATTTGTTTGGTTCTTCTTTACCTTCAGTTGTTTGTAGGAGGGCTCATGTCTTGTTTATGTTATTTGTATTTGTTTGGTTCGTCTTTACCTTCAGTTGTTTGTAGGAGGGCTCATGTCTTGTTTATGTTATTTGTATTTGTTTGGTTCGTCTTTACCTTCAGTTGTTTGTAGGAGGGCTCATGTCTTGTTTATGTTATTTGTATTTGTTTGATTCTTCTTTACCTCCAGTTGTTTGTAGGAGGGCTCATGTCTTGTTTACGTTATTTGTATTTGTTTGGTTCTTCTTTACCTTCAGTTGTTTGTAGGAGGGCTCGTGTCTTGTTTATGTTATTTGTATTTGTTTAGTTCTTCTTTACCTTCAGTTGTTTGTTGGAGGGCTCATGTCTTATTTATGTTATTTGTATTTGTTTGGTTCTTCTTTACCTCCAGTTGTTTGTAGGAGGGCTCATGTCTTGTTTACGTTATTTGTATTTGTTTAGTTCTTCATTACCTTCAGTTGTTTGTAGGAGGGCTCATGTCTTGTTTATGTTATTTGTGTTTGTTTGGTTCTTCTTTACCTTCAGTTGTTTGTAGGAGGGCTCATGTCTTGTTTACGTTATTTGTATTTGTTTGGTTCTTCTTTACCTCCAGTTGTTTGTAGGAGGGCTCATGTCTTGTTTACGTTATTTGTGTTTGTTTGGTTCTTCTTTACCTTCAGTTGTTTGTAGGAGGGCTCATGTCTTGTTTATTTTATTTGTATTTGTTTGGTTCTTCTTTACCTTCAGTTGTTTGTAGGAGGGCTCATGTCTTGTTTACGTTATTTGTATTTGTTTGGTTCTTCTTTACCTCCAGTTGTTTGTAGGAGGGCTCATGTCTTGTTTACGTTATTTGTGTTTGTTTGGTTCTTCTTTACCTTCAGTTGTTTGTAGGAGGGCTCATGTCTTGTTTATGTTATTTGTATTTGTTTAATTCTTCATTACCTTCAGTTGTTTGTAGGAGGGCTCATGTCTTGTTTATGTTATTTGTGTTTGTTTGGTTCTTCTTTACCTTCAGTTGTTTGTAGGAGGGCTCATGTCTTGTTTATGTTATTTGTATTTGTTTGGTTCTTCTTTACCTTCAGTTGTTTGTAGGAGGGCTCATGTCTTGTTTATGTTATTTGTATTTGTTTGGTTCGTCTTTACCTTCAGTTGTTTGTAGGAGGGCTCATGTCTTGTTTATGTTATTTGTATTTGTTTGGTTCGTCTTTACCTTCAGTTGTTTGTAGGAGGGCTCATGTCTTGTTTATGTTATTTGTATTTGTTTGGTTCGTCTTTACCTTCAGTTGTTTGTAGGAGGGCTCATGTCTTGTTTATGTTATTTGTATTTGTTTAGTTCTTCTTTACCTTCAGTTGTTTGTAGGAGGGCTCATGTCTTGTTTATGTTATTTGTATTTGTTTGGTTCGTCTTTACCTCCAGTTGTTTGTAGGAGGGCTCATGTCTTGTTTATGTTATTTGTATTTGTTTGGTTCTTCTTTACCTCCAGTTGTTTGTAGGAGGGCTCATGTCTTGTTTATGTTATTTGTATTTGTTTGGTTCGTCTTTACCTTCAGTTGTTTGTAGGAGGGCTCATGTCTTGTTTATGTTATTTGTATTTGTTTGGTTCGTCTTTACCTTCAGTTGTTTGTAGGAGGGCTCATGTCTTGTTTACGTTATTTGTATTTGTTTGGTTCGTCTTTACCTTCAGTTGTTTGTAGGAGGGCTCATGTCTTGTTTACGTTATTTGTATTTGTTTGGTTCTTCTTTACCTTCAGTTGTTTGTAGGAGGGCTCATGTCTTGTTTATGTTATTTGTATTTGTTTGGTTCTTCTTTACCTTCAGTTGTTTGTAGGAGGGCTCATGTCTTGTTTATGTTATTTGTATTTGTTTGGTTCGTCTTTACCTTCAGTTGTTTGTAGGAGGGCTCATGTCTTGTTTATGTTATTTGTATTTGTTTAGTTCTTCTTTACCTCCAGTTGTTTGTAGGAGGGCTCATGTCTTGTTTATGTTATTTGTATTTGTTTGGTTCGTCTTTACCTTCAGTTGTTTGTAGGAGGGCTCATGTCTTGTTTATGTTATTTGTATTTGTTTGGTTCTTCTTTACCTTCAGTTGTTTGTAGGAGGGCTCATGTCTTGTTTATGTTATTTGTGTTTGTTCGGTTCTTCTTTACCTTCAGTTGTTTGTAGGAGGGCTCATGTCTTGTTTATGTTATTTGTATTTGTTTGGTTCGTCTTTACCTTCAGTTGTTTGTAGGAGGGCTCATGTCTTGTTTATGTTATTTGTATTTGTTTAGTTCTTCATTACCTTCAGTTGTTTGTAGGAGGGCTCATGTCTTGTTTATGTTATTTGTATTTGTTTGGTTCGTCTTTACCTTCAGTTGTTTGTAGGAGGGCTCATGTCTTGTTTATGTTATTTGTATTTGTTTGGTTCTTCTTTACCTTCAGTTGTTTGTAGGAGGTCTCGTGTCTTGTTTATGTTATTTGTATTAGTTTGGTTCGTCTTTACCTTCAGTTGTTTGTAGGAGGTCTCGTGTCTTGTTTATGTTATTTGTATTTGTTTAGTTCTTCTTTACCTTCAGTTGTTTGTAGGAGGGCTCATGTCTTGTTTATGTTATTTGTATTTGTTTGGTTCGTCTTTACCTTCAGTTGTTTGTAGGAGGGCTCATGTCTTGTTTAGGTTATTTGTATTTGTTTGGTTCTTCTTTACCTTCAGTTGTTTGTAGGAGGGCTCATGTCTTGTTTATGTTATTTGTATTTGTTTGGTTCGTCTTTACCTTCAGTTGTTTGTAGGAGGGCTCATGTCTTGTTTAGGTTATTTGTATTTGTTTGGTTCTTCATTACCTTCAGTTGTTTGTAGGAGGGCTCATGTCTTGTTTACGTTATTTGTATTTGTTTGGTTCTTCTTTACCTTCAGTTGTTTGTAGGAGGGCTCATGTCTTGTTTATGTTATTTGTATTTGTTTGGTTCGTCTTTACCTTCAGTTGTTTGTAGGAGGGCTCATGTCTTGTTTATGTTATTTGTATTTGTTTGGTTCGTCTTTACCTTCAGTTGTTTGTAGGAGGGCTCATGTCTTGTTTATGTTATTTGTATTTGTTTAGTTCTTCTTTACCTTCATTTGTTTGTAGGAGGTCTCATGTCTTGTTTATGTTATTTGTATTTGTTTGGTTCGTCTTTACCTTCAGTTGTTTGTAGGAGGGCTCATGTCTTGTTTATGTTATTTGTATTTGTTTGGTTCGTCTTTACCTTCAGTTGTTTGTAGAAGGGCTCATGTCTTGTTTATGTTATTTGTATTTGTTTGGTTCTTCTTTACCTTCAGTTGTTTGTTGGAGGGCTCGTGTCTTGTTTATGTTATTTGTATTTGTTCGGTTCTTCTTTACCGTCAGTTGTTTGTAGAAGGGCTCATGTCTTGTTTATGTTATTTGTATTTGTTTGGTTCGTCTTTACCTCCAGTTGTTTGTAGGAGGGCTCATGTCTTGTTTACGTTATTTGTATTTGTTTGGTTCTTCTTTACCTTCAGTTGTTTGTAGGAGGGCTCATGTCTTGTTTATGTTATTTGTATTTGTTTAGTTCTTCTTTACCTCCAGTTGTTTGTAGGAGGGCTCATGTCTTGTTTATGTTATTTGTATTAGTTTGGTTCGTCTTTACCTTCAGTTGTTTGTAGGAGGGCTCATGTCTTGTTTATGTTATTTGTATTTGTTTGGTTCGTCTTTACCTTCAGTTGTTTGTAGGAGGGCTCATGTCTTGTTTACGTTATTTGTATTTGTTTAGTTCTTCTTTACCTTCAGTTGTTTGTAGGAGGGCTCATGTCTTGTTTACGTTATTTGTATTTGTTTGGTTCGTCTTTACCTTCAGTTGTTTGTAGGAGGGCTCGTGTCTTGTTTATGTTATTTGTATTAGTTTGGTTCGTCTTTACCTTCAGTTGTTTGTAGGAGGGCTCATGTCTTGTTTATGTTATTTGTATTTGTTTGGTTCGTCTTTACCTTCAGTTGTTTGTAGGAGGGCTCATGTCTTGTTTACGTTATTTGTATTTGTTTGGTTCGTCTTTACCTTCAGTTGTTTGTAGGAGGGCTCATGTCTTGTTTACGTTATTTGTATTTGTTTAGTTCTTCTTTACCTTCAGTTGTTTGTAGGAGGGCTCATGTCTTGTTTACGTTATTTGTATTTGTTTGGTTCGTCTTTACCTCCAGTTGTTTGTAGGAGGGCTCATGTCTTGTTTATGTTATTTGTATTTGTTTGGTTCTTCTTTACCTTCAGTTGTTTGTAGGAGGGCTCGTGTCTTGTTTACGTTATTTGTATTTGTTTTGGTTCGTCTTTACCTTCAGTTGTTTGTAGGAGGGCTCATGTCTTGTTTATGTTATTTGTATTTGTTTGGTTCTTCTTTACCTTCAGTTGTTTGTAGGAGGGCTCATGTCTTGTTTATGTTATTTGTATTTGTTTTGGTTCGTCTTTACCTTCAGTTGTTTGTAGGAGGGCTCATGTCTTGTTTATGTTATTTGTATTTGTTTGGTTCGTCTTTACCTTCAGTTGTTTGTAGGAGGGCTCATGTCTTGTTTATGTTATTTGTATTTGTTTGGTTCGTCTTTACCTTCAGTTATTTGTAGGAGGGCTCATGTCTTGTTTATGTTATTTGTATTTGTTTGGTTCTTCATTACCTTCAGTTGTTTGTAGGAGGGCTCATGTCTTGTTTATGTTATTTGTATTTGTTTGGTTCTTCTTTACCTTCAGTTGTTTGTAGGAGGGCTCATGTCTTGTTTACGTTATTTGTATTTGTTTGGTTCGTCTTTACCTTCAGTTGTTTGTAGGAGGGCTCATGTCTTGTTTATGTTATTTGTATTTGTTTGGTTCTTCTTTACCTTCAGTTGTTTGTAGGAGGGCTCATGTCTTGTTTATGTTATTTGTATTTGTTTGGTTCGTCTTTACCTTCAGTTGTTTGTAGGAGGGCTCATGTCTTGTTTACGTTATTTGTATTTGTTTAGTTCTTCTTTACCTTCAGTTGTTTGTAGGAGGGCTCATGTCTTGTTTATGTTATTTGTATTTGTTTGGTTCGTCTTTACCTTCAGTTGTTTGTAGGAGGGCTCATGTCTTGTTTATGTTATTTGTGTTTGTTTGGTTCTTCTTTACCTTCAGTTGTTTGTAGGAGGGCTCATGTCTTGTTTATGTTATTTGTATTTGTTTGGTTCGTCTTTACCTTCAGTTGTTTGTAGGAGGGCTCATGTCTTGTTTATGTTATTTGTATTTGTTTGGTTCGTCTTTACCTTCAGTTGTTTGTAGGAGGGCTCATGTCTTGTTTATGTTATTTGTATTTGTTTGGTTCTTCTTTACCTTCAGTTGTTTGTAGGAGGGCTCATGTCTTGTTTATGTTATTTGTATTTGTTTGGTTCGTCTTTACCTCCAGTTGTTTGTAGGAGGGCTCATGTCTTGTTTATGTTATTTGTATTTGTTTGGTTCGTCTTTACTTTCAGTTGTTTGTAGGAGGGCTCATGTCTTGTTTACGTTATTTGTATTTGTTTGGTTCTTCTTTACCTTCAGTTGTTTGTAGGAGGGCTCATGTCTTGTTTATGTTATTTGTATTTGTTTGGTTCGTCTTTACTTTCAGTTGTTTGTAGGAGGGCTCATGTCTTGTTTATGTTATTTGTATTTGTTTGGTTCTTCTTTACCTTCAGTTGTTTGTAGGAGGGCTCATGTCTTGTTTATGTTATTTGTATTTGTTTAGTTCGTCTTTACCTTCAGTTGTTTGTAGGAGGGCTCGTGTCTTGTTTATGTTATTTGTATTTGTTTGGTTCTTCTTTACCTTCAGTTGTTTGTAGGAGGGCTCATGTCTTGTTTATGTTATTTGTATTTGTTTGGTTCGTCTTTACCTTCAGTTGTTTGTAGGAGGGCTCATGTCTTGTTTATGTTATTTGTATTTGTTTGGTTCGTCTTTACTTTCAGTTGTTTGTAGGAGGGCTCATGTCTTGTTTATGTTATTTGTATTTGTTTGGTTCTTCTTTACCTTCAGTTGTTTGTAGGAGGGCTCATGTCTTGTTTACGTTATTTGTATTTGTTTAGTTCGTCTTTACCTTCAGTTGTTTGTAGGAGGGCTCGTGTCTTGTTTATGTTATTTGTATTTGTTTGGTTCGTCTTTACCTTCAGTTGTTTGTAGGAGGGCTCATGTCTTGTTTATGTTATTTGTATTTGTTTGGTTCTTCTTTACCTTCAGTTGTTTGTAGGAGGGCTCATGTCTTGTTTATGTTATTTGTATTTGTTTGGTTCGTCTTTACCTTCAGTTGTTTGTAGGAGGGCTCATGTCTTGTTTATGTTATTTGTATTTGTTTAGTTCGTCTTTACCTTCAGTTGTTTGTAGGAGGGCTCATGTCTTGTTTATGTTATTTGTATTTGTTTGGTTCTTCTTTACCTTCAGTTGTTTGTAGGAGGGCTCATGTCTTGTTTATGTTATTTGTATTTGTTTGGTTCTTCTTTACCTTCAGTTGTTTGTTGGAGGGCTCATGTCTTGTTTACGTTATTTGTATTTGTTTGGTTCTTCTTTACCTTCAGTTGTTTGTAGGAGGGCTCATGTCTTGTTTATGTTATTTGTATTTGTTTGGTTCTTCTTTACCTTCAGTTGTTTGTAGGAGGGCTCGTGTCTTGTTTATGTTATTTGTGTTTGTTTGGTTCTTCTTTACCTTCAGTTGTTTGTTGGAGGGCGCGTGTCTTGTTTATGTTATTTGTGTTTGTTCGGTTCTTCTTTACCGTCAGTTGTTTGTAGGAGGGCTCATGTCTTGTTTATGTTATTTGTATTTGTTTGGTTCGTCTTTACCTTCAGTTGTTTGTAGGAGGGCTCATGTCTTGTTTATGTTATTTGTATTTGTTCGGTTCTTCTTTACATTCAGTTGTTTGTAGGAGGGCTCATGTCTTGTTTACGTTATTTGTATTTGTTCGGTTCTTCTTTACCTCCAGTTGTTTGTAGGAGGGCTCGTGTCTTGTTTACGTTATTTGTATTTGTTTGGTTCGTCTTTACTTTCAGTTGTTTGTAGGAGGGCTCATGTCTTGTTTACGTTATTTGTATTTGTTCGGTTCTTCTTTACCTTCAGTTGTTTGTAGAAGGGCTCATGTCTTGTTTAAGTTATTTGTATTTGTTTGGTTCGTCTTTACCTCCAGTTGTTTGTAGGAGGGCTCGTGTCTTGTTTATGTTATTTGTATTTGTTTGGTTCTTCTTTACCTCCAGTTGTTTGTAGGAGGGCTCATGTCTTGTTTATGTTATTTGTGTTTGTTTGGTTCTTCTTTACCTTCAGTTGTTTGTAGGAGGGCTCGTGTCTTGTTTACGTTATTTGTGTTTGTTTGGTTCTTCTTTACCTTCAGTTGTCTGTATGAAGACTCATGTCTTGTTTTCGTTATTTGTTATTTTGTTATCACAAATATTGTGGTTGTGTGTTGTCTTTCTTCGTCTTGTTGCCAGTTTCTCTAGATTGTCCATTTGTGATTGCCCCTTCGATTGTCACTAACGTTTATTTTCTAACAGTTTTGATGGAGAATAGGTATGGTAGCAGATGAAACACGGACGCTCCATACCTGTCGACAATGCTTGTTGTCAGTGAGTAAGAAAGGATATGGATATAAATGAAGAGGAGAGACTATCCAACATTACAGTTAGACACAACATCAAGTAAAGTACAGCGCATTTATTCTTATTCTGCATTTCAAAGTCACAATAGAGTCTTTATGACTCATACTCTAAAATGAGTGTCAACTATGTATCTGCAGTAGGCTATAAAGTAAAACTTATAGAAGATAAGATTGGAATTTTGTTTTCGGAATAAGTATCCTTTTTGCATTACTTGACGTCTGTCCATGTGTCGTCGTTTACTCTGTTACATTTTAATATAGTTTTATGTGACTTTTCAATGGAATATTTAAATACGGTAGCTCAAGACAGATGGTGGTTAAATACGGGTTTAACTAATATGAAAGGAGATGAAGATTAAGGTCAAACAATCCAAGTTTTTATAAAAGAGGTAGTCGCTAAAGCAGGTTTGTCTGTAAGTGGTAAATAATGATACGATAATGTATTAAGAAGCTATTGTTTGTCTGTAGGTGGTACGTATTGATACGATAATGTATTAAGAAGCAGGTTTGTCTGTAGGTGGTACATAATGATACGATAATGTATTAAGAAGCAGGTTTGTCTGTAGGTGGTACATAATGATACGATAATGTATTAAGAAGCAGGTTTGTCTGTAGATGGTACATAATGATACGATAATGTATTAAGAAGCAGGTTTGTCTGTAAGTGGTACATAATGATACGATAATGTATTAAGAAGCAGGTTTGTCTGTAGGTGGTACATAATGATACGATAATGTATTAAGAAGCAGGTTTGTCTGTAGGTGGTACATAATGATACGATAATGTATTAAGAAGCAGGTTTGTCTGTAGGTGGTACATAATGATACAATAATGTATTAAGAAGCAGGTTTGTCTGTAGGTGGTACATAATGATACGATAATGTATTAAGAAGCAGGTTTGTCTGTAGGTGGTACATAATGATACGATAATGTATTAAGAAGCAGGTTTGTCTGTAGGTGGTACATAATGATACGATAATGTATTAAGAAGCAGGTTTGTCTGTAGGTGGTACATAATGATACGATAATGTATTAAGAAGCAGGTTTGTCTGTAGGTGGTACATAATGATACGATAATGTATTAAGAAGCAGGTTTGTCTGTAGGTGGTACATAATGATACGATAATGTATTAAGAAGCAGGTTTGTCTGTAAGTGGTACATAATGATACGATAATGTATTAAGAAGCAGGTTTGTCTGTAAGTGGTACATAATGATACGATAATGTATTAAGAAGCAGGTTTGTCTGTAGGTGGTACATAATGATACGATAATGTATTAAGAAGCAGGTTTGTCTGTAGGTGGTACATAATGATACGATAATGTATTAAGAAGCAGGTTTGTCTGTAGGTGGTACATAATGATACGATAATGTATTAAGAAGCAGGTTTGTCTGTAGGTGGTACATAATGATACGATAATGTATTAAGAAGCAGGTTTGTCTGTAGGTGGTACATAATGATACGATAATGTATTAAGAAGCAGGTTTGTCTGTAAGTGGTACATAATGATACGATAATGTATTAAGAAGCAGGTTTGTCTGTAAGTGGTACATAATGATACGATAATATATTAAGAAGCAGGTTTGTCTGTAATTGGTACATAATGATACGATAATGTATTAAGAAGCAGGTTTGTCTGTAGGTGGTACATAATGATACGATAATGTATTAAGAAGCAGGTTTGTCTGTAGGTGGTACATAATGATACGATAATGTATTAAGAAGCTATTGGCTAGTCTGTTGGAAAGATTTGTTGAAAAAAATTCTTGTTTACATGTAATTGTGGGATGAGTACAAAAATATATCTTTAGCATAACCTTAAAATCATTTGCACTTTCATTCATATACTGCAAATAAATAGATTTACTATGTTCATATGATGGGGGAATAATCTGTGTTTTTATTGGTCATATCCGGTTGTATGTGGAAGAAAAACATGACCTTTGGTTTACATGTAGGCAATAAAAGGTGACATTTGAATAATGGTAATAAATTACCGAACTCCGAACAATCTTCCAAAGGGAAAGACAAAACTCAAAATAGGTAAAATAGTTGTCAAAGCAGTACCAAATTCAGTGAGGAGGGTGGAACATCTGTTCATAGCCCTGGTCCAGTAGCCTGTTTCTCAGATAAAGATGATGTTTCAGGAAATCAGAATAATTGCTAATTGTCCTTGCATAGCGAATGAATTGCGAGATGTAAACACCATATCCAGGAGAAGCTGGTATATTGCTGCATATATTTGGAAAATTTATGATTTTAAAATTGAAGTCGTCCCGTTTATCATACAATTTAGTAGTGAGGTGACCACTGTCGTTAAATTCGAGGTATAAGTCCAAAAATGATGCGGACGAAGCTGTATCTGTGGTCTCTTTGACACGATTCTGTCAGGCAAGAACGAAATTCAAACACGCATAAAGTTTATAAAAAAGTTTATCCGATATTATCAACAATTCAAGCAATATCAACAAATCGAGCAACCAATATGACATAACCACATCTTGCCTCAAATCTTGTCTGGAAAGCATTTGCACAATAGCATCATTTCACAAAGAGTGGAGGCTTGGACCAATAAAACTAGCTTAATCCCGCCTGTACCAAGCCATGAAAGTGAGCGCTCATGTATTTTTTGTTAGAGATATCGATTCTTTCGACGATTTGATTCCGGAATTGTTCCGACAGTGTAGTATTTTTTGTTTTTCATTTTATCCTTGAACACAAAATAGACTATGACCTTTCGAGAGCACCTTGATTAAACAGCGGTTGATGGCGGGGTTTATGTTGTTCATCTATTTGTTTTTTGCTTTGGTTAATCTTCGTTTTCTGTTTTGTGCCCAAGTTTGTCTATGTAGTTAGATTGTTAATGTTGAACAACACGTGAGCCATATCTTGTTTCAGATCTGAGGTTTGTGGGGTTCGTGTTTTCTGATATTTATTTATTTTTGTTCCTGTTTACATTTTCTTGTTGGAAGAGAAGCTTGAAGATATCAAAGAGGAAATGCAGGTCCTCGTTTGGGACTGGTACAAAGATGTGTCTATTTGCTGATTGCCCCTTGCTCGCTTTGGAACGGCACAAAGATGTGTCTATTTGATGACTGTAAAATTAATCAAATATTGTGTTACATATAGCCGAACCTATGGTTTTTGTAACATATTTTTATTGTTCAGATGGCTTGAATAAAAAATGTTTTCTGCAAGCATGTTTTAAATAAGGGTAATAACAAAATTACCGAACTCCGAACAATCTTAGAAAGGGAAGGTCACAACTCATAAGTATATAAACAGACAAAATCAGTCAACAACCGGAAAACTGTGAAAACCGTAATGACCCTGACTTGGTACAGACATTTCTAAAGAAATGGTTGATTGAATCAGATTTTAAAGCGCCAAACCTCCCGCTTTCATTACGGCTCAAAGGTTCCGGCTGTCGCTATAGCAGTATTTATAACGATACTGGAACAAAATAGGTAAAATAGTTGTCAAAGCAGTACCAAATTCAGTGAAGTAAATGTCAAAAATACTTTTAAGTCACACATTGATAAACAAATATTTTTGACATTTTTGTTGACTTCCTTATCTTTATACATTTTCCCTATATGAATGCTGTCTTCGATTTCTTCAACGAAATGTCCGAACCATCCCTTCATTATAAAACGGTTCCTGTTTTGTCTTAACTTTAAGAAAATCAACTAAGTATTAAAACTACGACTTCATCACGAGTGCAAGTCCAGATAATATTTAATGGTGCTTACCACTACAACAGCTGCCATTGTATCCTCAATACTTTCTCCAAATAAAACTGACGCAACAATATATCTAAACACCATAATATGACAACAGCCGATTAAACTAAGAGTTAGAGTGGTGCAGGCCTCAAAAAGTTGGGAAATAAACATTTTAATGGGATGACTGGTCCTTTTTTGATACTTCGATCGCAAACTTCAAACAATAAACAAAGAAATATTTAAACAACTCAATTCACCTCCCGCAGTTTCACAGAAATAAAAGAAAAATAAACTTTGATAGTACAAATACTAGTAGTTTAGCTTAAGCATATTGTATTTGAAAAACAAAGTATCAGATGGGACTGGAACAAGTTATCACAACATTAATGAATTCCGTTTCCCTTTTTCAAAAATATCAACAAAAATTGATAGCACATAATGGCGATAATTATACAAATAAATTTTACAATATGATATATTTAGACGATAATTATAAAGAAAATATAAAGAAAAATAAGGTAAAATAACATGTTAAAAACTTCAAAACAGAAGAATATGTAAGCATAAGGAAGACTACTGCTATATCTCGTGTCATATAGTATTATTTCTAACTTATACATAAGTAGGTATTTTTTAATTGTTATTATGCACTGGTTTTATTTATTTGCACTCGCTACATAACAGGTCAGAAAAGCTCGCCAGAGGCTTGTTTTTCTACCTGTTTCTAAAGCTTGTACAACTACATTTGATATTTTCCGACAATGTACGTATATGTGTGCATAGTTAGTATATAGTGATCATATAGTTATGTTGGTACAATTAAACAACACGTTGTGAACTGTAGGTAAACATTGGATTGTGAACTGTATGCAAAGAATTGATTGTGAACTATAGGTAAACAATGGGTTGTGAACTGTACGCAAACAATGCGTTGTGAACTGTAGGTAAACAATGTGTTGTGAACGGTAGGTAAACAATGCGTTGTGAACTGTAGGTAAGCAATGCGTTGTGAACTGTAGGTAAACAATGGATTGTGAACTGTAGGTACACAATGGGTTTTGAACTGTAGGTAAACAATGGGTTGTGAACTGTAGGTAAACAATGGGTTTTGAACGGTAGGTAAGCAATTGGTAGTGAACTGTAGGTAAATAATGTGCTGTGAACTGTAGATAAACAATGGGTTGTGAACTGTAGGTAAACAATGCGTTGTGGACGGTAGATAAACAATGGGTTGTGAACTGTAGGTAAGCAATGGGTTGTGAACTGTAGGTAAACAATGTGTTGTGAACTGTAGGTAAGCAATGCGTTGTGAACTGTAGGTAAGCAATTGGTTGTGAACTGTAGGTAAATAATGTGCTGTGAACTGTAGGTAAACAATGGTTGTTAACTAGGTAAACAATGGGTTGTGAACTGTAGGTAAACAATGGGTTGTGAACTGTAGGTAAACAATGGGTTGTGAACTGTAGGTAAACGATGTGCTGTGAACTGTAGGTAAACAATGGGTTGTGAACTGTAGGTAAACAATGGGTTGTGAACTGTAGGTAAGCAATGTGTTGTGAACTGTAGGTAAGTAATGTGTTGGGAACTGTAGGTAAACAATGTGTTGTGAACTGTAGGTAAGTAATGTATTGTGAACTGCAGATAAACAATGTGTTTTCAACTGTAGGTAAGCAATGTGCTGTGAAATCTAGGTAAGCAATGTGTTGTGAACTCGAGGAAAACAATACGTTGTGGACTGTAGGTAAACAATGTGTTGTGAACTGTAGGGAAGCAATGGGTTGTGAACTGTAGGTAAACGATGTGCTATGAACTGTAGGTGCCCAATGGGTTGTGAGGGGTAGCAGAGAAATGGGTTGTGAACTGTAGGTAAATGATGTGCTGTGAACTGTAGATAAACAATGGGTTGTGAACTGTAGGTAAGCAATGGGTTGTGAACTGTAGGTAAACGATGGGGTGTGAACTCTAGCTAAGCAATATGTTGTGAACTGTAGGTATGCAATGGGTTGTGAACTGTAGGTAAACGATGTGCTGTGAACTGTAGATAAACAATGCGCTGTGAAATGTAGGAAAACAATGGGTTGTGAACTGTAGGTAAGCAATGGGTTGTGAACTGTAGGTAAACGATGTGCTGTGAACTGTAGGTAAACAATGGGTTGTGAACTGTAGGTAAGTGATGTTTTGTGAACTGTAGGTAAACAATTCGTTGTGAACTGTTGGTAAACAATGGGTTGTGAACTGTAGCTAAACAATGGGTTCTGAACTGTAGGTAAGCAATGTGTTGTGAACTGTAGGTAAGCAATGGGTTGTGAACTGTAGGTAAACAATGGGTTGTGAACTGTAGGTAAACAAAGGGTTGTGAACTGTAGGTAAGCAATGTATTGTGAACTGTAGGTAAGCAATGGGTTGTGAACTGCAGGTAAGCAATGAGTTGTGAACTGTAGGTAAGCAATGGGTTGTGAACTGTAGGTAAACAATGGGTTGTGAACTGTAGGTTAACAATGCGCTTTGAACTGTATGTAAAAAATGCGTTGTAATCTGTAGGTAAAGAATGGATTGTGAACTGTAGGTAAACAATGGGTTGTGAACTGTAGGTAAGCAATTGGTTGTGAACTGTAGGTAAGCAATGGGTTGTGAACTGTAGGTAAGCAATGGATTGTGAACTGTAGGTAAGCTATGGGTTGTGAACTGCAGGTAAGCAATGAGTTGTGAACTGTAGGTAAGCAATGGGTTGTGAACTGTAGGTAAACAATGCGCTGTGAACTGTATGTAAACAATGCGTTGTGAACTGTAGGTAAACAATGGATTGTGAACGGTAGGTAAACAATGGGTTGTGAACTGTAGGTAAGCAATACGTTGTGAACCGTAGGTAAACAATGGGTTGTGAACTGTAGGTAAACAATGTGTTGTGAACTGTAGGTAAACAATGGGTTGTGAACTATAGGTAAGCAATGGGTTGTGAACTGTAGGTAAGCAATGGGTGGTGAACTGTAGGTAAACGATGTGCTGTGAAATGTAGGTAAACGATGTGCTGTGAAATGTAGGTAAGCAATGGATTGTGAACTGTAGGTCTGTATGTAAACAATGCATTGTGAACTGTAGGTATGCAATGCATTGTGAACTGTAGGTAAACGATGTGCTGTGAACTGTAGGAAAACAATGGGTTATGAACGGTAGGTTAGCAATGGGTTGTGAACTGTAGGTAAACGATGTGCTGTGAACTGTAGCTAAACAATTGGTTGTGAACAGTAGATAAGCAATGGGTTGTGAACTGTAGGTAAGCAATGAGTTGTGAACTGTAGGTAAGCAATGGGTTGTGAACTGTAGGTAAACAATGGGTTGTGAACTGTAGGTAAACAATGTGTTGTGAACTGTAGGTAAGCAATTGGTTGTGAACTGTAGGTAAGCAATTGGTTGTGAACTGTAGGTAAACAACGGGGTTGTGAACTGTAGGTAAGCAATCGGTTGTGAACTGTAGGTAAGCAATGGGTTCTGAACTGTAGGTAAGCAATGTGTTGTGAACTGTAGGTAAGCAATTGGTTGTGAACTGTAGGTAAACAATGGGTTGTGAACTGTAGGTAAACAATGGGTTGTGAACTGTAGGTAAACAATGGGTTGTGAACTGTAGGTAAGCAATGGGTTGTGAACTGTAGGTAAGCAATTGGTTGTGAACTGTAGGTAAACAACGGGGTTGTGAACTGTAGGTAAGCAATCGGTTGTGAACTGTAGGTAAGCAATGGGTTCTGAACTGTAGGTAAGCAATGTGTTGTGAACTGTAGGTAAGCAATTGGTTGTGAACTGTAGGTAAACAATGGGTTGTGAACTGTAGGTAAACAAAGGTTGTGAACTGTAGGTAAGCAATGTATTGTGAACTGTAGGTAAGCAATGGGTTGTGAGCTGCAGGTAAGCAATGAGTTGTGAACTGTAGGTAAGCAATGGGTTGTGAACTGTAGGTAAACAATGGGTTGTGAACTGTAGGTTAACAATGCGCTTTGAACTGTAGGTAAAAAATGCGTTGTAATCTGTAGGTAAAGAATGGATTGTGAACTGTAGGTAAACAATGGGTTGTGAACTGTAGGTAAGCAATTGGTTGTGAACTGTAGGTAAGCAATGGGTTGTGAACTGTAGGTAAGCAATGGATTGTGAACTGTAGGTAAGCTATGGGTTGTGAACTGCAGGTAAGCAATGAGTTGTGAACTGTAGGTAAGCAATGGGTTGTGAACTGTAGGTAAACAATGCGCTGTGAACTGTAGGTAAACAATGCGTTGTGAACTGTAGGTAAACAATGGATTGTGAACGGTAGGTAAACAATGGGTTGTGAACTGTAGGTAAGCAATACGTTGTGAACCGTAGGTAAACAATGGGTTGTGAACTGTAGGTAAGCAATGGGTTGTGAACTGTAGGTAAACAATCGGTTGTGAACTGTAGGTAAACAATGGGTTGTGAACTATAGGTAAGCAATGGGTTGTGAACTGTAGGTAAGCAATGGGTGGTGAACTGTAGGTACACGATGTGCTGTGAAATGTAGGTAAGCAATGGATTGTGAACTGTAGGTCTGTAGGTAAACAATGCTTTGTGAACTGTAGGTATGCAATGAATTGTGAACTGTAGGTAAACGATGTGCTGTGAACTGTAGGTAAACAATGGGTTATGAACGGTAGGTTAGCAATGGGTTGTGAACTGTAGGTAAGCAATGAGTTGTGAACTGTAGGTAAGCAATGGGTTGTGAACTGTAGGTAAACAATGGGTTGTGAACTGTAGGTAAGCAATTGGTTGTGAACTGTAGGTAAACAACGGGGTTGTGAACTGTAGGTAAGCAATCGGTTGTGAACTGTAGGTAAGCAATGGGTTCTGAACTGTAGGTAAGCAATGTGTTGTGAACTGTAGGTAAGCAATGGGTTGTGAACTGTAGGTAAACAATGGGTTGTGAACTGTAGGTAAACAAAGGGTTGTGAACTGTAGGTAAGCAATGTATTGTGAACTGTAGGTAAGCAATGGGTTGTAAACTGCAGGTAAGCAATGAGTTGTGAACTGTAGGTAAGCAATGGGTTGTGAACTGTAGGTAAACAATGGGTTGTGAACTGTAGGTTAACAATGCGCTTTGAACTGTAGGTAAAAAATGCGTTGTAATCTGTAGGTAAAGAATGGATTGTGAACTGTAGA
This sequence comes from Bathymodiolus brooksi, assembly GCA_963680875.1. Classification (NCBI taxonomy): domain Eukaryota; kingdom Metazoa; phylum Mollusca; class Bivalvia; order Mytilida; family Modiolidae; genus Bathymodiolus; species Bathymodiolus brooksi. The sequence goes on from OY804584.1 coordinate 21,492,109, forward strand.
TAAACAATGGGTTGTGAACTGTAGGTAAGCAATTGGTTGTGAACTGTAGGTAAGCAATGCATTGTGAACTGTAGGTAAGCAATGGGTTGTGACCTGTAGGTAAGCAATGGGTGGTGAACTGTAGGTAAACGATGTGCTGTGAAATGTAGGTAAGCAATGGATTGTGAACTGTAGGTCTGTAGGTAAACAATGCATTGTGAACTGTAGGTATGCAATGAATTGTGAACTGTAGGTAAACGATGTGCTGTGAACTGTAGGTAAACAATGGGTTATGAACGGTAGGTTAGCAATGGGTTGTGAACTGTAGGTAAACGATGTGCTGTGAACTGTAGGTAAACAATTGGTTATGAACAGTAGATAAGCAATGGGTCGTGAACTGTAGGCAAACGATGTGCTATGAACTGTAGGTAAGCAAATGGTTGTGAACGATAGGTAAGCAATACGTTGTGAACTGTTGGTAAACGATGTGCTGTGAACTGTAGGTAAACAATGGGTTGTGAACTGTAGGTAAACAATGGGTTGTGAACTGTAGGTAAACAATGAGTTGTGAACTCTAGGTAAACGATGTGCTGTGAACTGTAGGTAATCAATGTGTTGTGAACTGTAGGTAAGCAATGTGTTGAGAACTCTAGGTAATCAATGCGTTGTGAACTGTAGGTAGACAATGTGTTGTGAACGGTAGGTAAACGATGTGCTGTGAACTGTAGGTAAACAATGCGTTGTGAACAGTAGGTAAACAATGTATTGCGAACTGTTGCCAGTTTCTCTAGATTCTCCATTTGTGATTGCCCCTTCGATTGTCTTTAACGTTTATTTTCTAACAGTTTTGATGGAGAATAGGTATGGTAACAGAGGAAACACGGACGCTCCATACCAGTCGACAAATGCTTGTTGTCTATCCTAACATGAGTGTCAACTATGTATCTGCAGTAGGCTATAAAGTAAAACTTATAGAAGATAAGATTGGAATTTTGTTTTCGGAATAAGTGTCTTTTTGCATTACTTGAAGGCTGTCCATGTGTCGTCGTTTACTTGACGGCTGTCCATGTGTCGTCGTTTACTCTGTTACATATATAGTCTTATGTGACTTTTCAATGGAATATTTAAATGAAGATTAAGGTCAAACAATCCAAGTTTTTATAAAAGAGGTAGTCGCTAAAGCAGGTTTGTCTGTAAGTGGTACCTAATGATACGATAATGTATTAAGAAGCAGGTTTGTCTGTAGGTGGTACCTATTGATACGATAATGTATTAAGAAGCAGGTTTGTCTGTAAGTGGTACATAATGATACGATAATGTATTAAGAAGCAGGTTTGTCTGTAGGTGGTACATAATGATACGATAATGTATTAAGAAGCAGGTTTGTCTGTAGGTGGTACATAATGATACGATAATGTATTAAGAAGCAGGTTTGTCTGTAGGTGGTATCTATTGATACGATAATGTATTAAGAAGCTATTGGCTAGTCTGTTGGAAAGATTTGTTGAAAAAAAATTCTTGTTTACATGTAATTGTGGGATGAGTACAAAAATATATCTTTAGCATAACCTTAAAATCATTTGCACTTTCATTCATATACTGCAAATAAATAGATTTACTATGTTCATATGATGGGGGAATAATCTGTGCTTTTATTGGTCATATCCGGTTGTATGTGGAAGAAAAACATGACCTTTGGTTTACATGTAGGCAATAAAAGGTGACATTTGAATAATGGTAATAAATTACCGAACTCCGAACAATCTTCCAAAGGGAAAGACAAAACTCAAAATAGGTAAAATAGTTGTCAAAGCAGTACCAAATTCAGTGAGGAGGGTGGAACATCTGTTCATAGCCCTGGTCCAGTAGCCTGTTTCTCAGATAAAGATGATTTTTCAGGAAATCAGAATAATTGCTAATTGTCCTTGCATAGCGAATGAATTGCGAGATGTAAACACCATATGCAGGAGAAGCTGGTATATTGCTGCACATATTTGGAAAATTTATGATTTTAAAATTGAAGTCGTCCCGTTTATCATACAATTTAGTAGTGAGGTGACCACTGTCGTTAAATTCGAGGTATAAGTCCAAAAATGATGCGGACGAAGCTGTATCTGTGGTCTCTTTGACACGATTCTGTCAGGCAAGAACAATACAGAGAACAGCAATACAGATGTTCAGACAGACACTGTACAGAATACAACTACTGTCGAAATACACAATACAACACAAGAAGGTGAAAGTACAGCTGATGATATTGAACAATTACAAAGTGTACAGAAAGTAACATTTTCTAAGACCGATTCAACCAAAAATTCAAAAGCAAGTGGGAAAAAAAATTCATTGAAGCATGGACAAAAAACAATGGAAACATTTCTGAAAACACCAGTATCACATGGACCTAAACAGACAGTTAGAAGTCACACACCTCCAACTCCACCTGACAGACAAGATGACCAGACTAACAAGAACAATGGCTCAAAAAAAGCCAAGGTGTAATAACTGTATAACAGGTATCATTATTGATGCACATATCAACTTTTATCTTACTGGGTAAATCAATAAAAAAAAATTCTAAAAACAAAAACAATGTATAAGCTCCAACATAGAGTTAAATTACCAGATGGTAGATTGAAATATATAATATGTAGACATATAAATATAACTGTACAAACAATTTATTTATATGCTCTTATTTTGAGTATGAGTGTGATTTATAATTGTAAAAAAATTCCTTTTCAAAGATATTTATTACATATAGTTGAATATGTCTTAAATGTAGTAGAACAAGGTGTTTACAAATATCTATTTCTTAATGTAAAAGAAAATGAAATATCAGTGTATTCAAACTGCAAAAAAGTTTATATTTTCTTATCTGTAAAATATTACATATTGAAATGGATGAAAATCTGTATTTCTAAATTACAAACATACATCAGTATATTAACATTAATAGAAATCGTGTATCATGTTTACATTTTATTTAGTGAATATGCACTCCATTGGCTTTCCCGTGTGCTATTTATAGCTACACAGAGAGAAATAATATCTTTAACGGAATTAATCAAAGTAGAAAATGTTAATAAATATCTATTTCCGAAGCTGAACAAAAATGAAATATCAATTTTTTTATACTGCAAAAATGTTAATATATCATTAGCTGCAAAATATTACACATTGACATGGTGCAACATCTTTATGCAAACATATATAAGCATGTTAACAATACAAAACGTGTTCTGTGTTTACACTTCATTTAGTGGATATGTACTCGGTTGGTTTTCCCCCGTGCTATTTATAGCTACACACGGAGAACAAATGTATACAATAGGCCGTAATGCATCACAAACACACGTGTTGTTTTGTGATTTTTTCAAACAATTAATATGGAAATCATTTAGAAACATAACAGAAGTATGCGAAATAATAAAATACAGGCACATAGACGAGCCTTGTTATATTTCATTGACACTATATCATGATAGATTTAGTATACCTGTGTCGGTATATCAACAAATGTGGCCAATTAAGACGTGCTTCCTAAGGAGTATCAGTAAAATGCACTTACTTGAATGTATGTATCCGCATTTTGTATTCAATTTGTCACTTATATCCATAAAAAAGATTTGTGAATTAACACACAACTACGAAATACACACTTATTTCAAAGTTAATCCTGTTATAATGACAATGTCCATAAACAGTGAAATCCAATTAATATTGACAAATGATAGACTACACGTGTCAGGATGTCTTGTCAACTTAATATGGGGCAAGGTCACAATAGGTCAACAAAAATTTAAAACAGAAGTTGGGAATGATCAGTTAGAATTTACGGGTATGATTGATTTTTTAAATAAAGTTTATATTTGTGTATATTTTTTCTTATATGAATATGATATATTGGATATTTATTGTGTAATTGTTAGTATAATATATGGTGAATTTATTAATCAAAATTTGTATATATTGAATATATATGGGCTCGAATAACTTGATAAATTTGTGTAGCCTAAATGTAAATGGCGTGCACTCGAAGGAGAAAAGAAATAGAGTTATTGAATGGGTGAAAACACATGTATGTTCAATAGCATTTTTACAAGAAACACATATAGACGAGAAAATAGAAAAAGAAATTCGAAACAATTCTAAATTTGAAATAGTAAGTAGTCACGGCACATCCGATAGTAGGGGGGTTTCTATACTTTTAAATAAATCATTGAATTTTGCTATACTAGATAAATGGGAGGATAAAGATGGAAGATTGTTGTTGATAAATATTCAAATCGATGATACAATTTTTACATTAGTCTGTATTTATGCACCTAATTGTAAAACTGCAAGAAATGCATTTTTCAAAAAGGTAAGCTCAATTTTGAAAGAATACGGGACTGGGATACCAATATTAGGGGGGGGGGGGGTGGGGGGGGGGGGGGGGGGGGGGGGGGTTTCAATGAACCAATGAACCAAATTGATAGAAAAATGCAAGTCGCAAAAATACTAAACCGCAACAGGTAAGTAGTCTTATAACTCTAATAAAAAGTAACAAATTAACAGATATTTGGAGAGATTTAAATGAAAATGTACAGCAGTTTACATGGCGAAGTAAAGATAAATCTCAAGCCAGTAGAATAGATATGATATTCATAGGGATGGACTTTCGTATGCTTGTTGAATCATGTAAAATTAAACCTGCATTTATACATTCAACAGATCATCTGAGTGTGTTTCTAAAATTGCGATCTGGGGTACAAGAAAAGGGTCGTGGCTTTTGGAAAATAAACAATTCTATTTTACAGGAACTAGAATATCAAACTTTAATTAACCACTTAATTGATAAACATATTGAAAATAGTAAGAACAACCAAATTGATAGTAGACTTGTGTGGGATGTTTTAAAAATAGAAATACGTGATCATACTATTATGTACTGTAAAAATAAATCTAAGCTTAATAGACAAGAGCGAAGGTCTTTAGAAAAGGAGCTTAATGTAGGGCTAGCGAAACGCGATAGTATGAACGTTGAAGACAAAAATTTAAACGACCATATCAATCTTTTAGAAATAAAATTAGAAAAAATCTATCAGGAAAAAGCAAAGGGAGCACAAGTAAGGGCACGGGAACAGTGGGTTGAATTAGGTGAAAAAAATAATTCATACTTTTTGGGACTGGAAAAGAAAAGACAAGTTAAAAAGTCAATAAATAAGATAAAAAACGAGAATAATGATATAGCAACAAAACAAAGTGAAATATTAGAAATAATTAAAACTTATTACGAAAAATTATACTCCTCCAATAAACCAAATAAACATATGTAACAAAAGTATATTTTTGAAACTAAACTAGAAAAGACATTGAGTGAAAAAGACAAATCTATTTGTGACGGTGAGATAACAGTTACAGAATGTTCTGATGCAGTAAATGAAATGAAATTAAATAAATCTCCTGGGTTAGATGGACTTTCGGTTGAATTTTACAGAACCTTTTGGGATAAGCTTAAATATTTTCTTATTAAAACCTATAATAAAGGTTATAATGAAAATCTGTTGACATATTCACAGCGTTCAAGTGTACTGGCATTGCTGTTTAAAAAGGGGGATCCATTATTATTGGATAATTTTAGACCAATTACGCTTTTAAATGTAGATTTGAAAATATTATCTCATGTGCTGGCTCAACGTTTGAAAAAAATATTAAGCAAATTAATTAATGAAGACCAAACAGGTTATATTAAAAACAGATTTATAGGGTTTAATTTACGACAGATACAGGATATAATAGATTATGCAGACATCTACAAAATAGAGGGTTCTCTGGTCTTTATAGATTTTAAAAAAGCTTTCGATTCATTAGAATGGGATTTTATGTTGTTAACTTTAAAACGTTTTGGTTTTAATGATTCATTTGTAAATTGGGTTAAAACAATGTATACTGATATTCAGAACTGTCATTAATAATGGGTGGATATCTGAAATGTTTAGAAACACCAGAGGGATCCGTCAAGGGTGTCCCTTGTCGGCCCTCCTGTTTGTGCTATCAGTAGAAATCATGGCACTGAGAATTCGACATAATAAAAATATAAAAGGGTTTCAAGTTAAGATAGATGAGATAAACCATAGCATTAAAATTTCTCAATTGGCGGACGACACAACATTATTTTTCAACTCTAAAACTGAGATACCATTAGCATTAAATGAAATTGAAATTTTTGGTTCTTTTTCGGGACTTATTATGAATAAAGATAAAACAGAAGGCTTATGGATAGGGAAACTTAAGCATTGCGAAGACAAAGTGTGGGGGGGGGGGGGGGGGGGGAATTAAATGGACAGTTAAAACTCTAGGGATATATTTTGGACATGATAAAGAAGTATGTGAAAGATTAAATTGGGAAAATAAAATAGAAAAAATGAATAATTTATTACTTTTATGGACAAAAAGAAACTTAACAATCTTAGGGAAAATTTTGATAATCAAATCTTTAATTGTTCCAATATTTACATATGTGGCTAGTGCCTGTGTTGTTCCAGAAAAATATAGGAAAGAAATAGATAGCAAATGCTTCAAATTTATTTGGAATAATAAACCTGATAAAGTAAAACGAAACACTGTAGTAGGGAAACTTGGAAATGATCGATATTCAAAGTTACTTTATGTCTCTTAAAGCATCTTGGGTAAGTAGACTTGTTAGTAATCAATTAGTTAATTGGAAAGTTATACCGTGTAAGTATTTTGCAAAATTAGGACAAAAATGGTTAGTATTCTCACAGAATTTAGATAATATTACAGTTAACAAATATGCTAAACAGATTCCTGAATTTTATGGAGAAGTACTTCGAAGTTGGAACAAAATAGGAGTTGGTCAAACTAGAACACCCTTAAATTTTGCAGACGTCAGAAAACAAATTATATGGGGAAACAAGTTGATCAAGTTTGATCACAAAACTCTGTTGTTTAATAATTGGATAAATAGTGATTTGATTTATGTAAATGATATTTTAGATGAAAATGGCGAGATATCACACAATTTTATTTTAAACCGTTTGAATGATAAATCCAATTGGATCACAGAATTTACCATCATGAAAAAAGCAATTCCAAAAGAATGGGTAGATATAATTAAAACAGAAAATTCCAAAAAGAGTGTAGTCAAAATTTGTAAAAATTATGTATTAATTAAGGGAAATCCCTATAGATTTTCAATCCTAAAGAATAAATTTTTCTATGAATTGCTTCTCAACGAGAAATTTACAAAACCAATTGGTTTTAATTCATGGAATACCTATTTACAAAAAGAACTACCAAAATGTGAAACAGTATGTTATTTTATATTTAATTATTTAAGTGAAAATAAGTTGAAGGTTTTCAGATGGAAATTATTACATTTCATTATTCCTACCAAAAAGGTACTTTTAAAATGGAAAATCATGAAAAATAGTTTATGCAATTTATGTAATTTAGTGGAAGACTATAGTCACTGCTTTAGGACTTGTATTTTTTTCAAAGATTTTTGGGTGAAAATAAAAGAATTGTTAAAAAAAAGTGGAATAGAAAATGATATAACTTTATATCATATTGTATTCGGTTACAAAATATTCGATAAAAGCTATTATGACTTCAATTATTTTCTTACAATCATCGGATTTTCAATATATAAGGCATATTACATTTCAGAGCAAAAAACTAAAAGGCTTGATGTTTACTCGTTGTTTGCTTGGGGAATACCTTCAAATATATAGAGGAAATGAAATAATTCAGAAAAGTTCATTTCTGAAAAGACTAAAGAATTATTTGTAATCTATTTGAATATGAATTATTTTAATATCATTGTGTCACAAATTTCTCTATATTTATATTATATATATATATATATATTGCTTCATAAGAAGCTTGGGCTTATGAAGCTGGTTGTAACAAGCGTTTGAATAAAATATTATTGTTGTTAGAAAAAAAAAAAAAAGAACGAAATTCAAACACGCATAAAGTTTATAAAAAAAAGTTTATCCGATATTATCAACAATTCAACCAATATCAACAAATCGAGCAACCAATATGACATAACCACATCTTACATCAAATCTTGTCTGGAAAGCATTTGCACAATAGCATCATTTCACAAATAGTGGAGGCTTAATCCCGCCTGTACCAAGCCATGAAAGTGAGCTCTCATGTATTTTTTGTTAGAGATATCGATCCTTTCGACGATTTGATTCCGGGATTGTTCCGACAGTGTAGTATTTTTTGTTTTTCATTTTATCCTTTCGAGAGCACCTTGATTAAACAGCGGTTGATGGCGGGGTTTATGTTGCTCATCTATTTGTTTTTTGCTTTGGTTAATCTTCGTTTTCTGTTTTGTGCCCAAGTTTGTCTATGTAGTTAGATTGTTAATGTTGAACGACACGTGAGCCATATCTTGTTTCAGATCTGAGGTTTGTGGGGTTCGTGTTTTCTGATATTTATTTATTTTTGTTCCTGTTTACATTTTCTTGTTGGAAGAGAAGCTTGAAGATATCAAAGAGGAAATTCAGGTCCTCGTTTGGGACTGGTACAAAGATGTGTCTATTTGCTGATTGCCCCTTGCTCGCTTTGGAACGGCACAAAGATGTGTCTATTTGATGACTGTAAAATTAATCAAATATTGTGTTACATATAGCCGAACCTATGGTTTTTGTAACATATTTTTATTGTTCAGAGGGCTTGAATAAAAAATATTTTCTGCAAGCATGTTTTAAATAAGGGTAATAACAAAATTACCGAACTCCGAACAATCTTACAAAGGGAAGGTCACAACTCATAAGTATATAAACAGACAAAATCAGTCAACAACCGGAAAACTGTGAAAACCGTAATGACCCTGACTTGGTACAGACATTTCTAAAGAAATGGTTGATTGAATCAGATTTTAAAGCGCCAAACCTCCCGCTTTCATTACGGCTCAAAGGTTCCGGCTGTCGCTATAACAGTATTTATAACGATACTGGAACAAAATAGATAAAATAGTTGTCAAAGCAGTACCAAATTCAGTGAAGTAAATGTCAAAAATACTTTTACGTCACACATTGATAAACAAATATTTTTGACATTTTTGTTGACTTCCTTATCTTTATACATTTTCCCTATATGAATGCTGTCTTCGATTTCTTCAACGAAATGTCCGAACCATCCCTTCATTATAAAACGGTTCCTGTTTTGTCTTAACTTTAAGAAAATCAACTAAGTATTAAAACTACGACTTCATCACGAGTGCAAGTCCAGATAATATTTAATGGTGCTTACCACTACAACAGCTGCCATTGTATCCTCAATACTTTCTCCAAATAAAACTGACGCAACAATATATCTAAACACCATAATATGACAACAGCCGATTAAACTAAGAGTTAGAGTGGTGCAGGCCTCAAAAAGTTGGGAAATAAACATTTTAATGGGATGACTGGTCCTATTTTGATACTTCGATCGCAAACTTCAAACAATAAACAAAGAAATATTTAAACAACTCAATTCACCTCCCGCAGTTTCACAGAAATAAAAGAAAAATAAATTTTGATAGTACAAATACTAGTAGCTTAGCTTAAGCATATTGTATTTGAAAAACAACGTATCAAATGGGACAGGACACAAGTTATCACAACATTAATGAATTCCGTTTCCCTTTTTCAAAAATATCAAAAAAAATGGATAGCACATAATGGCGATAATTATGCAAATAAATTTCACAATATGATATACTTAGACGATAATCATAAAGAAAATATAAAGAAAAATAAAGTAAAATAACATGTTAAAAACTTCAAAACAGAAGAATATGTAAGCATAAGGAAGACTACTGCTATATCTCGTGTCATATAGTATTATTTCTTACTTATACATAAGTAGGTATTTTTTAATTGCTATTATGCACTGGTTTTATTTATTTGCACTCGCTACAAAACAGGTCAGAAAAGCTCGCCAGAAGCTTGTTTTTCTACCTGTTTCTAAACCTTGTGCAAATACATTTGATATTTTCCGCCAATGTACGTATATGTGTATATATTTAGTCTATAGTGATCAAATAGTTATGTTGGTACAATTAAACAATACGTTGTGAACTGTAGGTAAGCATTGGATTGTGAACTGTATGCAAAGAATTGATTGTGAACTATAGGTAAACAATGGGATGTGAACTGTACGCAAGCAATGAGTGGTGAACTGTAGTTAAACAATGAGTTGTGAAATGTAGGTAAGCAATGGATTATCAAATGTAGGTAAACAATAGGTTGTGAACTGTAGGTAAACAATGGGTTGTGAACTGTAGGTAAACAATAGGTTGTGAACTGTAGGTAAACAATGGGTTGTGAATTGTAGGTAAACAATGGGTTGTGAACTGTAGGTAAACAATGGATTGTGAACTGTAGGTAAGCAATGGATTGTGAAATGTAGGTAAACAATAGGTGGTGAACTGTAGGTAAACAATGGGTTGTGAACTGTAGATAAACAATAGGTTGTGAACTGTAGGTAAACAATGAGTTGTGAACTGTAGGTAAGCAATGGATTGTGAAATGTATGTAAACAATAGGTTGTGAACTGTAGGTACACAATGGGTTGTGAACTGTAGGTAAACAATGGGTTGTGAACTGTAGGTAAACAATGGGTTGTGAACTGTAGGTAAACAATGGGTTGTGAACTGTAGGTAAACAATGGGTTGTGAACTGTAAGTAAACAATAGGTTGTGAACTGTAGGTAAACAATGGGTTGTGAACTGTAGGTAAACAATGGGTTGTGAACTGTAGGTAAACAATCGATTGTGAACTGTAGGTAAACAATGTGTTGTGAACTGTAGGTAAACAATGGGTTGTGAACTATAGGTAAACAATGGGTTGTGAACTGTAGGTAAACAATGGGTTGTGAACTGTAGGTAAACAATGGATTGTGAACTGTAGGTAAACAATAGGTTGTGAACTGTAGGTAAACAATGGGTTGTGAACTGTAGGTAAACAATGCGTTGTGAGCTGTAGGTAAACAATGGGTTGTGAACTGTAGGTAAACAATGGGTTGTGAACTGTAGGTTAACAATGGGTTGTGAACTGTAGGTAAACAATGGGTTGTGAACTGTAGGTAAACAATGGATTGTGAACTGTAGGTAAGCAATGGATTGTGAAATGTAGGTAAACAATAGGTTGTGAACTGTAGGTAAACAATGGGTTGTGAACTGTAGGTAAACAATAGGTTGTGAACTGTAGGTAAACAATAGGTTGTGAACTGTAGGTAAACAATGGGTTGTGAACTGTAGGTAAACAATGTGTTGTGAACTGTAGGTAAACAATGGGTAGTGAAATGTAGGTAAACAATAGGTTGTGAACTGTAGATAAACAATGGGTTGTGAACTGTAGATAAACAATGGGTTGTGAACTGTAGGTAAACAATGTGTTGTGAACTGTAGGTAAACAATGGGTTGTGAACTGTAGGTAAACAATGGGTTGTGAACTGTAGGTAAACAATAGGTTGTGAACTGTAGGTAAACAATGGGTTGTGAACTGTAGGCAAACAATGGGTTGTGAACTGTAGGTAAACAATAGGTTGTGAACTGTAGGTAAACAATGGGTTGTGAACTGTAGGTAAACAATGGGTTGTGAACTGTAGGTAAACAATGGGTTGTGAACTGTAGGTAAACAATAGGTTGTGAACTGTAGGTAAGCAATGGGATGTGAACTGTAGATAAACAACAGGTTGTGAACTGTAGGTAAACAATGGGTTGTGAACTGTAGGTAAACAATGGATTGTGAACTGTAGGTAAACAATAGGTTGTGAACTGTAGGTAAACAATGGGTTGTGAACTGTAGGTAAACAATGGATTGTGAACTGTAGGTAAACAATGTGTTGTGAACTGTAGGTAAACAATGGGTTGTGAACTGTAGGTAAACAATGGGTTGTGAACTGTAGGTAAACAATGGGTTGTGAACTGTAGGTACACAATGGGTTGTGAACTGTAGGTAAACAATGGGTTGTGAACTGTAGGTAAACAATGGATTGTGAACTGTAGGTAAGCAATGGATTGTGAAATGTAGGTAAACAATAGGTTGTGAACTGTAGATAAACAATGGGTTGTGAACTGTAGGTAAACAATAGGTTGTGAACTGTAGGTAAACAATAGGTTGTGAACTGTAGGTAAGCAATGGGTTGTGAACTGTAGGTAAACAATGAGTTGTCAACTGTAAGTAAGCAATGGATTGTGAAATGTAGGTAAACAATAGGTTGTGAACTGTAGGTAAACAATGGGTTGTGAACTGTAGGTAAACAATGTGTTGTGAACTGTAGGTAAACAATGGGTTGTGAACTGTAGGTAAACAATGGGTTGTGAACTGTAGGTAAACAATGGGTTGTGAACTGTAGGTAAACAATGGGTTGTGAACTGTAGGTAAACAATAGGTTGTGAACTGTAGGTAAACAATGGGTTGTGAACTGTAGGTAAACAATAGGTTGTGAACTGTAGGTAAACAATGGGTTGTGAACTGTAGGTAAACAATGGATTGTGAACTGTAGGTAAACAATGGGTTGTGAACTGTAGGTAAACAATGGGTTGTGAACTGTAGGTAAACAATGGATTGTGAACTGTAGGTAAACAATAGGTTGTGAACTGTAGGTAAACAATGGGTTGTGAACTGTAGGTATACAATGGATTGTGAACTGTAGGTAAACAATGTGTTGTGAACTGTAGGTAAACAATGGGTTGTGAACTGTAGGTAAACAATGGATTGTGAACTGTAGGTAAACAATGGATTGTGAACTGTAGGTAAACAATGGATTGTGAACTGTAGGTAAACAATGGGTTGTGAACTGTAGGTAAACAATGGGTTGTGAACTGTAGGTAAACAATGGATTGTGAACTGTAGGTAAGCAATGGATTGTGAAATGTAGGTAAACAATAGGTTGTGAACTGTAGATAAACAATGGGTTGTGAACTGTAGGTAAACAATAGGTTGTGAACTGTAGGTAAACAATAGGTTGTGAACTGTAGGTAAACAATGGGTTGTGAACTGTAGGTAAACAATGAGTTTTGAACTGTAAGTAAGCAATGGATTGTGAAATGTAGGTAAACAATAGGTTGTGAACTGTAGGTAAACAATGGGTTGTGAACTGTAGGTAAACAATGTGTTGTGAACTGTAGGTAAACAATGGGTTGTGAACTGTAGGTAAACAATGGGTTGTGAACTGTAGGTAAACAATGGGTTGTGAACTGTAGGTAAACAATGGGTTGTGAACTGTAGGTAAACAATGGGTTGTGAACTGTAGGTAAACAATGGGTTGTGAACTGTAGGTAAACAATAGGTTGTGAACTGTAGGTAAACAATGGGTTGTGAACTGTAGGTAAACAATGGATTATGAACTGTAGGTAAACAATAGGTTGTGAACTGTAGGTAAACAATGGGTTGTGAACTGTAGGTAAACAATGGATTGTGAACTGTAGGTAAACAATAGGTTGTGAACTGTAGGTAAACAATGGGTTGTGAACTGTAGGTATACAATGGATTGTGAACTGTAGGTAAACAATGTGTTGTGAACTGTAGGTAAACAATGGGTTGTGAACTGTAGGTAAACAATGGATTGTGAACTGTAGGTAAACAATGGATTGTGAACTGTAGGTAAACAATGGATTGTGAACTGTAGGTAAACAATGGATTGTGAACTGTAGGTAAACAATGGGTTGTGAACTGTAGGTAAACAATGGGTTGTGAACTGTAGGTAAACAATAGGTTGTGAACTGTAGGTAAACAATGGGTTGTGAACTGTATGTAAGCAATGGATTGTGAGGTGTAGGTAAACAATAGGTTGTGAACTGTAGGTAAACAATGGGTTGTGAACTGTAGGTAAACAATGGATTGTAAACTGTAAGTAAACAATGTGTTGTGAACTGTAGGTAAACAATGGGTTGTGAACTGTAGATAAACAATGAGTTGTGAGCTGTAGGTAAACAATGGGTTGTGAACTGTAGGTAAACAATGGGTTGTGAACTGTAGGTAAACAATGGCTTGTGAACTGTAGGTAAACAATGGGTTGTGAACTGTAGGTAAACAATGGATTGTGAACTGTAGGTAAACAATGGGTTGTGAACTGTAGGTAAACAATGGGTTGTGAACTGAAGGTAAACAATGTGTTGTGAACTGTAGGTAAACAATGGGTTGTGAACTGTAGGTAAACAATGGGTTGTGAACTGTAGGTAAACAATGTGTTGTGAACTGTAGATAAGCAATGCGTTGTGAGCTGTAGGTAAACAATGGATTGTGAACTGTAGGTAAACAATGTGTTGTGAACTGTAGGTAAGCAATGCGTTGTGAGCTGTAGGTAAACAATGGATTGTGAGCTGTAGGTAAACAATGTGTTGTGAACTGTAGGTAAACAATATGTTGTGAACTGTAGGTAAACGATGTGTTGTGAACTGTAGGTAAATACTGGATTGTGAACTGTACGTAAACAATGGGTTGTAAACTGTAGGTAAACAATGTGCTGTGAACTGTAGGTAAACAATGTGTTGTGAACTGTAGTTAAGCAAGGCGTTGTGAGCTGTAGGTAAACAATGGATTGTGAGCTGTAGGTCAACAATGTGTTGTGTACTGTAGGTAAACAATGTGTTGTGAACTGTAGGTAAACGATGTGTTGTGAACTGTAGGTAAATAACGGATTGTGAACTGTACGTAAACAATTGGTTGTAAACTGTAGGTAAACAATGTACTGTGAACTGTAGGTAAACAATGGGTTGTTAACTGTAGGTAAACAATAGGTTGTGAACTGTAGGTAAACAATGGGCTGTGAACTGTAGATAAACAAAGGGTTGTGAACTGTAGGTAAACAATGTGTTGTGAACTGTAGGTAAACAATGGGTTGTGAACTGTAGGTAAACAATGGGTTGTGAACTGTAGGTAACCAATAGGTTGTGAACTGTAGGTGAACAATGGGTTGTGAACTGTAGGTAAACAATGGATTGTGAACTGTAGGTAAACAATAGGTTGTGAACTGTAGGTAAACAATGGGTTGTGAACTGTAGGTAACCAATAGGTTGTGAACTGTAGGTGAACAATGGGTTGTGAACTGTAGGTAAACAATGGGTTGTGAACTGTAGGTAACCAATAGGTTGTGAACTGTAGGTGAACAATGGGTTGTGAACTGTAGGTAAACAATGGATTGTGAACTGTAGGTAAACAATAGGTTGTGAACTGTAGGTAAACAATGGGTTGTGAACTGTAGGTATACAATGGATTGTGAACTGTAGGTAAACAATGTGTTGTGAACTGTAGGTAAACAATGGGTTGTGAACTGTAGGTAAACAATGGATTGTGAACTGTAGGTAAACAATGGATTGTGAACTGTAGGTAAACAATGGATTGTGAACTGTAGGTAAACAATGGATTGTGAACTGTAGGTAAACAATGGGTTGTGAACTGTAGGTAAACAATAGGTTGTTAACTGTAGGTAAACAATGGGTTGTGAACTGTAGGTAAACAATAGGTTGTGAAATGTAGGTAAACAATGGGTTGTGAACTGTAGGTAAGCAATGGATTGTGAGCTGTAGGTAAACAATAGGTTGTGAACTGTAGGTAAACAATGGGTTGTGAACTGTAGGTAAACAATGGATTATAAACTGTAGGTAAACAATGTGTTGTGAACTGTAGGTAAACAATGGGTTGTGAACTGTAGGTAAACAATGGGTTGTGAACTGTAGGTAAACAATGGGTTGTGAACTGTAGGTAAACAATGGAATGTGAACTGTAGGTAAACAATAGGTTATGAACTGTAGGTAAACAATGGGTTGTGAACTGTAGGTAAACAATGCGTTGTGAGTTGTAGGTAAATAATGGGTTGCGAACTGTAGGTAAACAATGGGTTGTGAACTGTAGGTAAACAATGGGTTGTGAACTGTAGGTAAACAATAGGTTGTGAACTGTAGGTAAACAATGGGTTGTGAACTGTAGGTAAACAATGGATTGTGAACTGTAGGTATACAATGGATTGTGAACTGTAGGTAAACTATGTGTTGTGAACTGTAGGTAAACAATGGGTTGTGAACTGTAGGTAAACAATGGATTGTGAACTGTAGGTAAACAATGTGTTGTGAACTGTAGGTAAGCAATGCGTTGTGAGCTGTAGGTAAACAATGGATTGTGAGCTGTAGGTAAACAATGTGTTGTGAACTGTAGGTAAACAATGTGTTGTGAACAGTAGGTAAACGATGTGTTGTGAACTGTAGGTAAATACTGGATTGTGAACTGTACGTAAACAATGGGTTGTAAACTGTAGGTAAACAATGTGCTGTGAACTGTAGGTAAACAATGTGTTGTGAACTGTAGTTAAGCAAGGCGTTGTGAGCTGTAGGTAAACAATGGATTGTGAGCTGTAGGTCAACAATGTGTTGTGTACTGTAGGTAAACAATGTCTTGTGAACTGTAGGTAAACGATGTGTTGTGAACTGTAGGTAAATAATGGATTGTGAACTGTACGTAAACAATTGGTTGTAAACTGTATGTAAATAATGTACTGTGAACTGTAGGTAAACAATGTGTTGTGAACTGTAGGTAAACAATGGGTTGTGAACTGTAGGTAAACAATGGGCTGTGAACTGTAGATAAACAAAGGGTTGTGAACTGTAGGTGAACAATGGGTTGTGAACTGTAGGTAAGCAATGGATTGTGAACTGTAGGTAAACAATAGGTTGTGAGCTGTAGGTAAACAATGGGTTGTGAACTGTAGGTAAACAATGGGTTGTGAACTGTAGGTAAACAATGGGTTGTGAACTGTAGGTAAACAATGGGTTGTGAACTGTAGGTAAACAATTGGTTGTGAAATGTAGGTAAACAATGGGTTGTGAACTGTAGGTATACAATGGATTGTGAACTGTAGGTAAACTATGTGTTGTGAACTGTAGGTAAACAATGGGTTGTGAACTGTAGGTAAACAATGGATTGTGAACTGTAGGTAAACAATGTGTTGTGAACTGTAGGTAAGCAATGCGTTGTGAGCTGTAGGTAAACAATGGATTGTGAGCTGTAGGTAAACAATGTGTTGTGAACTGTAGGTAAACGATGTGTTGTGAACTGTAGGTAAATACTGGATTGTGAACTGTACGTAAACAATGGGTTGTAAACTGTAGGTAAACAATGTGCTGTGAACTGTAGGTAAACAATGTGTTGTGAACTGTAGTTAAGCAAGGCGTTGTGAGCTGTAGGTAAACAATGGATTGTGAGCTGTAGGTCAACAATGTGTTGTGTACTGTAGGTAAACAATGTCTTGTGAACTGTAGGTAAACGATGTGTTGTGAACTGTAGGTAAATAATGGATTGTGAACTGTACGTAAACAATTGGTTGTATACTGTATGTAAATAATGTACTGTGAACTGTAGGTAAACAATGTGTTGTGAACTGTAGGTAAACAATGGGTTGTGAACTGTAGGTAAACAATGGGCTGTGAACTGTAGATAAACAAAGGGTTGTGAACTGTAGGTAAACAATGGGTTGTGAACTGTAGGTAAACAATGGGTTGTGAACTGTAGGTAAACAATGGGTTGTGAACTGTAGGTAACCAATAGGTTGTGAACTGTAGGTGAACAATGGGTTGTGAACTGTAGGTAAGCAATGGATTGTGAACTGTAGGTAAACAATAGGTTGTGAGCTGTAGGTAAACAATGGGTTGTGAACTGTAGGTAAACAATGGGTTGTGAACTGTAGGTAAACAATGGGTTGTGAACTGTAGGTAAACAATGGGTTGTGAACTGTAGGTAAACAATTGGTTGTGAAATGTAGGTAAATAATGGTTTGTGAACTGTAGGTAAACAATGAGTTGTGAACTGTAGGTAAACAATGGGTTGTGAACTGTAGGTAAACAATAGGTTGTGAACTGTAGGTAAACAATGGGTTGTGAACTGTAGGTAAACAATGGATTGTGAACTGTACGTAAACAATAGGTTGTGAACTGTAGGTAAACAATGGGTTGTGAACTGTAGGTAAACAATGGATTGTGAACTGTAGGTAAACAATATATTGTGAACTGTAGGTAAACAATGGGTTGTGAACTGTAGGTATACAATGGATTGTGAACTGTAGGTAAACAATGTGTTGTGAACTGTAGGTAAACAATGGGTTGTGAACTGTAGGTAAACAATGGATTGTGAACTGTAGGTAAACAATGGATTGTGAACTGTAGGTAAACAATGGATTGTGAACTGTAGGTAAACAATGGATTGTGAACTGTAGGTAAACAATGGGTTGTGAACTGTAGGTAAACAATAGGTTGTGAACTGTAGGTAAACAATGGGTTGTGAACTGTAGGTAAACAATAGGTTGTGAACTGTAGGTAAACAATGGGTTGTGAACTGTAGGTAAGCAATGGATTGTGAGCTGTAGGTAAACAATAGGTTGTGAACTGTAGGTAAACAATGGGTTGTGAACTGTAGGTAAACAATGGATTATAAACTGTAGGTAAACAATGTGTTGTGAACTGTAGGTAAACAATGGGTTGTGAACTGTAGGTAAACAATGGATTGTGAACTGTAGGTAAACAATGGATTGTGAACTGTAGGTAAACAATGGATTGTGAACTGTAGGTAAACAATGGGTTGTGAACTGTAGGTAAACAATAGGTTGTGAACTGTAGGTAAACAATGGGTTGTGAACTGTAGGTAAACAATAGGTTGTGAACTGTTGGTAAACAATGGGTTGTGAACTGTAGGTAAGCAATGGATTGTGAGCTGTAGGTAAACAATAGGTTGTGAACTGTAGGTAAACAATGGGTTGTGAACTGTAGTTAAACAATGGATTATAAACTGTAGGTAAACAATGTGTTGTGAACTGTAGGTAAACAATGGGTTGTGAACTGTAGGTAAACAATGGGTTGTGAACTGTAGGTAAACAATGGGTTGTGAACTGTAGGTAAACAATGGATTGTGAACTGTAGGTAAACAATGGGTTGTGAACTGTAGGTAAACAATAGGTTGTTAACTGTAGGTAAACAATGGGTTGTGAACTGTAGGTAAACAATAGGTTGTGAACTGTAGGTAAACAATGGGTTGTGAACTGTAGGTAAGCAATGGATTGTGAGCTGTAGGTAAACAATAGGTTGTGAACTGTAGGTAAACAATGGGTTGTGAACTGTAGGTAAACAATGGATTATAAACTGTAGGTAAACAATGTGTTGTGAACTGTAGGTAAACAATGGGTTGTGAACTGTAGGTAAACAATGGGTTGTGAACTGTAGGTAAACAATGGGTTGTGAACTGTAGGTAAACAATGGAATGTGAACTGTAGGTAAACAATAGGTTATGAACTGTAGGTAAACAATGGGTTGTGAACTGTAGGTAAACAATGCGTTGTGAGTTGTAGGTAAATAATGGGTTGCGAACTGTAGGTAAACAATGGGTTGTGAACTGTAGGTAAACAATGGGTTGTGAACTGTAGGTAAACAATAGGTTGTGAACTGTAGGTAAACAATGGGTTGTGAACTGTAGGTAAACAATGGATTGTGAACTGTAGGTAAACAATAGGTTGTGAACTGTAGGTAAACAATGGGTTGTGAACTGTAGGTATACAATGGATTGTGAACTGTAGGTAAACTATGTGTTGTGAACTGTAGGTAAACAATGGGTTGTGAACTGTAGGTAAACAATGGATTGTGAACTGTAGGTAAACAATGTGTTGTGAACTGTAGGTAAACAATGGGTTGTGAACTGTAGGTAAACAATGGATTGTGAACTGTAGGTAAACAATAGGTTGTGAACTGTAGGTAAACAATGGGTTGTGAACTGTAGGTATACAATGGATTGTGAACTGTAGGTAAACTATGTGTTGTGAACTGTAGGTAAACAATGGGTTGTGAACTGTAGGTATACAATGGATTGTGAACTGTAGGTAAACAATGTGTTGTGAACTGTAGGTAAACAATGGGTTGTGAACTGTAGGTAAACAATGGATTGTGAACTGTAGGTAAACAATGGATTGTGAACTGTAGGTAAACAATGGATTGTGAACTGTAGGTAAACAATGGATTGTGAACTGTAGGTAAACAATGGGTTGTGAACTGTAGGTAAACAATAGGTTGTTAACTGTAGGTAAACAATGGGTTGTGAACTGTAGGTAAACAATAGGTTGTGAACTGTAGGTAAACAATGGGTTGTGAACTGTAGGTAAGCAATGGATTGTGAGCTGTAGGTAAACAATAGGTTGTGAACTGTAGGTAAACAATGGGTTGTGAACTATAGGTAAACAATGGATTATAAACTGTAGGTAAACAATGTGTTGTGAACTGTAGGTAAACAATGGGTTGTGAACTGTAGGTAAACAATGGGTTGTGAACTGTAGGTAAACAATGGGTTGTGAACTGTAGGTAAACAATGGAATGTGAACTGTAGGTAAACAATAGGTTATGAACTGTAGGTAAACAATGGGTTGTGAACTGTAGGTAAACAATGCGTTGTGAGTTGTAGGTAAATAATGGGTTGCGAACTGTAGGTAAACAATGGGCTGTGAACTGTAGGTAAACAATGGGTTGTGAACTGTAGGTAAACAATAGGTTGTGAACTGTAGGTAAACAATGGGTTGTGAACTGTAGGTAAACAATGGATTGTGAACTGTAGGTAAACAATAGGTTGTGAACTGTAGGTAAACAATGGGTTGTGAACTGTAGGTATACAATGGATTGTGAACTGTAGGTAAACTATGTGTTGTGAACTGTAGGTAAACAATGGGTTGTGAACTGTAGGTAAACAATGGATTGTGAACTGTAGGTAAACAATGTGTTGTGAACTGTAGGTAAGCAATGCGTTGTGAGCTGTAGGTAAACAATGGATTGTGAGCTGTAGGTAAACAATGTGTTGTGAACTGTAGGTAAACAATGTGTTGTGAACAGTAGGTAAACGATGTGTTGTGAACTGTAGGTAAATACTGGATTGTGAACTGTACGTTAACAATGGGTTGTAAACTGTAGGTAAACAATGTGCTGTGAACTGTAGGTAAACAATGTGTTGTGAACTGTAGTTAAGCAAGGCGTTGTGAGCTGTAGGTAAACAATGGATTGTGAGCTGTAGGTCAACAATGTGTTGTGTACTGTAGGTAAACAATGTGTTGTGAACTGTAGGTAAACGATGTGTTGTGAACTGTAGGTAAATAATGGATTGTGAACTGTACGTAAACAATTGGTTGTAAACTGTATGTAAATAATGTACTGTGAACTGTAGGTAAACAATGTGTTGTGAACTGTAGGTAAACAATGGGTTGTGAACTGTAGGTAAACAATGGGCTGTGAACTGTAGATAAACAAAGGGTTGTGAACTGTAGGTAAACAATGGGTTGTGAACTGTAGGTAAACAATGGGTTGTGAACTGTAGGTAAACAATGGGTTGTGAACTGTAGGTAACCAATAGGTTGTGAACTGTAGGTGAACAATGGGTTGTGAACTGTAGGTAAGCAATGGATTGTGAACTGTAGGTAAGCAATGGATTGTGAGCTGTAGGTAAACAATAGGTTGTGAACTGTAGGTAAACAATGGGTTGTGAACTATAGGTAAACAATGGATTATAAACTGTAGGTAAACAATGTGTTGTGAACTGTAGGTAAACAATGGGTTGTGAACTGTAGGTAAACAATGGGTTGTGAACTGTAGGTAAACAATGGGTTGTGAACTGTAGGTAAACAATGGAATGTGAACTGTAGGTAAACAATAGGTTATGAACTGTAGGTAAACAATGGGTTGTGAACTGTAGGTAAACAATGCGTTGTGATGTGTAGGTAAATAATGGGTTGTGAACTGTAGGTAAACAATGGGTTGTGAACTGTAGGTAAACAATGGGTTGTGAACTGTAGGTAAACAATAGGTTGTGAACTGTAGGTAAACAATGGGTTGTGAACTGTAGGTAAACAATGGATTGTGAACTGTAGGTAAACAATAGGTTGTGAACTGTAGGTAAACAATGGGTTGTGAACTGTAGGTATACAATGGATTGTGAACAGTAGGTAAATACTGGATTGTGAACTGTACGTTAACAATGGGTTGTAAACTGTAGGTAAACAATGTGCTGTGAACTGTAGGTAAACAATGTGTTGTGAACTGTAGTTAAGCAAGGCGTTGTGAGCTGTAGGTAAACAATGGATTGTGAGCTGTAGGTCAACAATGTGTTGTGTACTGTAGGTAAACAATGTGTTGTGAACTGTAGGTAAACGATGTGTTGTGAACTGTAGGTAAACAATTGGTTGTAAACTCTATGTAAATAATGTACTGTGAACTGTAGGTAAACAATGTGTTGTGAACTGTAGGTAAACAATGGGTTGTGAACTGTAGGTAAACAATGGGCTGTGAACTGTAGATAAACAAAGGGTTGTGAACTGTAGGTAAACAATGGGTTGTGAACTGTAGGTAAACAATGGGTTGTGAACTGTAGGTAAACAATGGGTTGTGAACTGTAAGTAACCAATAGGTTGTGAACTGTAGGTGAACAATGGGTTGTGAACTGTAGGTAAGCAATGGATTGTGAACTGTAGGTAAACAATAGGTTGTGAGCTGTAGGTAAACAATGGGTTGTGAACTGTAGGTAAACAATGGGTTGTGAACTGTAGGTAAACAATGGGTTGTGAACTGTAGGTAAACAATGGGTTGTGAACTGTAGGTAAACAATTGGTTGTGAAATGTAGGTAAATAATGGTTTGTGAACTGTAGGTAAACAATGGGTTGTGAACTGTAGGTAAACAATGGGTTGTGAACTGTAGGTAAACAATAGGTTGTGAACTGTAGGTAAACAATGGGTTGTGAACTGTAGGTAAACAATGGATTGTGAACTGTACGTAAACAATAGGTTGTGAACTGTAGGTAAACAATGGGTTGTGAACTGTAGGTAAACAATGGATTGTGAACTGTAGGTAAACAATAGGTTGTGAACTGTAGGTAAACAATGGGTTGTGAACTGTAGGTATACAATGGATTGTGAACAGTAGGTAAACAATGTGTTGTGAACTGTAGGTAAACAATGGGTTGTGAACTGTAGGTAAACAATGGATTGTGAACTGTAGGTAAACAATGGATTGTGAACTGTAGGTAAACAATGGATTGTGAACTGTAGATAAACAATGGATTGTGAACTGTAGGTAAACAATGGGTTGTGAACTGTAGGTAAACAATAGGTTGTGAACTGTAGGTAAACAATGGGTTGTGAACTGTAGGTAAACAATAGGTTGTGAACTGTAGGTAAACAATGGGTTGTGAACTGTAGGTAAGAAATGGATTGTGAGCTGTAGGTAAACAATAGGTTGTGAACTGTAGGTAAACAATGGGTTGTGAACTGTAGGTAAACAATGGATTATAAACTGTAGGTAAACAATGTGTTGTGAACTGTAGGTAAACAATGGGTTGTGAACTGTAGGTAAACAATGGATTGTGAACTGTAGGTAAACAATGGATTGTGAACTGTAGGTAAACAATGGATTGTGAACTGTAGGTAAACAATGGGTTGTGAACTGTAGGTAAACAATAGGTTGTGAACTGTAGGTAAACAATGGGTTGTGAACTGTAGGTAAACAATAGGTTGTGAACTGTAGGTAAACAATGGGTTGTGAACTGTAGGTAAGCAATGGATTGTGAGCTGTAGGTAAACAATAGGTTGTGAACTGTAGGTAAACAATGGGTTGTGAACTGTAGTTAAACAATGGATTATAAACTGTAGGTAAACAATGTGTTGTGAACTGTAGGCAAACAATGGGTTGTGAACTGTAGGTAAACAATGGGTTGTGAACTGTAGGTAAACAATGGGTTGTGAACTGTAGGTAAACAATGGAATGTGAACTGTAGGTAAACAATGGAATGTGAACTGTAGGTAAACAATAGGTTGTGAACTGTAGGTAAACAATGGGTTATGAACTGTAGGTAAACAATGCGTTGTGAGTTGTAGGTAAATAATGGGTTGCGAACTGTAGGTAAACAATGGGTTGTGAACTGTAGGTAAACAATGGGTTGTGAACTGTAGGTAAACAATAGGTTGTGAACTGTAGGTAAACAATGGTTTGTGAACTGTAGGTAAACAATGGATTGTGAACTGTAGGTAAACACTAGGTTGTGAACTGTAGGTAAAGAATAGGTTGTGAACTGTAGGTAAACAATGGGTTGTGAACTGTAGGTAAACAATGGATTGTGAACTGTAGGTAAACAATGGATTGTGAACTGTAGGTAAACAATGGATTGTGAACTGTAGGTAAACAATGGATTGTGAACTGTAGGTAAACAATGGGTTGTGAACTGTAGGTATACAATGGATTGTGAACTGTAGGTAAACAATGTGTTGTGAACTGTAGGTAAACAATGGGTTGTGAACTGTAGGTAAACAATGGATTGTGAACTGTAGGTAAACAATGGATTGTGAACTGTAGGTAAACAATGGATTGTGAACTGTAGGTAAACAATGGATTGTGAACTGTAGGTAAACAATGGGTTGTGAACTGTAGGTAAACAATAGGTTGTTAACTGTAGGTAAACAATGGGTTGTGAACTGTAGGTAAACAATAGGTTGTGAACTGTAGGTAAACAATGGGTTGTGAACTGTAGGTAAGCAATGGATTGTGAGCTGTAGGTAAACAATAGGTTGTGAACTGTAGGTAAACAATGGGTTGTGAACTATAGGTAAACAATGGATTATAAACTGTAGGTAAACAATGTGTTGTGAACTGTAGGTAAACAATGGGTTGTGAACTGTAGGTAAACAATGGGTTGTGAACTGTAGGTAAACAATGGGTTGTGAACTGTAGGTAAACAATGGAATGTGAACTGTAGGTAAACAATAGGTTATGAACTGTAGGTAAACAATGGGTTGTGAACTGTAGGTAAACAATGCGTTGTGAGTTGTAGGTAAATAATGGGTTGCGAACTGTAGGTAAACAATGGGCTGTGAACTGTAGGTAAACAATGGGTTGTGAACTGTAGGTAAACAATAGGTTGTGAACTGTAGGTAAACAATGGGTTGTGAACTGTAGGTAAACAATGGATTGTGAACTGTAGGTAAACAATAGGTTGTGAACTGTAGGTAAACAATGGGTTGTGAACTGTAGGTATACAATGGATTGTGAACTGTAGGTAAACTATGTGTTGTGAACTGTAGGTAAACAATGGGTTGTGAACTGTAGGTAAACAATGGATTGTGAACTGTAGGTAAACAATGTGTTGTGAACTGTAGGTAAGCAATGCGTTGTGAGCTGTAGGTAAACAATGGATTGTGAGCTGTAGGTAAACAATGTGTTGTGAACTGTAGGTAAACAATGTGTTGTGAACAGTAGGTAAACGATGTGTTGTGAACTGTAGGTAAATACTGGATTGTGAACTGTACGTTAACAATGGGTTGTAAACTGTAGGTAAACAATGTGCTGTGAACTGTAGGTAAACAATGTGTTGTGAACTGTAGTTAAGCAAGGCGTTGTGAGCTGTAGGTAAACAATGGATTGTGAGCTGTAGGTCAACAATGTGTTGTGTACTGTAGGTAAACATTGTGTTGTGAACTGTAGGTAAACGATGTGTTGTGAACTGTAGGTAAATAATGGATTGTGAACTGTACGTAAACAATTGGTTGTAAACTGTATGTAAATAATGTACTGTGAACTGTAGGTAAACAATGTGTTGTGAACTGTAGGTAAACAATGGGTTGTGAACTGTAGGTAAACAATGGGCTGTGAACTGTAGATAAACAAAAGGTTGTGAACTGTAGGTAAACAATGGGTTGTGAACTGTAGGTAAACAATGGGTTGTGAACTGTAGGTAAACAATGGGTTGTGAACTGTAGGTAACCAATAGGTTGTGAACTGTAGGTGAACAATGGGTTGTGAACTGTAGGTAAGCAATGGATTGTGAACTGTAGGTAAGCAATGGATTGTGAGCTGTAGGTAAACAATAGGTTGTGAACTGTAGGTAAACAATGGGTTGTGAACTATAGGTAAACAATGGATTATAAACTGTAGGTAAACAATGTGTTGTGAACTGTAGGTAAACAATGGGTTGTGAACTGTAGGTAAACAATGGGTTGTGAACTGTAGGTAAACAATGGGTTGTGAACTGTAGGTAAACAATGGAATGTGAACTGTAGGTAAACAATAGGTTATGAACTGTAGGTAAACAATGGGTTGTGAACTGTAGGTAAACAATGCGTTGTGAGTTGTAGGTAAATAATGGGTTGTGAACTGTAGGTAAACAATGGGTTGTGAACTGTAGGTAAACAATGGGTTGTGAACTGTAGGTAAACAATAGGTTGTGAACTGTAGGTAAACAATGGGTTGTGAACTGTAGGTAAATAATGGATTGTGAACTGTAGGTAAACAATAGGTTGTGAACTGTAGGTAAACAATGGGTTGTGAACTGTAGGTATACAATGGATTGTGAACAGTAGGTAAATACTGGATTGTGAACTGTACGTTAACAATGGGTTGTAAACTGTAGGTAAACAATGTGCTGTGAACTGTAGGTAAACAATGTGTTGTGAACTGTAGTTAAGCAAGGCGTTGTGAGCTGTAGGTAAACAATGGATTGTGAGCTGTAGGTCAACAATGTGTTGTGTACTGTAGGTAAACAATGTGTTGTGAACTGTAGGTAAACGATGTGTTGTGAACTGTAGGTAAACAATTGGTTGTAAACTCTATGTAAATAATGTACTGTGAACTGTAGGTAAACAATGTGTTGTGAACTGTAGGTAAACAATGGGTTGTGAACTGTAGGTAAACAATGGGCTGTGAACTGTAGATAAACAAAGGGTTGTGAACTGTAGGTAAACAATGGGTTGTGAACTGTAGGTAAACAATGGGTTGTGAACTGTAGGTAAACAATGGGTTGTGAACTGTAAGTAACCAATAGGTTGTGAACTGTAGGTGAACAATGGGTTGTGAACTGTAGGTAAGCAATGGATTGTGAACTGTAGGTAAACAATAGGTTGTGAGCTGTAGGTAAACAATGGGTTGTGAACTGTAGGTAAACAATGGGTTGTGAACTGTAGGTAAACAATGGGTTGTGAACTGTAGGTAAACAATGGGTTGTGAACTGTAGGTAAACAATTGGTTGTGAAATGTAGGTAAATAATGGTTTGTGAACTGTAGGTAAACAATAGGTTGTGAACTGTAGGTAAACAATGGGTTGTGAACTGTAGGTAAACAATAGGTTGTGAACTGTAGGTAAACAATGGGTTGTGAACTGTAGGTAAACAATGGATTGTGAACTGTACGTAAACAATAGGTTGTGAACTGTAGGTAAACAATGGGTTGTGAACTGTAGGTAAACAATGGATTGTGAACTGTAGGTAAACAATAGGTTGTGAACTGTAGGTAAACAATGGGTTGTGAACTGTAGGTATACAATGGATTGTGAACAGTAGGTAAACAATGTGTTGTGAACTGTAGGTAAACAATGGGTTGTGAACTGTAGGTAAACAATGGATTGTGAACTGTAGGTAAACAATGGATTGTGAACTGTAGGTAAACAATGGATTGTGAACTGTAGATAAACAATGGATTGTGAACTGTAGGTAAACAATGGGTTGTGAACTGTAGGTAAACAATAGGTTGTGAACTGTAGGTAAACAATGGGTTGTGAACTGTAGGTAAACAATAGGTTGTGAACTGTAGGTAAACAATGGGTTGTGAACTGTAGTTAAACAATGGATTATAAACTGTAGGTAAACAATGTGTTGTGAACTGTAGGCAAACAATGGGTTGTGAACTGTAGGTAAACAATGGGTTGTGAACTGTAGGTAAACAATGGGTTGTGAACTGTAGGTAAACAATGGAATGTGAACTGTAGGTAAACAATGGAATGTGAACTGTAGGTAAACAATAGGTTGTGAACTGTAGGTAAACAATGGGTTGTGAACTGTAGGTAAACAATGCGTTGTGAGTTGTAGGTAAATAATGGGTTGCGAACTGTAGGTAAACAATGGGTTGTGAACTGTAGGTAAACAATGGGTTGTGAACTGTAGGTAAACAATAGGTTGTGAACTGTAGGTAAACAATGGTTTGTGAACTGTAGGTAAACAATGGATTGTGAACTGTAGGTAAACACTAGGTTGTGAACTGTAGGTAAAGAATAGGTTGTGAACTGTAGGTAAACAATGGGTTGTGAACTGTAGGTAAACAATGGATTGTGAACTGTAGGTAAACAATGGATTGTGAACTGTAGGTAAACAATGGATTGTGAACTGTAGGTAAACAATGGATTGTGAACTGTAGGTAAACAATGGGTTGTGAACTGTAGGTAAACAATAGGTTGTGAACTGTTGGTAAACAATGGGTTGTGAACTGTAGGTAAACAATAGGTTGTGAACTGTAAGTAAACAATGGGTTGTGAACTGTAGGTAAGCAATGGATTGTGAGCTGTAGGTAAACAATAGGTTGTGAACTGTAGGTAAACAATGGGTTGTGAAATGTAGGTAAACAACGGATTGTAAACTGTAGGTAAACAGTGTGTTGTGAACTGTAGGTAAACAATGGGTTGTGAACTGTAGGTAAACAATGGGTTGTGAACTGTAGGTAAACAATGGGTTATGAACTGTAGGTTAACAATGGAATGTGAACTGTAGGTAAACAATAGGTTGTGAACTGTAGATAAACAATGGGTTGTGAACTGTAGGTAAACAATGCGTTGTGAGCTGTAGGTAAACAATGGGTTGTGAACTGTAGGTAAACAATGGGTTGTGAACTGTAGGTAAACAATGGGTTGTGAACTGTAGGTAAACAATGGGTTGTGAACTGTAGGTAAACAATGGATTGTGAACTGTAGGTAAACAATGGGTTGTGAACTGTAGGTAAACAATAGGTTGTGAACTGAAGGTAAATAATGGGTTGTTAACTGTAGGTAAACAATGGGTTGTGAACTGTAGGTAAACAATGGGTTGTGAACTGTAGGTAAACAATGTGTTGTGAACTGTAGGTAAGCAATGCGTTGTGAGCTGTAGGTAAACAATGGATTGCGAACTGTAGGTAAACAATGTGTTGTGAAATGTAGGTAAGCAATGCGTTGTGAGCTGTAGGTAAACAATGGATTGTGAGCTGTAGGAAAACAATGTGTTGTGAACTGTAGGTAAACAATGTGTTGTGAACGGTAGATAAACGATGTGTTCCGAACTGTATGTAAATACTGAATTGTGAACTGTACGTAAACAATGGGTTGTAAACTGTAGGTAAACAATGTGCTGTGAACTGTAGGTAAGCAATATGTTGTGAACTGTAGGTAAGCAATGCGTTGTGAGCTGTAGGTAAACAATGGATTGTAAGCTGTAGGTCAACAATGTGTTGTGTACTGTAGGTTAACACTGTGTTGTGAACTGTAGGTAAACGATATGTTGTGAACTGTAGGTAAATAATGGATTGTGAACTGTACGTAATCAATTGGTTGTAAACTGTAGGTAACCAATGTACTGTGAACTGTAGGTAAACAATGTGTTGTGAACTGTAGGTAAACAATAGGTTGTGAACTGTAGGTAAACAATTGGTTGTGAACTGTAGGTAAACAGAGGGTTGTGAACTGTAGGTAAACAATGGGTTGTGAACTGTAGGTAAACAATAGGTTGTGAACTGTAGGTAAACAATGGGTTGTGAACTGTAGGTAAACAATGGATTGTGAACTGTAGGTAAACAATGGATTGTGAACTGTAGGTAAACAATGGGTTGTGAACTGTAAGTAAACAATGGATTGTGAACTGTAGGTAAACAATGTGTTGTGAACTGTAGGTAAACAATGGGTTGTGAACTGTAGGTAAACAATGGATTGTGAACTGTAGGTAAACAATGGATTGTGAACTGTAGGTAAACAATGGATTGTGAACTGTAGGTAAACAATGGATTGTGAACTGTAAGTAAACAATGGATTGTGAACTGTAGGTAAACAATGTGTTGTGAACTGTAGGTAAACAATGGGTTGTGAACTGTAGGTAAACAATGGATTGTGAACTGTAGGTAAACAATGGATTGTGAACTGTAGGTAAACAATGGATTGTGAACTGTAGGTAAACAATGGATTGTGAACTGTAGGTAAACAATGGGTTGTGAACTGTAGGTAAACAATAGGTTGTGAACTGTAGGAAAACAATGGGTTGTGATCTGTAGGTAAACAATAGGTTGTGAACTGTAGGTAAACAATGGGTTGTGAACTGTAGGTAAACAATGGATTGTGAACTGTAGGTAAACAATGGGTTGTGAACTGTAGGTAAACAATGGATTGTGAACTGTAGGTAAACAATGTGTTGTGAACTGTAGGTAAACAATGGGTTGTGAACTGTAGGTAAACAATAGGTTGCGAACTGTAGGTAAACAATGGGTTGTGAACTGTAGGTAAACAATGGGTTGTGAACTGTAGGTAAACAATAGGTTGTGAACTGTAGGTAAACAATAGGTTGTGAACTGTAGGTAAACAATGGGTTGTGAACTGTAGGTAAACAATGAGTTGTGAACTATAAGTAAGCAATGGATTGTGAAATGTAGGTAAACAATAGGTTGTGAACTGTAGATAAACAATGGGTTGTGAACTTTAGGTAAACAATGGGTTGTTAACTGTAGGTAAACAATGTGTTGTGAACTGTAGGTAAACAATGGGTTGTGAACTGTAGGTAAACAATGGGTTATGAACTGTAGGTAAACAATGGGTTGTGAACTGTAGGTAAACATTGGGTTGTGAACTGTAGGTAAACAATGGTTTGTGAACTGTAGGTAAACAATGGGTTGTGAACTGTAGGTAAACAATGGGTTGTGAACTGTAGGTAAACAATGGGTTGTGAACTGTAGGTAAACAATGGGTTGTGAACTGTAGGTAAACAATGGATTGTGAACTGTAGGTAAACAATAGTTTGTGAACTGTAGGTAAACAATGGGTTGTGAACTGTAGGTAAACAATGGATTATGAACTGTAGGTAAACAATGTGTTGTGAACTGTAGGTAAAACATGGGTTGTGAACTGTAGGTAAACAATGGATTGTGAACTGTAGGTAAACAATGGATTGTCAACTGTAGGTAAACAATGGATTGTGAACTGTACGTAAACAATGGATTGTGAACTGTAGGTAAACAATGGGTTGTGAACTGTAGGTAAACAATGGGTTGTGAACTGTAGGTAAATAATGGATTGTGAACTGTACGTAATCAATTGGTTGTAAACTGTAGGTAACCAATGTACTGTGAACTGTAGGTAAACAATGTGTTGTGAACTGTAGGTAAACAATAGGTTGTGAACTGTAGGTAAACAATTGGTTGTGAACTGTAGGTAAACAGAGGGTTGTGAACTGTAGGTAAACAATGGGTTGTGAACTGTAGGTAAACAATAGGTTGTGAACTGTAGGTAAACAATGGGTTGTGAACTGTAGGTAAACAATGGATTGTGAACTGTAGGTAAACAATGGATTGTGAACTGTAGGTAAACAATGGGTTGTGAACTGTAAGTAAACAATGGATTGTGAACTGTAGGTAAACAATGTGTTGTGAACTGTAGGTAAACAATGGGTTGTGAACTGTAGGTAAACAATGGATTGTGAACTGTAGGTAAACAATGGATTGTGAACTGTAGGTAAACAATGGATTGTGAACTGTAGGTAAACAATGGATTGTGAACTGTAAGTAAACAATGGATTGTGAACTGTAGGTAAACAATGTGTTGTGAACTGTAGGTAAACAATGGGTTGTGAACTGTAGGTAAACAATGGATTGTGAACTGTAGGTAAACAATGGATTGTGAACTGTAGGTAAACAATGGATTGTGAACTGTAGGTAAACAATGGATTGTGAACTGTAGGTAAACAATGGGTTGTGAACTGTAGGTAAACAATAGGTTGTGAACTGTAGGAAAACAATGGGTTGTGATCTGTAGGTAAACAATAGGTTGTGAACTGTAGGTAAACAATGGGTTGTGAACTGTAGGTAAACAATGGATTGTGAACTGTAGGTAAACAATGGGTTGTGAACTGTAGGTAAACAATGGATTGTGAACTGTAGGTAAACAATGTGTTGTGAACTGTAGGTAAACAATGGGTTGTGAACTGTAGGTAAACAATAGGTTGCGAACTGTAGGTAAACAATGGGTTGTGAACTGTAGGTAAACAATGGGTTGTGAACTGTAGGTAAACAATAGGTTGTGAACTGTAGGTAAACAATAGGTTGTGAACTGTAGGTAAACAATGGGTTGTGAACTGTAGGTAAACAATGAGTTGTGAACTATAAGTAAGCAATGGATTGTGAAATGTAGGTAAACAATAGGTTGTGAACTGTAGATAAACAATGGGTTGTGAACTTTAGGTAAACAATGGGTTGTTAACTGTAGGTAAACAATGTGTTGTGAACTGTAGGTAAACAATGGGTTGTGAACTGTAGGTAAACAATGGGTTGTGAACTGTAGGTAAACAATGGGTTGTGAACTGTAGGTAAACAATGGGTTGTGAACTGTAGGTAAACAATGGTTTGTGAACTGTAGGTAAACAATGGGTTGTGAACTGTAGGTAAACAATGGGTTGTGAACTGTAGGTAAACAATGGGTTGTGAACTGTAGGTAAACAATGGGTTGTGAACTGTAGGTAAACAATGGATTGTGAACTGTAGGTAAACAATAGTTTGTGAACTGTAGGTAAACAATGGGTTGTGAACTGTAGGTAAACAATGGATTATGAACTGTAGGTAAACAATGTGTTGTGAACTGTAGGTAAAACATGGGTTGTGAACTGTAGGTAAACAATGGATTGTGAACTGTAGGTAAACAATGGATTGTGAACTTTAGGTAAACAATGGATTGTGAACTGTACGTAAACAATGGATTGTGAACTGTAGATAAACAATGGGTTGTGAACTGTAGGTAAACAATGGGTTGTGAACTTTAGGTAAACAATGGATTGTGAACTGTACGTAAACAATGTGTTGTGAACTGTAGGTAAGCAATGGGTTGTGAACTGTAGGTAAACAATGGATTGTGAACTGTAGGTAAACAATGGATTGTGAACTGTAGGTAAACAATGGATTGTGAACTGTAGGTAAACAATGGATTGTGAACTGTAGGTAAACAATGGGTTGTGAACTGTAGGTAAACAATAGGTTGTGAACTGTTGGTAAACAATGGGTTGTGAACTGTAGGTAAAGAATAGGTTGTGAACTGTAGGTAAACAATGGGTTGTGAACTGTAGGTAGGCAATGGATTGTGAGCTGTAGGTAAACAATAGGTTGTGAACTGTAGGTAAACAATGGGTTGGGAACTGTAGGTAAACAATGGATTGTAAACTGTAGGTAAACAATGTGTTGTGAACTGTAGGTAAACAATGGGTTGTGAACTGTAGGTAAACAATGGGTTGTGAACTGTAGGTAAACAATGGGTTGTGAACTGTAGGTAAACAATGGATTGTGAACTGTAGGTAAACAATGGGTTGTGAACTGTAGGTAAACAATGTGTTGTGAACTGTAGGTAAACAATGGGTTTTGAACTGTAGGTAAATAATAGCTTGTGAACTGTAGGTAAACAATGGGTTGTGAACTGTAGGTAAGCAATGGATTGTGAGCTGTAGGTAAACAATAGGTTGTGAACTGTAGGTAAACAATGGGTTGTGAACTGTAGTTAAACAATGGATTATAAACTGTAGGTAAACAATGTGTTGTGAACTGTAGGTAAACAATGGGTTGTGAACTGTAGGTAAACAATGGGTTGTGAACTGTATGTAAACAATGGGTTGTGAACTGTAGGTAAACAATGGAATGTGAACTGTAGGTAAACAATAGGTTGTGAACTGTAGGTAAACAATGGGTTGTGAACTGTAGGTAAACAATGCGTTGTGAGTTGTAGGTAAATAATGGGTTGCGAACTGTAGGTAAACAATGGGTTGTGAACTGTAGGTAAACAATGGGTTGTGAACTGTAGGTAAACAATAGGTTGTGAACTGTAGGTAAACAATGGGTTGTGAACTGTAGGTAAACAATGGATTGTGAACTGTAGGTAAACAATAGGTTGTGAACTGTAGGTAAACAATAGGTTGTGAACTGTAGGTAAACAATGGGTTGTGAACTGTAGGTAAACAATGGATTGTGAACTGTAGGTAAACAATGGATTGTGAACTGTAGGTAAACAATGGATTGTGAACTGTAGGAAAACAATGGATTGTGAACTGTAGGTAAACAATGGGTTGTGAACTGTAGGTAAACAATAGGTTGTGAACTGTAAGTAAACAATGGGTTGTGAACTGTAGGTAAGCAATGGATTGTGAGCTGTAGGTAAACAATAGGTTGTGAACTGTAGGTAAACAATGAGTTGTGAACTGTAGGTAAACAATGGATTGTAAACTGTAGGTAAACAATGTGTTGTGAACTGTAGGTAAACAATGGGTTGTGAACTGTAGGTAAACAATGGGTTGTGAACTGTAGGTAAACAATGGGTTGTGAACTGTAGGTAAACAATGGGTTATGAACTGTAGGTTAACAATGGAATGTGAACTCTAGGTAAACAATAGGTTGTGAACTGTAGGTAAACAATGCGTTGTGAGCTGTAGGTAAACAATGGGTTGTGAACTGTAGGTAAACAATGGGTTGTGAACTGTAGGTAAACAATGGGTTGTGAACTGTAGGTAAACAATGGGTTGTGAACTGTAGGTAAACAATGGATTGTGAACTGTAGGTAAACAATGGATTGTGAACTGTAGGTAAACAATAGGTTGTGAACTGAAGGTAAATAATGGGTTGTTAACTGTAGGTAAACAATGGGTTGTGAACTGTAGGTAAACAATGGGTTGTGAACTGTAGGTAAACAATGTGTTGTGAACTGTAGGTAAGCAATGCGTTGTGAGCTGTAGGTAAACAATGGATTACGAACTGTAGGTAAACAATGTGTTGTGAACTGTAGGTAAGCAATGCGTTGTGAGCTGTAGGTAAACAATGGATTGTGAGCTGTAAGAAAACAATGTGTTGTGAACTGTAGGTAAACAATGTGTTGTGAACGGTAGATAAACGATGTGTTCCGAACTGTAGGTAAATACTGAATTGTGAACTGTACGTAAGCAATGGGTTGTAAACTGTAGGTAAACAATGTGCTGTGAACTGTAGGTAAGCAATGTGTTGTGAACTGTAGGTAAGCAATGCGTTGTGAGCTGTAGGTAAACAATGGATTGTGAGCTGTAGGTCAACAATGTGTTGTGTACTGTAGGTAAACAATGTGTTGTGAACTGTAGGTAAACGATGTGTTGTGAACTGTAGGTAAATAATGGATTGTGAACTGTACGTAATCAATTGGTTGTAAACTGTAGGTAAACAATGTACTGTGAACTGTAGGTAAACAATGTGTTGTGAACTGTAGGTAAACAATAGGTTGTGAACTGTAGGTAAACAATGGGTTGTGAACTGTAGGTAAACAGAGGGTTGTGAACTGTAGGTAAACAATGGGTTGTGAACTGTAGGTAAACAATAGGTTGTGAACTGTAGGTAAACAATGGGTTGTGAACTGTAGGTAAACAATGGATTGTGAACTGTAGGTAAACAATGGATTGTGAACTGTAGGTAAACAATGGGTTGTGAACTGTAAGTAAACAATGGATTGTGAACTGTAGGTAAACAATGTGTTGTGAACTGTAGGTAAACAATGGGTTGTGAACTGTAGGTAAACAATGGATTGTGAACTGTAGGTAAACAATGGATTGTGAACTGTAGGTAAACAATGGATTGTGAACTGTAGGTAAACAATGGATTGTGAACTGTAGGTAAACAATGGGTTGTGAACTGTAGGTAAACAATAGGTTGTGAACTGTAGGTAAACAATGGGTTGTGATCTGTAGGTAAACAATAGGTTGTGAACTGTAGGTAAACAATGGGTTGTGAACTGTAGGTAAACAATGGATTGTGAACTGTAGGTAAACAATGGGTTGTGAACTGTAGGTAAACAATGGATTGTGAACTGTAGGTAAACAATGTGTTGTGAACTGTAGGTAAACAATGGGTTGTGAACTGTAGGTAAACAATAGGTTGTGAACTGTAGGTAAACAATGGGTTGTGAACTGTAGGTAAACAATGGATTGTGAACTGTAGGTAAACAATGGGTTGTGAACTGTAGGTAAAAATGGGTTGTGAACTGTAGATAAGCAATGCGTTGTGAGCTGTAGGTAAACAATGGGTTGTGAACTGTAGGTAAACAATGGGTTGTGAACTGTAGGTAAACAATGGATTGTGAACTGTAGGTAAGCAATGGATTGTGAAATGTAGGTAAATAATAGGTTGTGAACTGTAGGTAAACAATGGGTTGTGAACTGTATGTAAACAATAGGTTGTGAACTGTAGGTAAACAATAGGTTGTGAACTGTAGGTAAACAATGGGTTGTGAACTGTAGGTAAACAATGAGTTGTGAACTATAAGTAAGCAATGGATTGTGAAATGTAGGTAAACAATAGGTTGTGAACTGTAGATAAACAATGGGTTGTGAACTTTAGTTAAACAATGGGTTGTTAACTGTAGGTAAACAATGTGTTGTGAACTGTAGGTAAACAATGGGTTGTGAACTGTAGGTAAACAATGGGTTGTGAACTGTAGGTAAACAATGGGTTGTGAACTGTAGGTAAACAATGGGTTGTGAACTGTAGGTAAACAATGGTTTGTGAACTGTAGGTAAACAATGGGTTGTGAACTGTAGGTAAACAATGGGTTGTGAACTGTAGGTAAACAATGGGTTGTGAACTGTAGGTAAACAATGGGTTGTGAACTGTAGGTAAACAATGGATTGTGAACTGTAGGTAAACAATAGTTTGTGAACTGTAGGTAAACAATGGGTTGTGAACTGTAGGTAAACAATGGATTATGAACTGTAGGTAAACAATGTGTTGTGAACTGTAGGTAAAAAATGGGTTGTGAACTGTAGGTAAACAATGGATTGTGAACTGTAGGTAAACAATGGATTGTGAACTGTAGGTAAACAATGGATTGTGAACTGTACGTAAACAATTGA
The DNA here is from genome assembly GCA_963680875.1 of Bathymodiolus brooksi. Classification (NCBI taxonomy): domain Eukaryota; kingdom Metazoa; phylum Mollusca; class Bivalvia; order Mytilida; family Modiolidae; genus Bathymodiolus; species Bathymodiolus brooksi. Next base: position 21,528,990 of record OY804584.1, read on the forward strand.
TTGTGAACTGTAGGTAAACAATGGGTTGTGAACTGTAGGTAAACAATGGGTTGTGAACTTTAGGTAAACAATGGATTGTGAACTGTACGTAAACAATGTGTTGTGAACTGTAGGTAAACAATGGGTTTTGAACTGTAGGTAAACAATGGATTGTGAACTGTAGGTAAACAATGGATTGTGAACTGTAGGTAAACAATGGATTGTGAACTGTAGGTAAACAATGGATTGTGAACTGTAGGTAAACAATGGATTGTGAACTGTAGGTAAACAATGGGTTGTGAACTGTAGGTAAACAATAGGTTGTGAACTGTAGGTAAACAATGGGTTGTGAACTGTAGGTAAACAATAGGTTGTGAACTGTAGGTAAACAATGGGTTGTGAACTGTAGGTAGGCAATGGATTGTGAGCTGTAGGTAAACAATAGGTTGTGAACTGTAGGTAAACAATGGGTTGTGAACTGTAGGTAAACAATGGATTATAAACTGTAGGTAAACAATGTGTTGTGAACTGTAGGTAAAAAATGGGTTGTGAACTGTAGGTAAACAATGGGTTGTGAACTGTAGGTAAACAATGGGTTGTGAACTGTAGGTAAACAATGGATTGTGAACTGTAGGTAAACAATAGGTTGTGAACTGTAGGTAAACAATGGGTTGTGAACTGTAGGTAAACAATACGGTGTGAGCTGTAGGTAAACAATGGGTTGTGAACTGTAGGTAAACAATGGGTTGTGAACTGTAGGTAAACAATGGGTTGTGAACTGTAGGTAAACAATGGGTTGTGAACTGTAGGTAAACAATGGATTGTGAACTGTAGGTAAACAATGGGTTGTGAACTGTAGGTAAACAATGGGTTGTGAACTGAAGGTAAACAATAGGCTGTGAACTGTAGGTAAACAAGGGATTGTGAACTGTAGGTAAACAATGGGTTGTGAACTGTAGGTAAACAATGTGTTGTGAACTGTAGGTAAGCAATGCGTTGTGAGCTGTAGGTAAACAATGGATTGTGAACTGTAGGTAAACAATGTGTTGTGAACTGTAGGTAAGCAATGCGTTGTGAGCTGTAGGTAAACAATGGATTGTGAGCTGTAGTTAAACAATGTGTGGTGAACTGTAGGTAAACAATGTGTTGTGAACGGTAGGTAAACGATGTGTTGTGAACTGTAGGTAAATACTGGATTGTGAACTGTACGTAAACAATGGGTTGTAAACTGTAGGTAAACAATGTGTTGTGAACTGTAGGTAAACAATGTGTTGTGAACTGTAAGTAAGCAATGCGTTGTGAGCTGTAGGTAAACAATGGATTGGGAGCTGTAGGTCAACAATGTGTTGTGTACTGTAGGTAAACAATGTGTTGTGAACTGTAGGTAAACGATGTGTTGTGAACTGTAGGTAAATAATGGATTGTGAACTATAGGTAAACTATTGGTTGTAAACTGTAGGTAAACAATGTACTGTGAACTGTAGGTAAACAATGTGTTGTGAACTGTAGGTAAACAATAGGTTGTGAACTGTAGGTAAACAATGGGTTGTGAACTGTAGGTAAACAATGGGTTGTGAACTGTAGGTAAACAATGGGTTGTGAACTGTAGGTAAACAATGGGTTGTGAACTGTAGGTAAACAATAGGTTGTGAACTGTAGGTAAACAATGAGTTGTGAACTGTAGGTAAACAATGGATTGTGAAATGTAGGTAAACAATAGGTTGTGAACTGTAGGTAAACAATGGGTTGTGAACTGTAGGTAAACAATGGGTTGTGAACTGTAGGTAAACAATAAGTTGTGAACTGTAGGTAAACAATGGGTTGTGAACTGTAGGTAAAAAATGGATTGTGAACTGTAGGTAAACAATAGGTTGTGAATTGTAGGTAAACAATGGGTTGTGAACTGTAGGTAAACAATGGATTGTGAACTGTAGGTAAACAATGTGTTGTGAACTGTAGGTAAACAATGGGTTGTGAACTGTAGGTAACAATGGATTGTGAACTGTAGGTAAACAATGGATTGTGAACTGTAGGTAAACAATGGATTGTGAACTGTAGGTAAACAATGGGTTGTGAACTGTAGGTAAACAATAGGTTGTGAACTGTAGGTAAACAATGGGTTGTGAACTGTAGGTAAACAATAGGTTGTGAACTGTAGGTAAACAATGGGTTGTGAACTGTAGGTAAACAATGGATTGTGAACTGTAGGTAAACAATAGGTTGTGAACTGTAGGTAAATAATGGGTTGTGAACTGTAGGTAAACAATGGATTGTGAACTGTAGGTAAACAATGTGTTGTGAACTGTAGGTAAACAATGGGTTGTGAACTGTAGGTAAACAATGGGCTGTGAACTGTAGGTAAACAATGAGTTGTGAACTGTAAGTAAGCAATGGATTGTGAAATGTAGGTAAACAATAGGTTTTGAACTGTAGATAAACAATGGGTTGTGAACTGTAGGTAAACAATGGGTTGTGAACTGTAGGTAAACAATGTGTTGTGAACTGTAGGTAAACAATGGGTTGTGAACTGTAGGTAAACAATGGGTTGTGAACTGTAGGTAAACAATGGGTTGTGAACTGTAGGTAAACAATGGGTTGTGAACTGTAGGTAAACAATGGTTTGTGAACTATAGGTAAACAATGGGTTGTGAACTGTAGGTAAACAATGGGTTGTGAACTGTAGGTAAACAATGGGTTGTGAACTGTAGGTAAACAATGGGTTGTGAACTGTAGGTAAACAATGGATTGTGAACTGTAGGTAAACAATAGGTTGTGAACTGAAGGTAAACAATGGGTTGTGAACTGTAGTTAAACAATGGATTGTGAACTGTAGGTACACAATGTGTTGTGAACTGTAGGTAAAAAATGGGTTGTGAACTGTAGGTAAACAATGGATTGTGAACTGTAGTTAAACAATGGATTGTGAACTGTAGGTAAACAATAGGTTGTGAACTGTAGTTAAACAATGGATTGTGAACTGTAGGTAAACAATAGGTTGTGAACTGTAGGTAAACAATGGATTTTGAACTGTAGGTAAACAATGGGTTGTGAACTGTAGGTAAACAATGGGTTGTGAACTGTAGGTAAACAATGGGTTGTGAACTGTAGGTAAACAATGGGATGTGAACTGTAGGTAAACAATGGGTTGTGAACTGTAGGTAAACAATAGGTTGTGAACTCTAGGTAAACAATGAGTTGTGAACTGTAGGTAAACAATGGATTGTGAAATGTAGGTAAACAATAGGTTGTGAACTGTAGGTAAACAATGGGTTGTGAACTGTAGGTAAACAATGGGTTGTGAACTGTAGGTAAACAATAGGTTGTGAACTGTAGGTAAACAATGGGTTGTGAACTGTAGGTAAACAATGAATTGTGAACTGTAGGTAAACAATAGGTTGTGAATTGTAGGTAAACAATGGGTTGTGAACTGTAGGTAAACAATGGATTGTGAACTGTAGGTAAACAATGTGTTGTGAACTGTAGGTAAGCAATGGGTTGTGAACTGTAGGTAACAATGGATTGTGAACTGTAGGTAAACAATGGATTGTGAACTGTAGGTAAACAATGGATTGTGAACTGTAGGTAAACAATGGGTTGTGAACTGTAGGTAAACAATAGGTTGTGAACTGTAGGTAAACAATGGGTTGTGAACTGTAGGTAAACAATAGGTTGTGAACTGTAGGTAAACAATGGGTTGTGAACTGTAGGTAAACAATGGATTGTGAACTGTAGGTAAACAATAGGTTGTGAACTGTAGGTAAATAATGGGTTGTGAACTGTAGGTAAACAATGGATTGTGAACTGTAGGTAAACAATGTGTTGTGAACTGTAGGTAAACAATGTGTTGTGAACTGTAGGTAAACAATGGGTTGTGAACTGTAGGTAAACAATGAGTTGTGAACTGTAAGTAAGCAATGGATTGTGAAATGTAGGTAAACAATAGGTTGTGAACTGTAGATAAACAATGGGTTGTGAACTGTAGGTAAACAATGGGTTGTGAACTGAAGGTAAACAATGTGTTGTGAACTGTAGGTAAACAATGGGTTGTGAACTGTAGGTAAACAATGGGTTGTGAACTGTAGGTAAACAATGGGTTGTGAACTGTAGGTAAACAATAGGTTGTGAACTGTAGGTAAACAATGGGTTGTGAACTGTAGGTAAACAATGGGTTGTGAACTGTAGGTAAACAATAGGTTGTGAACTGTAGGTAAACAATGGGTTGTGAACTGTAGGTAAACAATGGATTGTGAACTGTAGGTAAACAATAGGTTGTGAATTGTAGGTAAACAATGGGTTGTGAACTGTAGGTAAACAATGGATTGTGAACTGTAGGTAAACAATGTGTTGTGAACTGTAGGTAAACAATGGGTTGTGAACTGTAGGTAACAATGGATTGTGAACTGTAGGTAAACAATGGATTGTGAACTGTAGGTAAACAATGGATTGTGAACTGTAGGTAAACAATGGGTTGTGAACTGTAGGTAAACAATAGGTTGTGAACTGTAGGTAAACAATGGGTTGTGAACTGTAGGTAAACAATAGGTTGTGAACTGTAGGTAAACAATGGGTTGTGAACTCTAGGTAAACAATGGATTGTGAACTGTAGGTAAACAATAGGTTGTGAACTGTAGGTAAATAATGGGTTGTGAACTGTAGGTAAACAATGGATTGTGAACTGTAAGTAAACAATGTGTTGTGAACTGTAGGTAAACAATGGGTTGTGAACTGTAAGTAAACAATGTGTTGTGAACTGTAGGTAAACAATGTGTTGTGAACTGTAGGTAAACAATGGGTTGAGAACTGTAGGTAAACAATGAGTTGTGAACTGTAAGTAAGCAATGGATTGTGAAATGTAGGTAAACAATGTGTTGTGAACTGTAGATAAACAATGGGTTGTGAACTGTAGGTAAACAATGGGTTGTGAACTGAAGGTAAACAATGGGTTGTGAACTGTAGGTAAACAATGGGTTGTGAACTGTAGGTAAACAATGGGTTGTGAACTGTAGGTAAACAATGGGTTGTGAACTGTAGGTAAACAATGGGTTGTGAACTGTAGGTAAACAATGGTTTGTGAACTGTAGGTAAACAATGGGTTGTGAACTGTAGGTAAACAATGGGTTGTGAATTGTTGGTAAACAATGGGTTGTGAACTGTAGGTAAACAATGGGTTGTGAACTGTAGGTAAACAATGGATTGTGAACTGTAGGTAAACAATAGGTTGTGAACTGAAGGTAAACAATGGGTTGTGAACTGTAGGTAAACAATGGATTGTGAACTGTAGGTACACAATGTGTTGTGAACTGTAGGTAAAAAATGGGTTGTGAACTGTAGGTAAACAATGGATTGTGAACTGTAGGTAAACAATGGATTGTGAACTGTAGGTAAAAAATGGGTTGTGAACTGTAGGTAAACAATGGATTTTGAACTGTAGGTAAACAATGGGTTGTGAACTGTAGGTAAACAATGGGTTGTGAACTGTAGGTAAACAATGGGTTGTGAACTGTAGGTAAACAATGGGTTGTGAACTGTAGGTAAACAATGGGTTGTGAACTGTAGATAAACAATAGGTTGTGAACTGTAGGTAAACACTGAGTTGTGAACTATAGGTAAACAATGGATTGTGAAATGTAGGTAAACAATAGGTTGTGAACTGTAGGTAAACAATGGGTTGTGAACTGTAGGTAAACAATGGGTTGTGAACTGTAGGTAAACAATAGGTTGTGAACTGTAGGTAAACAATGGGTTGTGAACTGTAGGTAAACAATGGATTGTGAACTGTAGGTAAACAATAGGTTGTGAACTGTAGGTAAACAATGGATTGTGAACTGTAGGTAAACAATGTGTTGTGAACTGTAGGTAAACAATGGGTTGTGAACTGTAGGTAACAATGGATTGTGAACTGTAGGTAAACAATGGATTGTGAACTGTAGGTAAACAATGGATTGTGAACTGTAGGTAAACAATGGGTTGTGAACTGTAGGTAAACAATAGGTTGTGAACTGTAGGTAAACAATGGGTTGTGAACTGTAGGTAAACAATAGGTTGTGAACTGTAGGTAAACAATGGGTTGTGAACTGTAGGTAAACAATGGATTGTGAACTGTAGGTAAACAATAGGTTGTGAACTGTAGGTAAATAATGGGTTGTGAACTGTAGGTAAACAATGGATTGTGAACTGTAGGTAAACAATGTGTTGTGAACTGTAGGTAAACAATGGGTTGTGAACTGTAGGTAAACAATGGGTTGTGAACTGTAGGTAAACAATGAGTTGTGAACTGTAAGTAAGCAATGGATTGTGAAATGTAGGTAAACAATAGGTTGTGAACTGTAGATAAACAATGGATTGTGAACTGTAGGTAAACAATGGGTTGTGAACTGAAGGTAAACAATGTGTTGTGAACTGTAGGTAAACAATGGGTTGTGAACTGTAGGTAAACAATGGGTTGTGAACTGTAGGTAAACAATGGGTTGTGAACTGTAGGTAAACAATGGGTTGTGAACTGTAGGTAAACAATGGTTTGTGAACTATAGGTAAACAATGGGTTGTGAACTGTAGGTAAACAATGGGTTGTGAACTGTAGGTAAACAATGGGTTGTGAACTGTAGGTAAACAATGTGTTGTGAACTGTAGGTAAACAATGGATTTTGAACTGTAGGTAAACAATGGGTTGTGAACTGTAGGTAAACAATGGGTTGTGAACTGTAGGTAAACAATGGATTGTGAACTGTAGGTAAACAATGTGTTGTGAACTGTAGGTAAACAATGGGTTGTGAACTGTAGGTAAACAATGGATTGTGAACTGTAGGTAAACAATGGATTGTGAACTGTAGGTAAACAATGGATTGTGAACTGTAGGTAAACAATGGATTGTGAACTGTAGGTAAACAATGGGTTGTGAGCTGTAGGTAAACAATAGGTTGTGAACTGTACGTAAACAATGGGTTGTGAACTCTAGGTAAACAATAGGTTGTGAACTGTAGGTAAACAATGGGTTGTGAACTGTAGGTAAGCAATGGATTGTGAGCTGTAGGTAAAGAATAGGTTGTGAACTGTAGGTAAACAATGGGTTGTGAACTGTAGGTAAACAATGGATTGTAAACTGTAGGTAAACAATGTGTTGTGAACTGTAGGTAAACAATGGGTTGTGAACTGTAGGTAAACAATGGGTTGTGAACTGTAGGTAAACAATGGGTTGTGAACTGTAGGTAAACAATGGATTGTGAACTGTAGGTAAACAATAGGTTGTGAACTGTAGGTAAACAATGGGTTGTGAACTGTAGGTAAACAATGCGGTGTGAGCTGTAGGTAAACAATGGGTTGTGAACTGTAGGTAAACAATGGGTTGTGAACTGTAGGTAAACAATGGGTTGTGAACTGTAGGTAAACAATGGGTTGTGAACTGTAGGTAAACAATGGATTGTGAACTGTAGGTAAACAATGGGTTGTGAACTGTAGGTAAACAATGGGTTGTGAACTGAAGGTAAACAATGGGTTGTGAACTGTAGGTAAACAATGGGTTGTGAACTGTAGGTAAACAATGGGTTGTGAACTGTAGGTAAACAATGTGTTGTGAACTGTAGGTAAGCAATTCGTTGTGAGCTGTAGGTAAACAATGGATTGTGAACTGTAGGTAAACAATGTGTTGTGAACTGTAGGTAAGCAATGTGTTGTGAGCTGTAGGTAAACAAAGGATTGTGAGCTGTAGGTAAACAATGTGTGGTGAACTGTAGGTAAACAATGTGTTGTGAACGGTAGGTAAACAATGTGTTGTGAACTGTAGGTAAATACTGGATTGTGAACTGTACGTAAACAATGGGTTGTAAACTGTAGGTAAACAATGTGCTGTGAACTGTAGGTAAACAATGTGTTGTGAACTGTAGGTAAGCAGTGCGTTGTGAGCTGTAGGTAAACAATGGATTGGGAGCTGTAAGTCAACAATGTGTTGTGTACTGTAGGTAAACAATGTGTTGTGAACTGTAGGTAAACGATGTGTTGTGAACTGTAGGTAAATAATGGATTGTTAACTGTAGGTAAACAATTGGTTGTAAACTGTAGGTAAACAATGTACTGTGAACTGTAGGTAAACAATGTGTTGTGAACTGTAGGTAAACAATAGGTTGTGAACTGTAGCTAAACCATGGGTTGTGAACTGTAGGTAAACAATGGGTTGTGAACTGTAGGTAAACAATGGGTTGTGAACTGTAGGTAAACAATGGATTGTGAACTGTAGGTAAACAATAGGTTGTGAACTGTAGGTAAACAATGGGTTGTGAACTGTAGGTAAACAATAGGTTGTGAACTGTAGGTAAACAATGGGTTGTGAGCTGTAGGTAAACAATGGATTGTGAACTGTAGGTAAACAATGTGTTGTGAACTGTAGGTAAACAATGGATTGTGAACTGTAGGTAAACAATGTGTTGTGAGCTGTAGGTAAACAATGTGTTGTGAACTGTAGGTAAACGATGTGTTGTGAACTGTAGGTAAACAATGGATTGTGAACTGTAGGTAAACAATGGGTTGTAAACTGTAGGTACGCAATATGCGGTGAACTGTAGGTAAACAATGTGCTGTGAACTGTAGGTAAACGATGTGCTGTGAGCTGTAGATAAACAATGGGTTGTGATTTGTAGGTAAACAATGGATTGTGAACTGTAGGTAAACAATGTGTTGTGAACTGTAGGTAAACAATGGGTTGTGAACTGTAGGTAAACAATGGGTTGTGAACTGTAGGTAAACAATGGGTTGTGAACTGTAGGTAAACAATGGGTTGTGAACTGTAGGTAAACAATGTGTTGTGAACTGTAGGTAAATAATGGGTTGTGAACTGTAGGTAAACAATGGGTTGTGAACTGTAGGTAAACAATGGGTTGTGAACTGTAGGTAAATAATGGGTTGTGAACTGTAGGTAAATAATCGGTTGTGAGCTGTAGGTAAGCAATGGATTGTGAACTGTAGGTAAACAATGTGTTGTGAATTGTAGGTAAACAATGGGTTATGAGCTGTAGGGAAGCAATGGATTGTGAACTGTAGGTAAACAATGTGTTGTGAACTGTAGGTAAACGATGTGTTGGGAATTGTAGGTAAACAAATGATTGTGAACTGTAGGTAAACAATGTGTTGTGAACTGTAGGTAAACAATGGGTTGTGAACTGTAGGTAAACAATGGGTTGTGAACTGTAGGTAAACAATCGGTTGTGAGCTGTAGGTAAACAATGGGTTGTGAACTGTAGGTAAACAATGGATTGTGATCAGTACGTAAACAATTGGTTGTAAGCTGTAGGTAAACAATGTACTGTGAACTGTAGGTGAACAATGTGTTGTGAACTGTAGGTAAACAATGTGCTGTGAACTGTAGGTAAACAATATGTTGTGAACTGTAGGTAAACAATGGGTTGTGAACTGTAGGTAAACAATGGGTTGTGAACTGTAGGTAAACAATGGGTTGTGAGCTGTAGGTAAACAATGGATTGTGAACTGTAGGTAAACAATGTGTTGTGAACTGTAGGTAAACTATGGATTGTGAGCTGTAGGTAAACAATGTGTTGTGAGCTGTAGGTAAACAATGTGTTGTGAACTGTAGGTAAACAATGGATTGTGAACTGTAGGTAAACAATGGGTTGTAAACTGTAGGTACGCAATATGCGGTGAACTGTAGGTAAACAATGTGCTGTGAACTGTAGGTAAACGATGTGCTGTGAGCTGTAGGTAAACAATGGGTTGTGATTTGTAGGTAAACAATGGATTGTGAACTGTAGGTAAACAATGTGTTGTGAACTGTAGGTAAACAATGGGTTGTGAACTGTAGGTAAACAATGGGTTGTGAACTGTAGGTAAACAATGGGTTGTGAACTGTAGGTAAACAATGGGTTGTGAACTGTAGGTAAACAATGGGTTGTGAAATGTAGATAAACAATGGGTTGTGAACTGTTGGTAAACAATGGGTTGTGAACTGTAGGTAAACAATGGATTGTGAACTGTAGGTAAACAATATGTTGTGAACTGTAGAAAAACAAAGCCATTATATTTAGTTTAATTCACATCGTTGATTATTTTAAAATGTTGAACGAAAGTTCTGGTTAGCGTGCTCGCCTCGAGTGTAGCAGAACGTGAGTTCGAGCTGCCTTCCTATCAAATCATGAACAATGAAATTGGTATTTGTTTCTTTTCATCTAAGGACGCTGCAATAAGGTGTAAGAGCTAATAATGGTTGACTCGGAATCAGATTGATTGGTTGACTGATTTATTTATTTATTCATCTCTTTTGTCGTAAGGTTTCGTTCTTAATCACCACTCACAGTCAATTTCGAGGTGTAGGTCAAGGTATGAAGCAGACCTATCTGTATCTGTGGTATCCTTTATTTCAAGATTAATAGGATAGATGTGATCAACGAAATTACCAAACCTAGATTTTTTTTGTGAAAGGACATCATCTATATAGCGGAACGTGAAATTAAAAAAAAGAATCGTGCTAGCTTTTTCGTATTTCTTAAGAAACACGACGGGCGTCACTAATGGGGTAGGAACTGCTTACTATTCCGGAGAAACTGAGTTCACTTCCGGCTTTTGTTCCTGTTGTTCGATCCTTAGTTGTCTGTGTAGTGTTTGGTTGTTATGTTTTCCTCTTTTGTTGGCCATTGTGTTGTAAGTCCTTTGATTTAAGAATTATGGTTACTCATTTATTATCTTCAAACTCTTCTCGTAAGAATATAGTGACTTTGTTTTTCGATTTTTAATGCGTTATCTCGGCATCTTTAAAATATGGTTAAAGAAAGAGCAGAAACAACACACATTTCCTTTTTTCAATTCATTAGGTGATATAGATCGTCAAGAATAAATAACAAAACGATAACAAACGAGCATGAACTGTGTATTCTGATATCTCTACTCCCATTGGTTTATCATCCCACCAATGTTGGCATACCCTTCCGGAGTTGCGGAAATGCTTTGTTGATCATTATTTTTTTTTGTCGTTTTTCATGTAGCCATGTATGTACTTCGATCTGCGGCTTTTTATCATCACCTTGGTATCTTCAAGCTTTTTATATGTGTAGCAAATTTGATTTATAGTATTGAAGTCAATAGATGGTATTCAGCAAGATAAAGCTGATAAAGACACAATATTATGTGATAAAGTTTGTCAATTGGTTGCTGCAGATCGGTGGTTTTCTCTGTTTCCTCCTCCAATAAAACTGACAGCCACGATATATCTGAAATATTGTTGAAAGTGGCGTTTAGCACCATAATTCTAGCCACTTAACCACTTCGCATGGACTGGAATTCGAAATGTTGGTTTTAAAAAGATTGATCAGTTTAGCTTGATGTGTGCTTAACGTCACATTTCAACAATATTCCAATGATATCATGGTGGTAAGTTTTATTGGTCGAGAAACCAGAGTTACCGACAAAATCTTTTCTATCACCCATACAATATGACAATAATATTGTAACATGAACTCCCTGAACACAAAAAGACGTTGCAAAGATCAGGATATATGACGTTGGAAATCCAGATCATGGCTGTGTACAGTCACAAAAAAGTGGCTGGGTTAAACCGTTGCTTTCCTTAGGTAAAAATCATTGTCAAAAGAAAATGCACAGTGACGGCTGAAGATCTCCTAATAACAACACGAACTAGACTCTGAGGTCGTATTAAACTTTTAAGACACACCAAAAAGACGACAAAATATGACGGAAATGAATAATCTGGTTTGTGACAGGCACACCAATGTGGCGAGGTTAAACCGATATATTGGAACACAATCAACAATCTTGGTGCGTAGATGTTTAACGGTACATCTCTTTAATGACAGTTAGCAAGTTTTACCTGTATAAAGATAGGCTTACTTCATCTCCTGGGGAAAAGTATAATGCTTAAATATACTCAATTTTTCACAGTAATCCTTCATTAATGTTGAAGAAAAAATACTCGACTGATAGACGAACAAATATTCTACACAAGCAAGAAATCCAAGCTCCCCTTCCCAGATAAGCAAATGGTTGGTCACGTTAGAATAAGATACAAATAACTACTCTCATTGTAATAATTTTATTCTTGTATGAAATATCCAGAAAACCTTGAGCTGTGAAATCCATTGATTTCTTGAGATTTTGAACTCCTGTGTTTGATAAATACACGGTCACCTTTCTTCATCTCGACGGCTTCACTTATTGTGCTGGTTGCATAGCCCGACGTATTGGAATAACCTTTGATATAAAGAGCATCGTTCTTGTTCAGTCCATACTGAACCTCGTGAGAGCCATGTGACATAATTATACACGAAAAAAGGTACAACCCCTTCCGAGGTGCTGTAAAGACGCCAGTTGACGGATTGTAGCCTTGACCTCTATTGACCGTGACATCGTCAAATTTGACCACGTCATCAATGCCTTTTAAGGCGAAAGGATGCGTTTTTAAAGCTGCAACGAAGGCTGGTTTGGTGCGGGTATCTGAAATCAACAAAGCACAAAGATAGAAAAATGTAATATTTAAATGGTGTAAAATGAGCGTTCTGTAATTTCTTGATTATTTGTCTTTTGTTATCATTTTATTTAATTAAAAAAAAATTATTTGTTTTTTGAGAAAGATATTTATATCAATTACATGCCATGTACACAGTTTGTAAAAGCATTAAACATAATATTACTAACAATATCAAAAGCATAAGGGGGGCATCGTGCTTGTGATTGCGTGGTAGTTGGATGTACAACTACCTATGCAACCAGCATTATCTTCTCAAAAGGTATGGGTTTGAATCCTGCTAAGGATGAGTTGTACACGATAAAATATTATGCTATAAAGTTAGTCAGTGACTTGCCAAATGTTGGTAGTTTTCTCTGGGTACTCTGGGATCCTCCACCAATAACACTAACCGCCACGATATAGCTGAAATATTGTATAAAATGGCGTTAAATACCATAACCCTAACCCTCTCAAAATCTAATTTACCTCTTCTAGTGTTAATTCCCATCACCATTTGGAGAAGATCTTCAGTGATGCATGTCGTTTTACCTAAATTCAAAAGAAAATATTGTAAACATATATCTTTTGTATTCCTAATGTAAACATGAATGAAGTACGAAATATAAACTGAGAAAAAATGAACCAAATAATTAACAATATACTATCAGTTTAATGTTAATATGGATGCATAGTATTTTGATTCACACGGACAGTTAGACTGTCTCTCTCTCACATTGTGCCTATTCTGTATAGGCTATTTGGCTTTATGTCCCAATCGCTTTGAAATTATTTGTTATTACTATCTTTTTTCAGAGTACCTGATGGAGGTTATTCCAGAAACGCGTCGTGATTTTGACATCTACGTTTATATTAGTAAGCAATGTGTATATTTCTTTATGGTGTTTAACGCAACTAAGAATCCAATTAAACGTGCTGATCTGCTACTACTGCAGAGTTCTTCACTATGAGAACAAGTTACCATTGATTAGATGATGACGAAGTTTTCTTTATACTAGATTAACATGATCTGCATCCTTAGTAGGTAAGCAACAAATACCAATCTTGGTTTGACCCAACTTAGTGTCTATGTTTCTATGATATATAATGCAAGCACAATGAGTAATTAATCTTATCAATATTCAGTTAAATGTTGAATGCTCCAGTAAATAACTCATACAATAAACACATTTGTCTTTCCTCCTACGATAATTGTTTTTTAGGTAAATACATATGCCTTGTAAAGATAAATATATTATTTCCTCATTTCGTGACTTATTACCGTGTTACAATATAGAGAAACAACATGGGTGTCACTAGTGGAGCAGGAACTGCTTACCCTTCCGGTGCACCTGAGTACACCAACGGTTTTTAGTGCGATTTGTGTTCCTTCATCTTTAGTGTTATTTGTAATGTTTTGTAGATCGTTGTTTGTCCTTTTGGCCATTGCATTCTTTATCCTTGTTCGATTTCCAGATTCTGATTACCCTGTTTGTATCTTCAAACTCGTCTAGTGACAATTAAATTCCAACTATTAAAAAGGACATCATGTCCGTGAAATTCTAATTGTTTTTGTTTGCTTGTTTTATTCTAATTTCTACAACGAAATACTTACCATGTCCCACATTGCAAGTAGCACCATACTCAAAGACAGACAGACAAACGATTACAATGGCGAACCACATTTTCCAGTTGAATGTATATACGATGGTTACCGTAGTATCATACAAGAAAACTTTGTGTTTCTGTTTTTATACCTCTTTTCGCGCCACATGTTAAAGACCTTTGAAATATGATATGTATAATGAGTATATAACACGTAATGTTTATACAATCATCATCACGCATAGGATTCTGGGAATTGTTTCACAGGATAAAGCTAAATACCAAAATGAAGAGAATACTACGAAACAAATCACCATCAGAAGAAGTAAAGTAACGTGACGTATATACAAAAGAGAGCACGGGATAATAATGTAAATCCGCACAATGGAAACTCCCCATTGCTTGTTCCTGCTCCATACACGAAGCCCGTCGTTTGCTACTGGTATTATTATCCCCAATATTAATGTACATCTCCAAACTTCACCACCTTTTGCCGTGTAAATTATGATGAATTGAGTGACTGATTGTTGCTTAGCGCCAACTCTGCAACTTGTCACCTATATCATGGCGAGAACAAGTTAATTCTCATGAGATGATGATGAGGTCGGCTTTGTACTAGACCAGCACGCTTATTTGGATCATTATAGTGCTAGCTCAATGAAACAATAGTCCGTGGATATACATGCCGTCTCAATCAGACATACTATCCTGAGTTCGAGCCAACCAGTCTTGCACTTTCTCCTCAATGCTACCTGTATAGGGGTCAATCAACAAATACCAATTTAATAGTCCTTCGCTTGACTCGATCAGGGCTCGAACCCACGATCTACCGCACTCGAGGCGAGCACACAAACTATTACACCACCGATGCGATTAAGGTTTGGTTTATGGTGTTTTGCTCCTCTTTCAACCATATTTCACTTGTATCGTGAAGGTCAGTTTTATTGGTGGAGGAAACCGGAGTACCCGGAGAAAACCACGAACCTCTCGTAAGTCACTGACAAACTTTATCTCATAATGTTGTATCGAGAATACCTTGTCTGAGCGTGGCTCCAACTCACACTGATTGCATAGGTAGTCATAAATTCAACTACCACACGATCTCGACCACGACGGCCCCCTGGTGTACAGTGTGCTACAAACTAGTTTATGATAATTTGCATACATGAGTGTAATTATCTTTCTTAAGTAAGGGTGTTAGGGTTATTGTGTTTAACACCACTTTCAACAGTATTTCAGCTTTTTCGTGGCCGTAAGTTTTTATTCGTGGTGGAAACCACAGTGCCGGTGAAAACCACATACCTGTCGCAAGTCACTGACAAACGTTATCACGTAATGCTGTATCAAGTACACCTCACAATGAGTGGGATTCAAACTCAAAACTTTAGTGGTAATAGGCACTGATTGTATAGATAGTTGTACATCAAACTATCATACGACTACGACCACGACGGCCCCTTCGTATGTAAAGAACAATGCAACGATGTCAAAGAATATGACAAAGTCCTAAAGGGAGGATGGATGACTGCAATAACTGGCATCCTTTACAAATGCAAATTATGATCACAATTTATTTTAATAGCTCAGTGCTAAACATATTTCTACGATAGAAGGCAGATTAATTTTGAAAATGTAATATTCTTGTCACATGACCCTTTGCTAATACCAGTTTCCGATAATACATGTAGCACTAAGCACACCATTCGAATATATTGGACACACTATTGAGAAATAAAACCAAAAAAATCGTTGTACACTAGGAATCAACTGGCAGAATAACAAATTTTACCGGACTTGACTGTATAGATAAGTAACACGGCGGGTATATTATAAGAAGCAGGAACTGCTTAGGCTTCGCGAGCACCAGAGTGCACTCCCGGTTTTTTATGGGTTCGTGTTGTTCATAGTTTTGGTTTTATTATGTTGTCCTGTTACTGTCAAACAATCCAAGTTACTATAACAGAGGTGTTTACTAAAGCAGATTTCTCTGTAGTTGGTAGATATTTCTACGAGAATGTATTAAGAAGTTATTGGTTGTTCTGTTGGAAAGTTTTGTTGAACAAAATGTTTACTTAATTATTGGAAGGGTGTAAAATTATATATTTAATATAATCTTAAAATCATTTGCACTTTCATCCAAACAAATGTGTTAGTTATGTCCATTGGACTGGCAAATAGACCGTTTGTTAAAAAACAAAAAAACAAAAAAAACTGTTTACTTTTCTGGTAGTATCCGGATATACAATGTATGTGGAAGTAAAGCAAGACCTGTGGTTTATATGTGATGTAAATCTATTGTCTAAACTCTCCATTATTTTTAAGGAATGGAAAGTTATGAACAATGTGGACAGATGGAGGAGTTATTGTTCTCTTTATACTTTAGATACTATACACAGATTTTTTTTTTGTTACAAGATTAATAATTAATAGATTTAATAAAGTACAATGGGTGGGTTTTGAGTTGGAGAATGTCCTCGTATCTCTCCATTCCTTAAAAACAATGGGCCTCGGCTCCATTATTTTTAAGAATGGAGAGTTACTTGATCATTCTCCTATACGTTGGGAAAGAACGAAATTTAAACACACATAAAGGTTATTCTTATTGCTGCGTGCTTAGCGGAGAAGCAACAAATTCAAATTTTAAATTCTTTGGTTTGACCCGACCGAACCCACGATTTACCGCACTCGAGGTATGCACGCTAACCATTCCGCCACCGATGCGGTTGTTATGTCATGACGATTAGTAACACGGCGGGTGTTTTATAAGAAACATAGATTCCTTACCCTTCGACAGCACCTGTATGAAAGCATTGTTTATGACGAGGTTTGTGTTGTTCATCTTGTAGTTTTGTTTATCTTCGTTTTGTGCACTAGTTTGTCCATGTTGTTAGATTGTAAATTTTGCACGACAGGTGAGGCATATCTAGTTTCATATCAGAGGGTTGTGGGTTGTGGGGTTCGTGTTTTCTGATATTTACTCTTTTTTATTCCTTTCTTAAATTTTGTTTTTGGAAGAAAAGTTTGAAGATATCAAAGAGCCAATTCAGGTCCTCGCTTAGGACTGGTACAAAGATGTGTCTATCTGCTGATTGCCCCTTGCTCGCTTAGGACTGGTACAAAGATGTGTCTATCTGCTGATTGCCCCTTGCTCGCTTGGGACTGGCACAAAGATGTGTTTATTTGCTGACTGTAAAATTAATCAAATGTTGCGATACATCTAGTTGACCCTATGGTGTTGTAAAAGTTTTTGTTGTTCAGATTGTTTGAAAAAAAATAATTATGCAGTTATTTTTAAATGATGCTCTCTTCAGTTTCTTCAACGTAAAGTCCGAACCGTCCCTCAAAATAAACCGGTTCTTGTTTTCTCTTAACCATAGCACAATAAATTAAGTATTAAAACTACAACTTCATACTGAGTGTAAGTCCAAATAATTTTAATAGCGCCTACCACTACAACAGATGGCATTGTATCCTCAATAATTACCCTAAGTAAAACTGACCGCCACGATATATCTGAAATATTGTTGAAAGTGGCGTTAAACACCATAACCCCCTCTAAATATGACAGCAGTCGATTAAACTAGGAGGTAGCGTGGTTCATGTCCCTCAAAGTGGGGATATAAACATTTTAATGAGATGATTTCTCTAATCTTGATACTTCGATTTAAAGCGTCAAACAATAAACAAGCAAAGCAAAATTTGAACAGCTCACACAGTTTCACAGAAATAAAGGAAAAATAAACTTTGATAGTACAAACACCTGTAGTTCAGCTTAAGCATATTGTATTTGCAAAGCAAAGTAGCAAATGGGACTTGACACAAGTTATCACAGCATTAATGAAGTCTGTTTCCCTTTACAAAAATATCAACAAAAATGATAGCACATAATGGCGATAATTATACTAATAAAAGTTACAGCATGATATATCTAGACGACAATAATAAAGAAATATAAAGAAAAATAAGATGAAATCAAAAAATATTATGCTTCAAACAGCGGAATAGGTAAGAAAATTTAAGATTACTGCTATATCTCGTGTCATATAGTATTATTTCTTACTTGTACACACTTGTACACTTGATTCAGCTATTTTCAGACAATTTGGCATTTATTGTGGACCTTTTGACATTGCAGGATACACACAATATATTTTTTACCTGTTTCGAAATATCGAACAAATATATTTGATATTTTCCGACAATGTACGTATATATGTATATAGTTAGTATATAGTGATCACATAGCTATGTTGGTACAATTAAACAATACGTTGTGAACAGTAGGTAAGCAATGGGTTGTGAACTGTAGGTAAACAATGCGTTGTGAACTGTAGGTAAACATTGGGTTGTGAACTGTAGGTAAACAATGCGTTGTGAACTGTAGGTAAACAATGCGCTGTGAAATGTAGGTAAACAATGGGTTGTGAACTGTAGGTAAACAATGGGTTGTGAACTGTAGGTAAACAATGGGTTGTGAACTGTAGGTAGACAATGGGCTGTGAACTGTAGGTAAACGATGTATTGTGAACTGTAGGTAAGCAATGGGTTGTGAACTGTAGGTAAACAATGGGTTGTGAACTGTAGGTAAGCAATGGGTTGTGAACTGTAGAACTGTAGGTAAGCAATGGGTTGTGAACTGTATGTAAACAATGTGTTGTGAACTGTAGGTAAACAGTGTGTTGTGAACTGTCGGTATGCAATGGGCTGTGAACTGTAGGTAAGCAATGTGTTGTGAACTATAGGTAAACAATGCGTTGTGAACTATAGGTAAACAATGCGTTGTGAACTGTAGGTAAACAATGGGCTGTGAACTGTTGGTAAACAATGCGTTGTGAACTGTAGGTAAACAGTGTGTTGTGAACTGTAGGTAAACAATGCGTTGTGAACTATAGGTAAACAATGCGCTGTGAACTGTAGGTAAACAATGGGCTGTAAACAGTAGGTAGACAATGCGTTGTGAACTGTAGGTAAACAATGCGTTGTGAACTGTAGGTAAACAATGGGCTGTGAACTGTAGGTAAACAATGCGTTGTGAACTCTAGGTAAACAATGCGTTGTGAACTATAGGTAAACAATGCGGTGTGAACTGTAGGTAAACAATGGGCTGTGAACTGTAGGTAAACAATGCGTTTTGAACTGTAGGTAAACTATGGGCTGTGAACTGTAGGTAAACAATGCGTTGTGAACTGTAGGTAAACAATGCGTTTTGAACTGTAGGTAAACTATGGGCTGTGAACTGTAGGTAAACAATGCGTTGTGAACTGTAGGTAAACAATGGGCTGTGAACTGTAGGTAAACAATGCGTTGTGAACTGTAGGTAAACAGTGTGTTGTGAACTGTAGGTAAACAGTGTGTTGTGAACTGTAGGCAAACAATGCGTTGTGAACTATAGGTAAACAATGCGTTGTGAACTGTAGGTAAACAATGGGCTGTGAACTGTAGGTAAACAATGCCATTAAATTTAGTTTAATTCACACTGTTGATTATTCTAAAATGTCGAACGAAAGTTCTGGTTAGCGTGTTCGCCTCCAGAGCAGTAGAATGTGAGTTCGAACTGCATTCCATGAACAATGAAATTGGTATTTGCTTCTTCTCATCTAAGGACGCTGTAATAAGTTGTAAGAGCTAATACTGGTGGACTCGGAATCAGATTGATTGGT
Source organism: Bathymodiolus brooksi (assembly GCA_963680875.1). Taxonomy (NCBI): domain Eukaryota; kingdom Metazoa; phylum Mollusca; class Bivalvia; order Mytilida; family Modiolidae; genus Bathymodiolus; species Bathymodiolus brooksi. The sequence continues at coordinate 21,548,691 of OY804584.1, forward strand.
TGACTGATCTATTTATTTATTTATTCATCTCTTTTTTCGTAAGGTTTCGTTCTTAACCGGCACTCACTGTCAATTTCGAGGTGTAGGTCAAGGTATGAAGCACACCTATCTGTACCTGTGGTATTCTTTATTTCAAGCTTCATAGGATAGATGTGATCAACGAAATCACCAAACCTAGAAATTTTTTGTGAAAGGACATCATCTATATAGCGGAACGTAAAATTAAAGGATCGGGCTAGCTCCTTTTCCTTTTTCTTGAGAAACACGATGGGTGCCGCTAGTGGGGTAGGAAATGGTTATCATTCTGGAGCATCTGAGTTCACTTCCGGTTTTTGTTCGTGTTTTTCGATCCTTAGTTGTCTGTGTAGTGTTTGGTTGTCATGTTTTCCTCTTTTGTTGACCATTGTGTTATCCTTTGATTTAAGAATTATGGTTACTCATTTATTATCTTCAAACTCTTCTGATAATGATATATTGACTTTGTTTTTCGATTCTTAATGCGTCATCTAGAATTCGCTATCCGTTTTCCCAACATTTTTTAAATATTTGGTGAAAGGACGAGCAGGAAAAACACATATTTCCTTTTTTCAATTTATTAAGTGGAATAGATAGGCAAGAATAAATGACAAAACGATAAAAAACGAACATGAACTGTACATTCTGATATCTCTGGGTTTATCATCCCACCAATGTTGGTATACCCGTCCGGAGTTGCGGAGGAAATACCTTGTCAATCAATGTTTCTTTTTTTTGGGTTCTTTTGTGGTATTTTTTGTAATGTATGTATTTCCCTTTACGGCTTTTTATCATCACCTTGGTATCTTCAAGCTTTTTGTATGTGTAACAAATTTGATTTATAGTATTGAAGTCGATAGATGGTATTCAACATGATAAAGCTGGAGAATAAATGTCGGTATGAATCAGAGTCGTACTCCTGAAATACAAAGGTAGTATTTTTATCCTGAACTGCGTCGGGGCCGTCATGGCCGTGATCGCATGGTAGTTGGATTTGCAACTATATATGCAATCAGTGCAAATCACATCTAAGTCTATGGGTTTTATTCCCGCTCTTGGCGAGGTGTACTCGACACAATATTATGTGATAAAGTTTTTCAATTGGTTGCGGCAGGTCGGTGGTTTTTTCAGTTTCCTCCACCAATAAAACTGATCGCAACGATATAGCTGAAATATTGTTGATAGTCCTAGCCCCTGAACCACTTCGCATGGACTGGTATTCGAAATATCGGTTTTAAAATGATTGATAATTTTAGGTTTATGTGTGCCTAGCGCCACATTTCATAAATATTCCAGCTATTAAGTATATCATGGATGTCAGTTTTATTGGTCGAGAAAACCAGAGTTACCGACAAAACCTTTTCTGTCCCCCATACATGACAATAATATAGTAACATGAACTCACTGAACACTAAAAGACCAGGATATATGACGTTGTAATTCCAGGTCATGGCTTGGTACAGTCACAAAAATGTGGCAGGGTTAAAATGTTGCTTTCCTTAGGTAAAAATAATTGTCAATGTAAATAAAGAAAATACAATGACGACTGAAGATCTTCCAACTACAACAAGAAGTGAGATTAAACTTTTTAAACACACCAAGAAGACGACAGAATATGACGGAAATGTATGATCTGGTTTGGAACAGGCACACCAATGTGGCGAGGTTAAACCGGTATATTGGAACACAATCAACCTTCTTGGTGTTTAGATTTGTAATGGCACATCTCGTTAATGACATTTAACAAGTTTTATCTCAATAATTTATTCTTCCAGGTGTGGAATAAGTATCGGTACCTTGGAGGTGGCGGTATAGGGGATTGGTAAAGATAGTTTCCATTCCTGGTCTCCTTTTATTTGGTAAAATATAAAAATATACCCAATTTTGCATAATAATCTTTTGTAAATGTTGAAGAAAAAATACCAGCCTGATAGACGAACAAATATTCTACATAAGATACAAATAACTACATTCATGGCAATAGTTTTAATCTTGCATGAAATATCCAGAAAACGTTGTATGGTGATCTCCCAGGATTTTTTGAGCATTTGACGTGTACCTATGTTTGACAAATACGCGGTCACCTTTCTTCATCTCGACGACATCACTTATTGTGCTGGTTGCATAGCCCGACGTATTGGAATAACCTTTGATATAAAGAACATCGTTCTTGTTCAGTTGATAATGAACTTCTTGCTTCTCTAATGCCATAATAACACATGAAAAATGGTACAACCCCTTCCGTGGTGCTGTAAAAACTCCAGTGGACGGATTGTAGCCTTCACCTCTATTGATCATGACATCGTCAAATTTGACCACGTCATCAATGCCTGTTAAGGTGAAAGAAGCTTGTTTCAAAGCTGCAACGAAGGCTGGTTTGATGCGGATATCTGAAACCAACAAAGCTCAAAGTATACATATAAATAGAAAAATGGCGTAAAATAAGCGTTCTGTAATTTGTTGATCACGATATGAGTCTTAACCCTCCCCCTCCCTCCTCCCTCCCCCGCCCGATAATATATAAACTGTTTTACTATATCGTAATAATAAGTCATACAGCGAAATATGAACTATGAATGTCTAACTGCACTTGATAATAATGTTGGACTGATACAACTAGCAGGAGACGATATCTTATACCATTTAAACATTTTGCTGATTTCCAGTTTGACCATCCTTTCCATGTTCCCCGAATGTACGTTGTTAACAATAAACAATTTTATAATCAAAGGAGTTTTTGTCTTTCATTCAACACTGTTAATTTTCTTCCATTTGTCCACCTAATTACCCGGTTATATAGGTTTAGCTCAGTATATAGATACAATACACAGTTTGTAATAGCATTAAACAATATAGAAAAAAACAATAAGGTACCGTGTGGTAGTGGGATGTACAACTACCTATGCAATCAGTGCCTATCTCCACTGATGTTTTGTGAGTTCGAACCACGTTCAGGAGAGGTGTACTAGATATCACATTATATGATAAAGTTAGGCAGTGACTTGCGGCAGATCGGTGTTTTTTTTTCAGTTTCCTCCACCAATAAAACTGATCGCTGTTATATAACTATAATATTGTTGAAAGTGGCGTTAAATACAATAACCCTAACCCTCCTCAAAATCTAGTTTACCTCTTCTAGTGTTAATTCCCATCACCATTTGGAGAAGATCTTCAGTAGTACATGTCGTTTTACCTAAATTCAACAGAAAATATTGTACACATATATCTTTTATATTCCTAATGTAAACATGAATGAAGTACTAAAAATAAAGAGAGAAAAAATGAACCAAATAATTAACAATATACTATCAGTTAATATGGATGCATAGTATTTTGATTCACACTGACAGTTAGACTGTCTCGCTCACATTTAGGCTATCCTGTTTAGGCTTTGGCATGTTTTGCTCCCAAACACTTTGAATTTGTTTGGTTTTGCAATCTTTCGACTTTTAGCGTCACCTGATGAATGTTATTCCAGAAACGCGTCATGCGCACTAACTGTGATATATACGTGTTTATTAGTAAGTAATGAGTATATTTCGTTATGGTGTTTAACGCCACTAAGATTCCAATTAAACGTGTTGATCTGCTACTACTGCAGAGTTATTCACTATGAGAACAAGTTATAATTAATTAGATGATGATGATGCTTTCTTTATACTAGATTAACATGATCTGCATACTTAGTGGAGAAGCAGCAAATATCAATCTTAGTTTGACCCAACTTAGGGTGGTCTATGTTTCTATGATATCTAATGCAAACACAATGAGTAATTAATTTTATTTAAAGGGAAACTTCGCAAAAAAAAAAAATTTTTATATGTTTTTCCTGATGTATAAATATGGATGTTTATATGTATATTAGCGTTTTATTATGTTGGATAAGGGAATGAAATCGATTTTAATTCGATACATGGAAGTCGCCATTTTTATAGCATCTCAATACCAAGTATCACGTGATGTCTAAATACCACCACGCCCCAAAACAAGCGTGACAAACCAGGGTCCTCATTCAGTGTCTATATGGCTTGTCAGGCGTACGGTTGTTTAACTTGATGGTAATTCTTTTTATTTTTCTTATTATTCTAAATATATGAATTTATTACACAATCACTTTTTGCAGATTTACGTTTTGCTTCTATAAATTATGGCAAAACAAATGAATCGGGGGGAAAGGTTCGTCTTTAATGAGACACATTTACAAAAGATTTTTTTTCCAAAATTGAAGAACTGCGAAATTAAGTTAAAAAAAGAACAGACATCGGAACAATGCCCTGTATTCGTTAAAAAAAAAATCCAAAAAGGCCTATACTACGGGGCAAAATTGTTTTAATGACATTATTCAGTAAGATCGCACTTTGTAATCGATCGTGCATGCACTACAATAAAGATACACATAAGCTAAAAGCACAGAAAGTTACAGGGTAGGAAGCCATACAATTGAGAGGATTATGTAAACATATAATTTGTAATAGATTTCATTTGACAATTACAGACGATGAGTATTATAAATAAGTTTATTATACAAAAACAAAGCGTAACATATAATATGTCTCTGCGTAACATATTTTGTTTATTTTAATCACGTCTTTCGAACTGATTAATCTCAGAATAGTCATAAAAAAAATGTTCACCACAATTATTGATATTTCACCGCGAATATTTAGTTTGATGTATTGTTGTTGTGTATCAATCATAATTGTTATTTGTATATGCCTCCTGGGGCCCTGATTTGGTTAATAAACTTATTTTAATTTCTATTTCTATGAGGAAAAATTGCATACGAATGGTTTTTTGTCTATTTTGCAAGAAGAATTTCTACCCTGCTTTATTTCAAAATTTTGGTTGTTGCTACATCATTCTGATGGGGCACAACAAAATCAAGATAAAAATGAACAATTCAATATAGCTTACGATCAATGGTAGTCTTAAGATTTTTTTGTGAAAATAGCCCATGAATCATTGCTGCATTAGGTGCGGATCCAGCAGGGGTGCCAGGCTCTTGTTTGCCAATTTTTACCCAATTTTTACACGAATTTTACTAAATTGTCGAACACCCCCTTGATCCGGCTGTGTGCATTAATATGCACCCATTCCTAATGTATACTTCAACGTGATCAGGGTCGTGTATTGTGATCACCTACTGCTATTCTAGTCACGGGTAGCGTAATTTGTTTTCATTTTATTTTCTGTTCTTATTATGTTTTTGACTTGTGTACGTTGTTTGTATATATTCCTTGTACATGCATTCAACCCTTAGGGGTAAAATTTTAGTGGTTCATTCAACCTATGCCAACATTTAAAAAAAAATATATAAAAAGGTAAGAAAGACTGTTGGCATAGGTTGAATAGGTTAATTGTTATATAAACATGACTAGTCATGTTTAATTAGTGTAAAATCGGGGGAGATGTCAATGTACTCCAAGTCCACAATTAATTTTTATTGAATAGTAAGTAGAAAGTAAGTATTTAAAATCATATTTTATGGAAATAACAAACAAATAATCAGTATATCAGCACATATATTTAATATCAAACTTTATAAAAATAATTAGGATATTATTATCAGCACATATATTTTAACATCAATCATTATGAAAATAAAATAGGATATTATAAACATATATATTTTTATATCATACATCATGAAAATAAATTAGGATATTACAAGCACAGATATTTTTTTTTATCATACTTCATGAAAATAAATTAAAGATATTATAGGCACAGATATTTTTTATCAAAATAACCAAAAACAATCAGTATACACAATCACATTACAAATTGCTAAAAATACAATTGTCTTAGATTTTGGATAACAATGTTCGATTTAGAAATCATAGAGAGTATGATAATTCTAAATTTATAAATAAATATTATTAAAAACATTTGAATTTAGATTTTAAGAAAATTGCTTAATTGCATGAGTATAATATAATATTTTAAATTCATACGTTTTAGAAAGATTGTTTATTTAAATTATTCTAAAATTTTATATTTTCATCTTTTTTATTTACAGATTTTTGTGTAATTTTGCCAGATTTTTATTTTATATATAATTTTTTACAAAAGTTTAATTTTTTTTTTTCAAGTTATTAAATTTTAACAGACTTATTCTTATATCTTTAGATTCTTTTTTGTTTTTGTTTTTGTAATAATTGTTTATTTAAATTATTCCAAAAATTTATATTTTCATCTTTTTTATTTACAGATTTTTGTGTAATTTTACCAGATTTTTGTTTTATATATAAATTTTTACAAAAGTTTAATTATTTTTTTTTCAAGTTATTAAATTTTAACAGACTTATTCGATTGTTTTTTGTTTTGCTTTGTTTTTTCTAAATAATAAATTTCACTTTTGAGACCTGCATTTCCAAATTTACTTACCTGTAAATGTCATTAATTGCTATATAAACACCTGTAATATAATGTTTGTTGGCATACCTTGAATATGATATTTCAAAATGTTGGCATAGGTTGAAGGCACCATTTTAGTTAGTTAACGGGTCACAAAATGTGCATTGCGTTTCTGATTACTGCCAAATATTGTGACACATGTATTCAAGTTTTCGGTCAGAGTCCCGTCGACCGGATGTAAAATGACACTTGTATATTCTTCCTGGCGACTTCCTGTGTGGACCTAAACTCATTACGCAATATTAGGTACCCTGCTGAGTGAACCGGTGTGAATGTACCTGTCGTTTTCAGAATGAAGATACAAATAAGTAAATCCCGCATTTCACTTCTTACTTCAGGAATTATTTGCCTTAATTTATTGAAGAATAAAATATTTAAAATTAAAATATGGTCTCTCGCTTCTGAAAATACATGAAAAATATAAGAAATATTTTTTACACATAATATTTTACGTTTCGCTCATCAAAAATGACAAGCAAAAAAAGGAAAAGAAATTAACATTTTTAAATCACTTGCTCGCTCTGGACAACGTTTTAGCACAAAATCCGAAGAACAAGAAGTAAATCTGGTGTGGCCTAATCTCTTTTTAATTTTTGACTGCCCTTCATCTGTTTATACCGCTCATGATCATGATCTCTTCCGAACTTTGTCTAAATGAATATCAGTGGATATCAAATTTGTGTCGTTCTGACGTGGGTTGTTCTCTATTTCCCGACGTTGGGCACTCGCTGCCTCTTCCATTTGTCTGAGTTCTTCTTCCGTATATTCTGGTTCAAGTTGGTAACCGAACTCTCCATAATCGTCGAAATCTACATCACTTGAGGCGCTAGAGTCACTTTCCGTACCTGAGCTCGACATATTTAAGCTATAACTAAAACGTTAATTTCGGTGCTTTATATAGAAATGTTCCCAAACAAACAACACGCGTTGAACAAAAGAAAAGTAAAGAAATATTGATTGAGTAAAATCATAATCATTTGATTAAATTAAATTAATTAAAACATCTTTTATGAACACCGACTGTTAAAATAATGATTGAATAAAATCATAATCCTTTGATTAAAATTTAAATTAATTAAAACATCTTTTATGAACACCGACTGTTAAAATAATGATTGAGTAAAATCATAATCATTTTATTTAAAATTAAAATTAAAACATCTTTTATGAACATCGATCGTTAAATTATTATGATGAGACAGCTATATATAGTTAGACCAATTTGAACACCGACTGTTAAAATAATGATTGAGTAAAATCATAATCATGTTTTTTTATTGTTAGAAAGAAAAATTCATTTCTAAACGTTTAAGCCTAAATCATTTTATTTAATATTAAAATTAAAACATCTTTTATGAACATCGATCGTTAAATTATTATGATGAGACAGCTATATATACATGTAGTTAGGCCAATTTGGCGCCTCTCATAATGAAAACTTATAATTTCAAGGATGGTGTATACTTTTTTATCATCTAAAACATAAATTGTTCCTGTTATTTCAACATTATATTTATTCTAATGTTTTAAGAATATTTTATCTTTAATAGATAATAAACGATACCAACTCGTCTTGGAAAGCAAATAGTGTGTATTCAAATTCCCATTTGATTAATCCGGTCACCTTGAATTTTACACCTGTATAATTTTACCCTCCGGCTAGAAAACACCCAAGCGGACATCTACATGCGGAGATCAAAATAACAGTAAACAGCATGCCGAATAATGATTATAAAAAAAGGGATTAAAACAGAATCTAGAAATCAATACACAAGTTACGCGTTGTCAAAATTATCCATTATAATTTTCAGCACATTAGCAGTAAAACAAAATGAACATAATTGTAAAAGGGATCCGATATATAGCGAATAAAAGTGACTGTTGTAAAACACTCTTTCCGTTGTAAATATAAAGGAAATGAAACATTTTGTTCATTTAAAATAGTTGTTTGTCCAAAAGGTACGTAGCTGTTCACTTCAGTATTTAATTTTCCAACGGTTATTAGATTTAAATTACAGTCCGCAGCGCTTTAAATGAAGCGAATTTAACATCAGCGACCCAGACTTTAAATTTCAATCCCACAATGCATTTTTAGTTTAAAACAGTCTGGTTGAAAAATTAGAAATTAAAATTACAAATTTGCGATTTGCTTCGTTATTTGTGGAAATATGTCGATAAAACTTTGTGAATATGTATTTTATATCATCAGGAACATATTTAGCTAACATGTAAAAAATCGCGAAGTTTCCCTTTAATATTCAGTTAAATGTTGAATGCTCCATGCAGTAAATAACTCATACAATAAACATATGTGTCTTTCCTCCTACGATAATTGTTTCTTAGATAAATACATATGCCTTGTAAAGATGAATATATTATTTCCTCTTTTCATGACTTATTACCGTGTTGCAATCTAGAGAAACAACACGGGTGCCACTAGTGAAGCAGGAACTGCTTACCCTTCTGGTGCACCTGAGTTCACCCTCGGTTTTTAGTGCGCTTCGTGTTCCTTCATCTTTAGTGTTATGTGTAATGTTTTGTAGATCGTTGTTTGTCCTTTTGGCCATTGCATTGTTTGTTCTTGATCAATTTACACATTCTGATTACCCCTTTGTTATCTTCAAACTCTTCTAGTGAAAATTACATTCTAACTATTTAAAATGACACCATGTCCGTGAAATTCTTTTTGTTTTTGTTTGGTTGTGTTATTCTAATTTCTAGTAAAGAAATACTTACCATGATCCACATTACAAGTAGAACCACACTCAAAGAAAGACAGACAAGCGATTACAATGGCGAACCACATTTTACAGTTGAATGTATATACGATGGTTACCGTAGTATCATACAAAAATACTTTGTGTTTCTGTTTTTATACCTATTTTCGTGCCACGTGTTAAAGATCTTTGAAATATGATATGTTTTATGAGTATATAACACGTAATGTTTATACAACCACCATCACACATAGGATTCTGGGAACTACTTCACATGATAAAGCTAAATACCAACATGAAGAGAATACTACGAAACAAATCACCATCAGAAGAAGTAAAGTAACGTAACGTAAATACAAAAGAGAAAACGGGATGATAATGTAAATCCGTACAATGTAAACTTCTCATTACTCTTTCCTGCTTCATACACGAATCCAGTCGTTGTCACTGCTATGATCATCCCCAATATTAATGTACATATCTAAACTTCACCACCGTTTACCGTGTAAATTGTGATCGAATGAGTGAGTGATTGCTGCTTAGCGCCTACTCTGCAAATTTTCAGCAATATCAAGGCGAGAACAAGTTAATATTCAATATGATGATATTGAGGTCCGATTATACTAGACCATCCCGCTTTAGCTGGTTTTGATAGTGCTAGGTCACTGAAACAACAGTCCACGGATGGACATGCCGCCACACTCGGATACTATATCCTGATTCCGAGCCAACCAGTATTTGCTATTTCATGGTTAGCAACAAATACCAACTTGATAGTCCTTCGTTTGACCCGATCAGGACTTGAACCCACGATCTAATGAGCACGCTAACTATTACACGACTGAAGCGATTAAATAATGATGGATTATTACATATTGTGCATAGTGGTGTACAGTGTACTACAAACTAGTTTAAGATGATTTGCATACATGATTTTTAATAAGTAGGTTAGGGTTATGGTGTTTAGCGCCACTTGTAGCAATATGTCAACTATATCGTGTCGGTCAGTTTAATTGGTGGAGAAACTGGAGTACCCGGATAAAACCACCGACCTGTCGCAACTTTATCACATAATGCTGTATTGAGTACACATCGCCATGATCGGGATTTGAACTCACAATTTAAGTGGTGATATGTATAGATTTCATATGCAGCTGTATACCAATTACCATGCGATCCCGACCATGACGACCACTAAGCATACTTTGGAAAATTCTACTATAATAAAATAAAAAGTGTCAGTTTCATTTTCCAAAATATGGTAGTCAAGCACATATTTCTCGTAGAAGGTATTTATTAAAATGAATTTCTTATCGTTCAATTAAGGAATATTTTAAATTTTTGAACAGGTTATACGATATGGGGCAGTTTTCACTTAATATGAAAAATGTTGTTGGAAGAATAGTTTGAAGATATCAAAGGTGCAATTCAGGTCCTGGATTGAGACAGGCACAAAGATGTGTGTATGCACTGACTGTACAGTTAATCAAATGTTGTATTACCTCTAGTTGAACCTGGTGTTGAAAGTCTTTGTTGTTCAAATTGTTTGAGTAAAAATATTTTATCAAATTATATTTAAAGGATGCTCTCTTCAGTTTCTTCCACGAAAAGTCCGAACTGTACCTCATAATAAAACGGTTCCTGTCTTGTCAATCAATTAAGTATTAAAACTACAACTTCATCCTGAGGGCATTTCCAAATAATTTGAAGTGTTTACCTTTACAAAAGCTGTCATTTGGGTCCTCCATAACCACCTGCAAAGTATTACGAGAAGCTGAGACCTACAATGGAGGACCTCACACATCTTCCCGTTTTCACATATTTTTTTTACATATCCACATACTCAAGGGTTTATCTGCTAAATGAAAGAGAACAAGAAATGAGATAATGTCATGTTCCTTACATGTACATGTATTTTGTATATATATAATTATTTTAGTATGTACATTCCGTTTAAAACAATTTCAAACAAGACCTAAACAGTTAAAGTTCACAAATATAACCAACCGACCAATACGAAGAACCAGTTCTCACTCAAAGCCACACACTTCTAAATATGACAGCAGCCGAAATAAAACTAGGTGTTAGCATGGGTCAGGTGCGAAAAACTTGGGATATACACATATTACAGGGATATCTGCTCTAATCTTGATACTTTGATCAAAAGCGTAAAGAAATGAACAAATAATCTTAAAAAAATTTAGCAAATTCACTTCAACTCAAATCACCTCAATTCAGTATGCTACAGAGTTTCACAGAAATGAGCAATAATAAACTGTGTCAGCGCACATACAGAGTATTTCTTACTCACGTAGTTTTCATCCTGCACTGGTTCTATTTGAGCAGATATAGTTTTTTCTGGTATATGATTCGGTAAGACATAGTAACAGTATAAGTGTGGAGGACTTCATCAACAACAACGAGAACGATGCTTGTTTATGCTCTTTTTAGACAATTTGGTAGTTGTTTTGGGATTTATTTTACATTGCAGGATAAACACAATATACGTACAATATTTCAGCTATATCATGACGGTCATCAGTTTTATTGGTGGAGGAAAGGTTTTGATCTTTGATTTGATTTTTGGTGTTTTAACGCCACTTGCAGCAATATTTCAGCTATATCATGGGGACCAGTTTTAGTGGTGGAAGAAGCCGGAGTACCCGGAGAGAACCACCGACCATGGGCGAGCAACTGGTAAACTTTATCACTTGCGGTTGCGAGTCGAGAGGACCTTTTTTGTAATTTACAAAGCCGGGCGGGCATGAACCCACGCGTATATGCTTGTATGAGTTTGTAGGTAATCCAACTACCTAACCCTGGAGGAAAGGACTAATTTATGAGCTATGAAAAAAAAACGTTATTGAACAATTCGAAAGTTTTAGTAATCTGTTATAACAAATAAGAAAAAAAAATACTGGTCCTTTCTCTACATTTATTTTTTCATCACGTTCGTAGATTACTGTTCTTCAATCAACTAATAGAAGTAGTCAATGGGGAAAGGGAGGTAATTCAAATTTAAATTATTTCCACTATATCTCTTTTACTCGTCATTATGGACACTCTTCTAACAGCTATTGACAAAGTAGTCAAGACAACACGATATCAATTCTTTCCAAAAGAAAACAGAATTAATTAAAAATAAATGATAAACTGTATTGTATTATGGTCATGCATACGAAATTTCTGTGGACAATGTACATAAGAAAAATCACAGTTTTAATAATACACATCAAACAACAACACATACATGAGATCGGAATACACACACAAACTCATGTAGAAAAACCCACAGGAGGTCAGAGGTCAGACCTGGTGTGTCGAAGGTGTAAACTGTGGCCGTCCTCAAAGTACAGGGAAAATATGAATGGTATCTGGATATCCTAGTTTCCCATTCTTCAAAACTATTTTTATCAAAATACAACCCCGAGATACATGCCCTAGCTTCTCCGAGCTGAGAGGTAAAACTCCTCTGAAATATGTGTCCTCTATTCTTGCGAATAAATTACTAAATGACACAACTCACCATAGGTATATAGAGAGTACATCAGCCCTAGAACATAAAAGACAACTCCAAACAACTCCTTACTAGTAATTTAGAATGATTTCGAGTGGTCGTTTTTATTCCTTTGTAAGTCGAATGTTTCCTATGCTATTCAGTATTGCCTATTCAATTTTGTCAGCAAGTTGGATATGTCTGGGGTGAGGGTTTGTTGTTTAAGGCAGAAATGAGCATTTTCTTCAGTTGCATCATGGTGAGAAGAAATCAAATAACAGGTTAATAATTTCTGTTTGTACTAGACCAACCCGCTTTATTGAATTGTTATAGCTTAACTTACTGTAACAACATTCCACATGTAGCCCCATTACAGTGCATTAAAATGTGCAAATTTAACTAGAGCAGTGAGATTGAAGAACAAAATGAGAGGTGACTGGTGGTGTATGTGGTCTTTATCTTGGTGAACCAATTAACCAATAAGATACGTTTCCTCCACCAATAAGATACGTTTCCTCCACCAATAAGATACGTTTCCTCCACCAATAAGATACGTTTCCTCCACCAATAAGATACGTTTCCTCCGCCAATAAGATACGTTTCCTCCACCAATAAGATACGTTTCCTCCACCCATAAGATACGTTTCCTCCACCAATAAGATACGTTTCCTCCACCAATAAGATACGTTTCCTCCACCAATAAGATACGTTTCCTCCACCAATAAGATACGTTTCCTCCACCAATAAAACTAACCCCCACGATATAACTGAAATACTGTTGAAAGTGACGTTAAACACCAAAATCCTCATTCCATAAAAATGCATGGTTTTTTCTTTCATATAATTAACTTATTCTACATTTTGCCACATACGAGAAAACAACATACATTAGTAAGAAAGGATATGGATGTAAATGAATGAGTTTTTTTTTTAATTAGTGAGTGAATGTTGCTTAAGCAATATTTTCACTATAACTTGGTGAAACCACCGATAGCCTTCAGTTAAGCGATACTGTTTAACTTAGGTCTTTGTAAAACATATCAGTCTGCACTTGTTTTCTTTTTCTTTGCTTATTAGATAAAAACATATATCTTTATACTGATCCAATGTTGTAGTCTTTGGCTTTACTCACAGGGGGATCGATCTGACGATCACTCCATATCTGGTTGTATCACAGATCTCACGATCACTCCATATCTGATTGTATCACAGATCTCACGATCACTCCATATCTGGTTGTATCACAGATCTCACGATCACTCCATATCTGGTTGTATCACAGATCTCACGATCACTCCATATCTGGTTGTATCACAGATCTCACGATCACTCCATATCTGGTTGTATCACAGATCTCACGATCACTCCATATCTGGTTGTATCACAGATCTCACGATCACTCCATATCTGGTTGTATCACAGATCTCACGATCACTCCATATCTGGTTGTATCACAGATCTCACGATCACTCCATATCTGGTTGTATCTCAGATCTCACGATCACTCCATATCTGGTTGTATCACAGATCTGACGATCACTCCATATCTGGTTGTATCACAGATCTGACGATCACTCCATATCTGGTTGTATCACAGATCTGACGATCACTCCATATCTGGTTGTATCACAGATCTGACGATCACTCCATATCTGGTTGTATCACAGATCTGACGATCACTCCATATCTGGTTGTATCACAGATCTCACGATCACTCCATATCTGGTTGTATCACAGATCTCACGATCACTCCATATCTGGTTGTATCACAGATCTCACGATCACTCCATATCTGGTTGTATCACAGATCTCACGATCACTCCATATCTGGTTGTATCACAGATCTCACGATCACTCCATATCTGGTTGTAGCACAGATCTCACGATCACTCCATATCTGGTTGTAGCACAGATCTCACGATCACTCCATATCTGGTTGTAGCACAGATCTCACGATCACTCCATATCTGGTTGCATCACAGATCTCACGATCACTCCATATCTGGTTGTATCACAGATCTCACGATCACTCCATATCTGGTTGTATCACAGATCTCACGATCACTCCATATCTGGTTGTATCACAGATCTCACGATCACTCCATATCTGGTTGTATCACAGATCTCACGATCACTCCATATCTGGTTGTAGCACAGATCTCACGATCACTCCATATCTGGTTGTAGCACAGATCTCACGATCACTCCATATCTGGTTGTAGCACAGATCTCACGATCACTCCATATCTGGTTGTATCACAGATCTCACGATCACTCCATATCTGGTTGTATCACAGATCTCACGATCACTCCATATCTGGTTGTATCACAGATCTCACGATCACTCCATATCTGGTTGTATCACAGATCTCACGATCACTCCATATCTGGTTGTAGCACAGATCTCACGATCACTCCATATCTGGTTGTAGCACAGTCATCATTACACATTAAACCTAATAAGTCCAAACACAGCACTAGTAGGTTTGGTTTATGGTGTTTAACGCCACTTTCAACAATATATCAGTCATATCGATATGGTCAGTACCCTGAGAAAACCACTGACCTACCGCAAGTCACTGACAAACTTTATCACATAATGTTGTATCAAATACACTTTGTCATGAACTCACAACATTAGTGGTGATAGGCACTTGTTACACATGTAGATGTAAATACAACTACAGTGTATACGATGGCGACAACGACGACACCAGCTTAATAAGTCAACGCTAGTGCATATAAATATTTATGACATGTGTTAGAACTTAATTGATGCAAATCAGATAAATTCTTAATTTAATTGTAAAAACGAACAATAAATGTACCCAACAAAACATGTTCAAGAGCCAAGTGTCCTAATCGTAATCATTATTTTCAAGAGCCAAGTGTCCTAATCGTAATCATTATTTTCAAGAGCCAAGTGTCCTAATCGTAATCATTATTTTCAAGAGCCAAGTGTCCTAATCGTAATCATTATTTTCAAGAGCCAAGTGTCCTAATCGTAATCATTATTTTCAAGAGCCAAGTGTCCTAATCGTAATCATTATTTTCAAGAGCCAAGTGTCCTAATCGTAATCATTATTTTCAAGAGCCAAGTGTCCTAATCGTAATCATTATTTTCACGAGCCAATTGTCCTAATCATAATGAATATTTTCAGGCTGAATAAAAAAGACATCAATTGTTTTGAGTTATCTCCCGTTGAATAGTATCTTGGTAGAGTTTTATTTTTTCTTTCTATGTCGTCAAGATCCTCCATATTTGATACTTAACCCGGTTTATCAGCTGTCTGAGGTCGAACAGAATAGTGTTAGGTCTATGATGCTTAACGCCACTTTCAACAATATTTCAATTTTATAGTGGCGGTGAGTTTTATATTGGTGGAGGAAATCGAATTACCCAGAGAAAACCACTGACAAACTTTATCACATGATATTGTATCGAGTACACCTCACCATGAGCGGGATTCGACCTCGCAACTTTAGTGTTGATAGGCACCGATTGCACATGTAGTTGTAAATTCATTACAGGCACTCGTTGTACCGTATTCTATTATACAAAAACGATTTCCGATGGGGAAAAGGCGGGCTTTTTGTCATGATCAAAACGACATGAAAATTAAATTAAAAGTTATGCACCATAATATAATAATTATTCAGGTGCTAAACAGCTATATTATAATGTTGCCCCCATTGAAATATTGTTACATAAATACTCGTACATTTCCGAATTTTGTCAGAAGTTTAAGAATTATCAATTCACTTGCCAAAACAACGTATATATGACATTTTTTTACGACAGGTTTTCATTGTTTCGATCGAAGATGTACAATTATGTGATATAGTTTCGATCGATAACCCGGAAGTAAACATAAAAATAGAACAACTTCATCGTTTTCAGGTGAAACAATCCGTTTTTATTCGCATATAATAGAAATATATTTTAATTCACAACCTACAAAATTATTTTCACATCATGGGGATTGCCCGGATTTCTTGATTTCTAATCAAGTGAAATCTATGCAGTGAAGCTGTAGCGCCGAAAAAACCAGACATTTTGTATATTTCCGATTTTATTCTGAAATTATTCGTTTTCATACATTTTTATAGGAGTTATCTGCATTTAATGAGGAAAAACGCGTGTGAATATTCTTTTAGGTCTAAAACTATCTTCTGATATTTTAACCATGTTAAATTATCTAAACAAATGAGTTCCAATCCCGCTCATTGCGAGGTGAACTCGATACAACATTATGTGATAACGTTTGTCAGTGACTTTTAAATACATGCAACAAGCCACTGTACATATATATAATTAGTTATTTTTGCTTGGTTATTTATTTTTTGTTGCTGCTTGCTGTATGCAACAAGCCACTGTACATATATATAATTAGTTATTTTTGCTTGGTTATTTATTTTTTGTTGCTGCTGTTGTTTATTGTACTTCTAAAAGTAATTTATTCATGTATATCGCGCACGCAGTTCCGGGACGCTACCCACTCTATACTTAGGGTCTAGTCCTGTATTTGAAAGACGAAGAAGATCAGTGGTTTTGTCAGGGTACTTCGGTTTCTTCCACCAATAAAACTGACCACCACGAGATAACTGAAATATTGTTGAAAGTGGTGCTAAACACCATAAACCAAACCAACCAAACCTAAGCAGAAGATATAAAAACACTCTTCTGATATTTTACAATGGTAAAACAGTCGTAAAATATCTACAAAGCATAAAACATATATATTCAAATTCTTTCTCTTTTCCGTTGCTGCGAGGTGTACTCGATCCACATTATGTGATAAAAATTGTCATTGATTTCCGGTAGGTCGGTGGATTTCTCCCGGCACCCCGGTCTCCTCCACCAATAAATCTGACTGCCGCGATATAACTGAAATAGTATTGACAGTGGCGTTAAGCACCATTACCCTTTCCGTTGCTCTTGCAACGAATGGGTACCAGTATACCCCCCTTTCCCCAAATAAACCCACCGGAATGGAAATTACAACCATGAACAATTTTGAAAAACATTTTATTTTAGAATCAAATTGGGAATGTGAAAATGGTCTATAGAAAGAACAGTAAATAATGAATGCTTTATCCTAGAAAGACCTACACATTTTTGGTTAATTCTTAAATTAATATTACACCAGTTTTGGTTGAAGAAATATTTTCCCTGAAAATTCAATTTGGAATACGGCGATACCTTTACTAAGCTATTCATGCATGTTTCAAGTCGAAATATGTTCCCAACAATTAGAAATCTGCAAATCCGTGTGCATGTTTATTGCCCTCGCCATTGTTGTGGAGAATGATTAACTTTCGGTTGTTTTGTTCCGATGATTGCCGATCATGACCTCGTGACGAAAAGATAAACAATCATGGATGCTGAGGTAAGCACGCACACATTTCTGACAATGATTATTGAGGAATCTGTCTGTTTCATGTCGTGTGAACCATTGTTTTTGGTGCAATTATTCTTATGTGGTACACACGGAATATATTTTTACTTGCATCCGACATTTTTTTCATCAACTGAACAGTGCGCATGAGCGATAATCTTCCCGAAATAGTTCAAATTTTGGGTCACGCGCATATCATTTTGCATTACTGTACGGAAAACAGAATTATCTGCTGTCAAATATTTTGCGATTTGCTCTTAAAATCTGCTTTTGAGCGGATTTCTAATGTTATGCAGTTGATTTTAGTTAAAATTAAATGACATATTAAGTGACAATATTTAATCCAAAAATTCCACGATATTTGCCTTTTATATTACTTTAAGAGACATGGGGCAAATTCAATAGGAAATGCATAATTTTCTTACATGTATCCATACTTCAAAAATGTTCAGAATTTTTTTTAATCTTACTTTGACTTATTCTGCCTGTTAAACATACAATGTATATACCACCTTTGTCCAGGCTTCCAAGTGATTAAATTACAATATTGAAGTAACTTAAAAAATATAACTTCAATTACAATTAACGTTATTTAAAATTTTCCAAGAAAATAGATTTGTACCACATTAGTGTTTATTCTCGCCAATATATCAACAATACAACCTGTATAAATAAATATATGTTATAAGAAAAAAGAGAGATCGAACGACAATGAAAAAAATCATGCGTCGGTTATTTTACCTTCTTCAATGAATGTTCATACTTTTTTTATTCTGTATACAATCTTCCAAAAATATTCCACTATAAAAAAAATACAACAAAAAGTAAAACAAATATGTAATACCAAAGAAATTCAAAATAAATTTTGAGACATGAAAACGAAATTTTCGTAATTTCTTTTATTTAGTGAACTCTTTCTGTTATTTTCTTTCATGCAAAAATTAAACATTCGGGACTTTGATGTCGCAAATGAGAAAAGTTGGCCCTTCAAATGTGATAAATGATTGCAAGTAATTCTCATCAATAAATTATACGTTTCTTATAACCGGTCAGTTCGTGGCCACGATTAGGAGACAGTTGTTTTTGAAAGGAGGCGTTTGAGTAATTTATTGAACGACATAAATCAAAATGTTGGCTATACAAAAATCACAGACGTTTCACTTTAACCAAATCTGTTTTTCAAATCCCTAATCTGTGGGAAAATGTTCGATTATTTATCTAAGAAGGTATTTATTTCAATTTTTACAGCGAGCTGTTGAAATACACATTACTAATGTTACAAATAATTGTCAGAATAAAATCTGTATCTAATTATTAAATAAATTTAAGCATTCTTACAGATATGTGTGTATGCAAGTTAAATAGGTTTTTTTCCCTTTTTTCATGCATATTTAAACATTTCCATGAATTATTCAAAGACAGCTATATAGTAGAATATATCTCAACCATGAAACAAACAAGATATGGCTGAAATTGATATCTTTATTTGTCATATTTTAGATGGCTAAAAATGACCAAGAAATTGATCAATTAAATCTTCAGTAGAAAGTCTACATATCTATTATTGAACAGCATCAGCGGTGTGATGGTTAGCGTTCTTATCTCGAGTGCAGTAGATCGTGGGTTCGAGCCTCGATCGGGTCAAAACAAAGCCTATGATATTGTTATTTGTTGGTTCTCTGCTAAGCACGCAACATTAAGGAAAAAGAGCAAATATTGGTTGGCTCGGAATCAGTATAATGTGTCCGAGTGGGGCGACATGTCTATCCGCGGACATGTTGTTTCAGTGAGCTAGCACTATAAATATAAATATCCAGCTAAGCTTGTTGGTCTTGTACACCATCATCATCTCATTGAAAAATAATTTATTCTCGCCATGATATAGCTGAAAAATTGCTGAGTTTGTATTAGACAACAATGATCCACTCACTATTCAAGGTATACATGTTTAACATGCATATAACATAAGAATTAAAATTAGATATAACTAAATTTTTAAACATGTGAAAAAATTATTCAAGCAATATGGCTAAAACGGAAGTTGCAGGTGTAACTAAACTTTAAATATTGTTCTTAAAATTAGATGTAAATAGTAAATTATTTTAAACAGAGGGATTGAAAATGTCAACAAGAATGAACAATTATTTAAACTGTTTTAATTTCGAAATAAGAAAATAAGTTACTCAGCTAAGTGGGTGAGTGAGCGAGTGATTGTTGTTTAACGCCAACTCAGTAATTTTTCAGCCATATTATGGCGAGAACAAGTTAATTTTCAATGAGATGATGATGAGGTCCGCTTTGTAGTAGACCATCATGCTTAGTTGGATTTCTATAGTGCTAGTTCACTGAAACAACAGTCCGCAGGTAGATATGTCGCTCCACTCGGACACATTATTATGATTCCGAGCCAACCAGTGTTTGCTCTTTCTCCTAATAATTCTGCGTGCTCAGCGGAGAATCAACATATACCAATTTAATAGTCTTTGGCTTGACCCGATCAGGGCTCTAACCAACGATCCACCGCACTGAGGCAATCACGATAAGCATTACACCACCGATGAGGTTCGTAAACAATTGGACTCTATGGGAATATATTCGTTGTATACATTTATAGCATACATATAACATATGAATTAAAGCTTAATGTAACTATATTTTAGAAAATGAGAAAGCTAAAAAGTACAAAATGACAAAACCAAGCCATATGTTAAAACGGAAGTTAAAAGGTATTACGAAAATTTAAATAAAGACAAATTAGATGAAAATAGTAAACTATTTTAAACAGAGGGGTTGAAAATGTCAACATGAATGAAACTTATTTAAGCTGTTTTAATTTAGAAATAAGAAAACAAATTACTAAGCTAAGAATTGGTGCTAACAGCTTCGATGATTGACAAGTGGAGGCATCTTGAAATACAGAGAAAAGAACATCTACATTCACAGTGTAAAGTAATAGATGATGAAAAACATTTCATGTTACATTGCAGGGGCGGATCCAGGGGACAAAATCGGCGCCCCCCCCCCCTAAAATTGTAAAAATATGATTTTTTGGCGTAAAATCGTGATTTTTCACACGAAATACCCCAACAAATTTCGCGCGTCCTCCGCTCGGCGCAATTTATTTAGGTGCGCCCCCCCCCCCCCTAACTTGAAATCCTGGATCCGCCCCTGCATTGTGAAATCAACTCAAACTTGAGAGAAAATTTTATCATTGAATATGCTATAGAAAACCCAGTTTTTAATAATATTCTTGGCTTCCATAATCAGACGATGCCGTCGTGATCGTGACCGTATGCTAGTTGGATTTACAACTACCTGTGCAATCAGTGCCTATCACCACTAAAGTTGTGAATTCTAATTCCGCCCAGGGCGAGGTGTACTTGATACATCATTATGTGATAAAGTTTGTCAGTGACTTGCGACATGTCGGTGGTTTTCTCCGGGTACTCCAGTTTCCTCCACCAATAAAACTGATCACCACGATATAATTGAAATATTGTTGAAAGTGGCGTTAAGCATCATAAGCCTAACCCTAACCTAGATTCAGTTTTAGCACGGTGTTTGTAAATAACAATAGCTACACTATTTTTCAGTTTGTTCTCAATACTACCACATAATAAACATTCCTGGACTGGGTTGCACAAACGTCAATTAAATTTAAGTCTCAATTAAACCTTAAGTGTAAATTAATTCTCTGTACATTTCAAGTAAATTTAAGCCTCAGTTAAGTTTTAATTGACACTTAAATTTAGATAAGGTTTGTGCAACCCAGTCCTGATCTTGGAGAATAAAAGTGGAAATATGAAAAATATTTTAATTCCTACAAAAGCGGTAAAAAAAAAGGTACAGCAATTGTATATACTATATAGGTACAGTTGCAGGATTTATGTTAGAGGGAATGCATATTTTGTTAAGTAGTCCATAGTTCACATAAGGTCTGGACACCACCCGATGGGACCGAATTCGCTTCTATAAGCTCCCGAGAATTAGACATTAAAGGGTGTGAATAATTACAATGAATGTATTATTGCCTAATGTAACAAGAGACGGTCAGGATGGGGGGAGGGGGGGGGGGGGGGGGGGGGGGGGGGAGGGGTGGGGGGGGGGTGGTTCTGGTATGCACCGTCTAAATCCACACCTGCTATGATATTGTCCAATCGAACCCCTAGTAAATCCAACTACCACACGATCACGGCCACGACGGCCCCCATTTTGTTATGTACGAGAGGTTTGGGAATATTCAAGATTTAAGATTTTCGTGGTTTTTTTTTGTGATTTGAAATAATTGATATGTTCAATGTTCAGTCTTTAAAAATAGAAAATATTCAGCTATAAAGATCAGAGGTCAGTTATCCCATATAGTTTCTTAAATCGTGTGGGTTCAATTCTAGTTCGGGTTTAACTTAACAATTATTAAGTTGCATGGTATTTGGCTTAGTTTGATAAGCACTCCAACATGAAGACTGGTTGGAGTTGGTGGTTTTGTTTGGTTTATGGTGCTTAACGCCACTTTCAACAATATTTCAGTTATAACGTGGCGTTCAGTTTTTTTTGGTGGAGAAACTGGAGTATCCGAGAAAACCACCGACCTGTCGCAAGTCACTGACAAACTTCATCACATAATGCTGTATCGAGTACACCTCGCCTGAGGGGGATTCGAAATCATAAACGTTAATGGTGATAGGCACTGATTGCATATGTAGTTGTAATCCAACTACCATACGATCACGACCATGACGGTCCCAACTGATATATCTGTCGCTAAGATGGAGTCAGTAATAACGTACTTTCTTTCTCCTCATTTATTTGTACTGCCATTTCAGAAAAGCATTGATCGCAAAACAGATTAATTTAAAGACGTGCCCTTTGACACAACAGCACCAACCAAAACTTTCATTGTAATTACAAGACGCAAGCGGCATCTAAAAAAACTTTTTTTCTTACAAAACCAATCTAATTTCGCATTGCACTTGATAAAATTGGAAACACATATATCAATTTCCTCGACTGTTGATATCAGTCACGCGTGGGTGGATATCTGTGAAGTGTATTTACATAGTAAACCCATCAAATTGTGTTAATGTATAAAAAATCACCGGGTAGCTTCAGAAGGTCGACCCACGACTAACTGTTTAATGCGTTAATCACGTTATGATCTAAATTTATATCAAAAAGAGAAATTTCTTTGATCTGGTAAAGTGTAATTAATCAAAGCGTTTTACGTTTTAAAGCAGTGATTTCTTAAATAAGGCTAACGGTCAGAATTACATAACGAACTTTTAGATCCGAGACTGAGACTAGCCACGATTAAACAACAACCAGTACTGTCATTGAGATAACTGTCCTCTTGTCTTAATAGCTGAATATTTTCTATTTTTAAAGACTGAACATATCAATTATTTGAAATCACTAAAAAACACAAAAATATGAAAATCTTGAATATTCCAAAACCTCTCGTACATCGCAATATACATTCGCTCGAATGGACAGTAGAATAGCACAGGTGTGGATTTAGACGAGGGCGCACCAGCCCCCACCCCCCTTTTTTCCAGACTAAATAAAGGGGTTGTCGATCTTCTGTTGTTACATTGGTTGGTTTATGGCGTTTAATGCCACTTTCAACACTATTCAGTTAAATCGTGGCGGTTAGTTTTATTGGTGGAGGAAACCGGAGTACCCGAAAGAAAAGATCGACCTGTCGCAAGTCACTGACAAAACTTTATCACATAATGTTGCATCGAGTACATGAGTGGGGTTCGAACTCACAACTTAAGTGGTGATATAGGTACTGATTGCACAGGTAGTTGTAAATCCAACTACAAATGGACTTTACGATAGCGACCACGACCACGACGGCCCCTCTGTTGTTAGTTGAGAATATAGTCATTCTAATTATTTACACCCTCTAATGTCTAATATAGTCATTCTAATTATTTACACCCTCTAATGTCTAATATAGTCATTCTAATTATTTACACCCTCTAATGTCTAATATAGTCATTCTAATTATTTACACCCTCTATTGTCTAATATAGTCATTCTAATTATTTACACCCTCTAATGTCTAATATAGTCATTCTAATTATTTACACCCCTCTAATGTCTAATGCTCAGGAGCCTATAGGAGCTAATTCGTCCCCACCGTGCGCTGTCCTAACCTTGTATGAGATATAACCAAGGCCAAATGCATAACCCATACATTTGGGATGTTTCATAATATATTAATAAAAATACAGTTTATACTACATTGTATATATATATTTTAACATAGACAAATAAGTAATAATAGTTTGAAAATGTATAATTGATAAAAGAAAATATTAAGTGGTTATTTATTTATTTGTCTATGTTAAAATATATATATACAATGTAGTGTAAACTGTATTTTTAATAATATATTCTGAAACATCCCAAATGTATGGGTTATAGAACCTTAGACTCCTTGCTTACAAAATATGGACTCCTCCATCTAACATAAGTCCTGTACCTGCACCTAGATAATGTATATCATTACTGTACAATTTTTACCGCTTTTACAGGAATTCAAAATAGTTTCCTATTGCAAATTTTAACAATCTTAATATGTACATTGTACCTATATGAAATCATATTATATTCTAAAATTGTTGAAAGTGGCGTTAAACACCATATCCCTAACCCATATTATATTCTATGATATTTCACGACGAATTTAAACATAAGCATATTTTTTTCAGCTTGAAACATTTTCTTTGTCTGACAGAACCATGATTCTGAATTTCCAGGTTAGCACCAGGGTCGTTGCACTTGCTCAAGCGACATCCGGATAATAAATAAAGTTGGTAGTCACAATACATTTTCCACAGCACCAGTCAGTTACTTTTAAGTTCGGATTGTCTCGTTTTTTACGATACTTGTCCACATTATTACATCAACACGTAATGATATTAATGACTTTGTAATCTATTTGAGTAATTGTCCTATACCACATCAAATGATGCATATGACGGGGCCTTTTAGCTGCAAAATAAATTGCGCAATTCTTGTCTTTATATGCAAAATGTCTTAGATACGATTGTCTTTCATGAAAGAAAAATTCAGTTATTAATCAGTTTCATAGTATCAGCGTATAAAATCGCCCTAAATCACATTTATTATTTAAAGAAAAAAAATAAAAACAGCAAAAAGCTTTCCATACCCTTGTATTATGAACTTCAATTTAATAATTAGACGCTCATTATACAACAGGCTTCGAAAGTTATGAGACCACATCAATATGTTTTCAGCCTAAAAAGCTTATTTTGTGACCCAATGACTATCAATATTGAGACATGTTCCCTTCTTTTTCCATTGATCATCGGTTACACATCTGTCGTTCTATTTTTGTTGCATTTTTGGTATTCAGCGATTACTAATATATCATGTGACTGGTCATAAAATATTCACGATATCTCGGATGATTTTGATTGGGGAACAGATCATGTGTCAATATTTCAGTTTTTAAATACTGAAACATGATATAATCAATGAAGGATATTATGGTGAAAGAAAGTGATTTCTAAAATATTTATTAAAAATTTTATTCAAACATGAGAAAAATATGAAATTCATAGGATAACATATATAACGCTTGGCTAAAATTCCATTAAATTTCTATAATATGAGACAGGCAACCTGTTTGAAGGACGAAGTTCTAAAATTTAAATAATATGATGATCTGTACAAGTTATTATCTTTTATTTTGAATGAATTTTGTAGCCGTTTTGTTATGGCTGTTCCGTTCATTTTACCTACTGTACGCCGCTCTTCCGTCGGGAGTTTCGTAGAAAGAGATTTTTTTATTAGAATTTTATTTCAAGTTTATTTCGATTTTGCATAGAGTAAATAAATAAAGAATTTGAAATTTTTCATTGAAATATATTTCTTTTGCGTTTCTAAATTATCAATTGTTTTTTTTAAACTTCCGGTGAACAGATATTTGGCTATCAATATAGAAGGAAAAATCGGACAACCTACCGTTTATTAACAAACCAAAGGTAAGCATGGTTTGCATGTTTGATGCACACTTTATTCCAGAAACGCATGGTGTGTACTATATTTGATATCTACGAGTAATACCACTAAAGAATTCTCCATAGCCTTCTATGTTAATTAAAATCTTTTTGAGATTTCAAACAGGATTCACCTTAAGTTTAATCTAAGTGACACTCATTTCTCATGGAAGGGGTACCTAATTGGAAGCTTATCTCCGAAAATCAACATACATTTAATGGCATATAAGAAAAAACAGACAGTCCGGAGATTTCTACCGTCAAACATTCTACTTTCACTTGCGATTTAACACAAATTCAGATAGTTCCTTTCCAATGCAATCAATTTTTTATTTAAAACCACAAGGACATCAAATATGGGCTTAAAATTATCCTAAAATCTGTAGGTTTCTGCTGACATTCAGTATTTTGCAGTATCTGATAGGGTTTATTTGTTATCCAACAATGTAGGAATCCATTTTGTGTTTACGTACTACGTACATCCTTTTCGACTGGTACCCATGTTTAGTGGTATTACACCTCTACGTTTTTATTATAGGAGAACCGCTACGATATAAATGAAATATTGTTGAAAGTGGCGTTAAACACCACAAACCAAAACTTATTATAGGAGAGAGTACACGATATCATTTATTTTTTTAGCATTTCTAAGTCTGTGTATTCCACGTAAAAATCAGAAATATTATAAATACTATATTAAACAAAAAAAAAGCAATTACATCACAATCCAGTTGACAGTTCAATATAAAATGAATACAGTCATGACCTGATTCCCTGTTTGATATTGTATAAAACTATTCCACAGTTATCTGATCTGCATACTTAGATTGTTTAGCTTTATTCAAATCCCGCACTGAATAATTATTAGCTCAGCAGCAAATATCTATAAATCAATTCACCCCGAGACAGTATTCTTCCGAATATTCATGGTTGACAAAAACAAATCTCGACGAAGTCCAGCCAGTCTTTGCTTAGAGTATGCATATATTGTTTGATGTAGCCGAGACAGTATTCTTATGAAAATTCATGGTTGACAAAAACACATCTCGACGAAGTCCAGCCAGTCTTTGCTTAGAGTATGCATATATTGCTTTGTGTAGCCATTTTTAGACAGTTTATACAGTGAATGATGATGGTGTTCATTAATTGTTAAAGTCTAGACTAGACAAACAATACTGGACCGACAATAGTTTTCACAAGCATACTTTGTATTATTTTAAAATTAATGAAAGCCTTGTTTCATCAAGAATAAATTCCAATATCTTAAAACGATGGTTTACAATAGATAAAAAAACCACTGAATACAGCCATATACACAATATAGATCAAATCGCAACACACATTCGGTGGTATTCTCCGGGTCCTTCGGTTTCCACCAATAAAACTGACCGCCACGATATAACTGAAATATTGTTGAAAGTGGGTTTAAACACAATAAGCCAAACCAAACCAAACGGATTACAGAAAATCATAAATAGAATCGCTATCGATTCTCACTCACGTGTAAATCATATCAAGGTCAAACATGTTTTCTTCTATTATGTTTTTGTATTCAACAGGAACAGATCCATGTCTTGGGGTTAGTGGTGCGATCTATGGGAGGGGGTCAAATGTATCGGCTGTGTCTCCAGTGGTTCCACGGAAGAGTCCTGGTAGATGGACTACTGACCGAACCATCAGGAAGCCCCTGAGCTTTTAAAATTTTAGTATACTGATATAACATTTTGATCAATAAAATGCTATATTGCATATAATTTGCAAATTGTAGTCGGCGCATGCCCTACACACCCTCCTCTAAACCCGTGCCTGCTGAAAACATAACTCTTACAAAGAAACTACATATATGATGATATTTGAGCAGTTCTTATAGTGCAAACAAACATTTATTCCATAAAAAAAATCAATGGTCATTATTAGAATTTGATCTTAACATATAATGAAGATTTAATGTTTTTTGTTTGACCAGAAAATCTATGTGAATGCACGTAATATAATGACGTCGTCATGGTAAGCAGTCAGTCCAGCATCAAGAGTACTGACGTTATGAGCGTAATTACTGTAATTCATTGAAGAAAGTTAAATATTTTGTATTTAATTCTTTAGAAAATTTTGTGATTTAATTTGTTTTTTTAGGGTTATGGTTATGATATTTAACGCCACTTTCAACAATATTTCTGTTCAACTAACTGTGAAATCAGTGCCTATCAGCACTAAATGTGTGAGTTCGAATTCCGCTCATGGTGAGGTGCACTCGATGCAATTTTATGCTATAAAGTGTGTCAGTGACTTGCGGCAGGTCGGTGGTTTTCTCCAGGTACTCCAGTTCCCTCCACAAATAAAACTGACCGCCACCATATAGCTAAAATACAAATGTATTGTTGAATGTGGAGCTTAACACCATAAACCTGACTCTAACCACACATACCCCTACCTCTAATATAGGAGACAAATCATGATTGGCTTTGTTTTCCTGTAAGATTTGTATGTTGAATCATATGACCCGGAACTCATAATTATTCCCAGAATGCATTGTATTCGATTTGGGAATAACTTGGCAGCGTAATTGCGTACTAAATCTGCTAATCAAACATTAGGGTCATAAAACCCGCATGTATTTCCTTGTTCAGTTTGTCAGAAAGATGCTGTTTTCTATCAGTTGTTTAACACGATACCTTAATGAGCATATTAAACTCATCATTTCATCTGTTCAATGTGCTAAAAGGCCATTGTAGTTTAAATCAGTTTAGAATTTGAATAATAGGATTATACAATCTCAATTCATGTAATTGTTGACTTTTGTTAAATTTCACAATCTCGAAAACATAATTGTAGATTTTATTTTATGCTATGAAACAAATGTGTCTATTGAGAGTGATTCTGAATTCTCCTTTAACGCCTTTAGTACTTTACCCAACCTTTATATGTGTCGTCATAATTCCGAATGGTCATTTGTCTTGACAGAGTTATCTTCCCATTACTGATCGGATACAATGTTAAGAGTTTAAAAAAAGTGAGAAGATAACACGTGATTGATAGTGTTATAGAGAACCTCCTGACTTAGGAGAATTGATCAGAAGTAATTACTATTTGCAAACG
This sequence comes from Bathymodiolus brooksi, assembly GCA_963680875.1. Lineage (NCBI taxonomy): Eukaryota > Metazoa > Mollusca > Bivalvia > Mytilida > Modiolidae > Bathymodiolus > Bathymodiolus brooksi. Next base: position 21,577,861 of record OY804584.1, read on the forward strand.
AGAAACAGTAACACCAGACTATTCTAGATTAGGTTGTATATATTATTATGTGTATATTTATATACGGTATATTCTCAATATATAAGAGGGTTAGGTTTATGATGTTTAACGCCACTTTCAACAATATTTCAGATATATCCTGGCGGTCAGTTTTATTGGTGGAGGAAACCGGAGTACCCGGAGAAAACCACGGACCTGCCTCAATATACTTATTAGATTGTAGATATTATATATATATATATTTATATACAATGTATTCTCAATATATAAGATTTTTTAATATAATTTTTTTTTCTATTTGCTTAATTTAAATAAATTTAAATAATTAAATAACACTACAAAAAATATATATATATGGGTAAAAATTGTCAGATTAGTCCGGTACATCTAGTGGGCAACCGGTTTCAGAGAAGTTGTACCACGCAGTAGTGAAACCATGTTTTATTTCTATACCCTAGGATTACATTCGTGGAGTACATCATATAGCATACAGTCGCTTACATACGACAATACTTTTCTAAGCTAAATTTCTGTAACTATTTTTGGTATGAATAGGGAGCCCTAAACCAAAATAATTGGGAACATCAATGACATCAAACAATTATATTAATACGTTTATTTGTAAAAGGTTTAAATGATTTTTCATTGTGTTTGACAGATATTTCATTATTACTGTATATATATATATATATTTTATCATAATTGTATTCAGACAGTTCTTCTTTACCCAGGAGGAGAGGATATATATAGGCTTGTCCTGCTTTCCAATCCTTTTCAGTACTTTTCTGAATAAAATACGTTTAGATTAAATTAAATTAAATTCTTCTTTACCCAACAAAGTTAACTTATTTGTCAGATAAATCTTGCTATGCAAATTAATTTTAATTAGTATATACATATTTTATTAATTAACAAATATTGTACAATAAGTTAAATTTCAATATGATATAATACAAATAATTAAAGAGATTCGAAAACATGAAAAACTTATATTGATTAATTTTCCTTGTATATCTCTTTACAATAACACGGCTGGTAATCGGCACAAGCAGAACAGTTGGTTCTGCAAAGAAATTCGTGAGGATAACTTCCGGTTTTGGTGGAGGAGAGTTCACGAAGACGCTTCGCAGGGTATGTACATGTCAAAAATTGAAATTTTCTTTTTTACTGCTCGAATATTGCAAAATTATTATTTATCTAAAATTAGACTAGAATTACTTAAAGTACTTATTCATGATTTCTGTTCATAGTACACAGTACATTGTAGCGTAAATTAAGACTACACTTTTAAATTTGAGAGACTTGTATGCAGGGGCGGATTATGACATTTTGGGTCCCCTAGGCTAATGAAATTATGACCCCCTCATACGGAGCCACCCCCTGTCTCAATTAAAAAATTATATTTGAACATTTTTTAGCAGGTGCGGCTGCAGATAGACTATAGGATAATTCGGCTCTCCTTGTATGCTGTTCACTTTGTCAGATAAAATTTTATATAAACGTAACTTATATATTTAAATGTCAATATCATCTGAGATGTCCTCGACGTTTACTTTGGAGATGGGGAGGTTAAAAAATATATGTACATAATAAATAAATTAAAAAAAATAAACATTAAAATTAAAGACAAATTGTTATGAATACATAATAAACTGACGAATTTGTAGAGAGATATATACAATATAGAACAACGTCTTTAAACCAATGGATTTGTCGTAACATCAGGGGCGGATCCAGGAATTTGGAATTTGTGTTAAGGGGGACGAAAATCGGCGAGGGGTCTGGGGACCGCTTAAGGTCTCCAGTGGTTCCAGGGCAGAGCCCTTGTATGGGGCCCCGGGGGCGAAGCCCCCACGGAAGCTCCTGGATTTAGAGTATTTAGGAAGCTTTTCCGTCAACAATTTTGAAGCATTTTGTGAATGTGATGAAGTGTATTAAAACGCATGAATCCTCTCCAAAAAGTGTCAAATAGTTTCTAAGTGTAAATTAAAGGGAGATGTCACTTGAAATTATCTATCTGGAGCTGTGACTCCCCTGATTTCCTTATCACGCGGGGTATTCGTATACTCGGAACAAGTGCGGACACTTAAATGAACTCGGTGCAAGCTAGTTATTTTGAACGTTTTCATTGGCCAATTTTGAATTTTTGAACACTACAGACTGTGGAGCATGACAGCAACGGAACACGGAACAGCATGCTCCGCGGTTTGTAGTGTCCAAAAATTCAAAATTTACCAATGAAACTTTCAAAATAACTAGCTTGCACCAAGTTTCCGAATGCCCGGCGTGTTATATTAACCAATGTTCTCATGTTTCTCTGTTGAAAATGGGGTAATTTGTATTGAAGTGTTTGTAGAATGGATGGATTTTGATAAAATTAATGTCTAAAGGATTATAACATCACTTTGTTTTCTGATTAATCGTCGACTGCTTCAAAAGTTCAAAAGTAATTAGATAAACTAAAAGGCCAATGCAACGGGTAAAAATATATAATGATTTAATACATTTAACAGGCGAATGAATGAATGCTGATATGCTTAATAGAAGGAAGGAAGACCGCCCTCGCCCCCACCCCCACCCCTCTCTCTCTCTCTCTCTCTCTCTCTCTCTCTCTCTCTCTCTCTCTCTCTCTCTCACTCTCTCTCTCTCTCTCTCTTTACTTTTCTTTCTTTTTTTAAGGGGGGTTCCCTCCGACCCCCTCTGGACCCCCACCCCCGACCCCCTCTGGATCCGCCACTGAACATGTTTCAAAACACTTAAAAAGCCATTTAATTTCAACACTATATATTCATCACTCTACTTCTTGTTAAAATGTGGAAGGGAGGTGGGATATTAACTGGTCACTGTACTCTTAAATTGATTGTTAGTCAGTTTATTTTATTTTTTTAAATATTTTTTTTAAATATTGGAAAATCATGTACAGTGAAACCTGTCTAAACAGAACCCTGAGTAAACCAAAAACCTGCCTAAACCGAACCTTGAGTAAACCAAAAACCGGTCTAAACCGAACCCTGAGTAAACCAAAAACCTGTCTAAACCGAGCCCTGAGTAAACCAAAAACCTGTCTAAACCGAGCCCTGAGTAAACCAAAAAACCTGTCTAAACCGAACCCTGAGTAAACCAAAAATTTGTCTAATCCGAACCCTGAGTAAACCAAAAACCTTTCTAAACCGAACCCTGAGTAAACTAAAAGCCTGTCTAAACCATACCGTGAGTAAACCAAAAACCTGCCTAATCCAGACAGACTTTACAGTCCCATCTACTGAACCCTGAGTAAACCAAACACCTGCCTAAACCAGACAGACTTTACAGTTCCATCTACTGAACCCTGAGTAAACCAAACACCTGCCTAAGCCAGACAGACTTTACAGTCCCATCTACTGAACCCTGAGTAAACCAAAAACCTGCCTAAACCAGACAGACTTTACAGTCTCATCTACTGAACCCTGAGTAAACCAAAAACCTTCCTAAGCCAGACAGACTTTACAGTCCCATCTACTGAACCCTGAGTAAACCAAACACCTGCCTAAACCAGACAGACTTTACAGTTCCATCTACTGAACCCTGAGTAAGCCAAAAACCTGCCTAAGCCAGACAGACTTTACATTCCCATCTACTGAACCCTGAGTAAACCAAACACCTGCCTAAGACAGACAGACTTTACAGTTCCATCTACTGAACCCTGAGTAAACCAAAAACCTGCCTAAACCAGACAGACTTTACAGTCTCATCTACTGAACCCTGAGTAAACCAAAAACCTGCCTAAGCCAAACAGACTTTACAATCCCATCTACTGAACCCTGAGTAAACCAAACACCTGCCTAAGCCAGACAGACTTTACAGTCCCATCTACTGAACCCTGAATAAACCAAAAACCTGCCTAAGCCAGACGGACTTTACAGTCCCATCTACTGAACCCTGAGTAAACCAAAAACCTGCCTAACCCAGATAGACTTTACAGTCCCATCTACTGAACCCTGAGTAAACCAAACACCTGCCTAAGCCAGACAAACTTTACAGTCCTATCTACTGAACCCTGAGTAAACCAAAAACCTGCCTAAGCCAGACAGACTTTACAGTCCCATCTACTGAACCCTGAGTAAACCAAAAACCTGCCTAAGCCAGACAGACTTTACAGTCCCATCTACTGAGCCCTGAGTAAACCTAAAACCTGCCTAAGCCAGACAGACTTTACAGTCCCATCTACTGAACCCTGAGAAACCAAAAACCTGCCTAAGCCAGACAGACTTTACAGCCCCATCTACTGAACCCTGAGTAAACCAAAAACCTGCCTAAGCCAGACAGATTTTACATTCCCATCTACTGAACCCTGAGTAAACCAAAAACCTGCCTAAGCCAGACAGACTTTACATTCCCATCTACTGAACCCTGAGTAAATCAAAAACCTGCCTAATCCAGACAGACTTTACAGTCCCATCTACTGAACCCTGAGTAAACCAAAAACCTGCCTAAGCCAGACAGACTTTACAGTTCCATCTACTGAACCCTGAGTAAGCCAAAAACCTGCCTAAGCCAGACAGACTTTACATTCCCATCTACTGAACCCTGAGTAAACCAAACACCTGCCTAAGACAGACAGACTTTACAGTTCCATCTACTGAACCCTGAGTAAACCAAAAACCTTCCTAAGCCAGACAGACTTTACAATCCCATCTACTGAACCCTGAGTAAACCAAAAACCTGCCAAAGCCAAACAGACTTTACAGTCCCATCTACTGAACCCTGAGTAAACCAAAAACCTGCCTAAGCCAGACAGATTTTACAGTTCCATCTACTGAGCCCTGAGTAAGCCAAAAACCTGCCTAAGCCAGACAGACTTTACAGTCCCATCTACTGAACCCTGAGTAAACCAAAAACCTGCCTAAGCCAGACAGATTTTACAGTCCCATCTACTGAGCCCTGAGTAAACCAAAAACCTACCTAAACCAGACAGACTTTACAGTCCCATCTACTGAACCCTGAGTAAACCAAAAACCTGCCTAAACCAGACAGACCTTACAGTCCCATCTACTGAACCCTGAGTAAATCAAAAACCTGCCTAAGCCAGACAGACTTTACAGTCCCATCTACTGAACCCTGAGTAAGCTAAAACCCTGCCTAAGCCAGACAGACTTTACAGTCCCATCTACTGAACCCTGAGTAAACCAACATCCTGCCTAAGCCAGACAGATTTTACAGCCCCCTCTACTGAACCCTGAGTAAATCAAAAACCTGCCTAAGCCAGACAGACTTTACAGTCCCATCTACTGAACCCTGAGTAAACCAAAAACCTGCCTAAGCCAGACAGACTTTACAGTCCTATCTACTGAACCCTGAGTAAACCAAAAACCTGGCTAAACCAGACAGACTTTACAGTCCCATCTACTGAACCCTGAGTAAACCAAAAACCTGCCTAAACCAGACAGACATTACAGTCCCATCTACTGAACCCTGAATAAACCCAAAACCTGCCTAAACCAGACAGATTTTAAAGTGCCATTTATTAAATGTCTTATGCAATTTGGCCCTGAGTAAACCGAACACCTGTCTAAACTGAACAAATTCTCCAGTCCTAAAGGGGGTCGGTTTTTATTACAACAACTGACCCTCTACGTGTGAGCATGGTTGGCCGAATTGTAAAGGTTGGTGACTTCTGTCGAAAACCTAACACCACTGACCACCACCTCAATGGTTCCATTGTTCAGTCCGTTAAAATTGCACTTACCCGCCCCCCCCCCCCCCCCCCCAACAAAACAATGTCGTAGTCATGATATTAGCTGTAAATTTGCTGAGAGCCACGACAAATCAATAACCCTACCCTCTAATGATTTCATTTACTTTTGTGCTTAACGTCACTTTCAGCAATATTTCAGCTATTTCATGGCGACACCCTCTAATGTGACCTAAAATAAGTCCGGTAGCAACGATATAGTCAAACATGGCTGAGAGTGCCGATGAATACTAATAGTGATCTTGATAATAATGATCTATTAAGGGCCTCCAAGAGAAATTTTACAAGGCGAACAAGACTGCTTTGGGGCCCCGGGGACAGGTTGAGACTTCTCTCAAAATTGAGGATTTGAGGCCCAATAAAACCATTGGTAAACTTTCATGAATGCTTTATTTCCTGTGCAGTAGAATGTCTAGATAACATATGCTTTATACAAAGTAGTGACAATCATAATTCAGAAGTCAAAGTGAATTTTACATCATTATTTTTCTAAATAAACTACAAATAGTTGAAAATACCCCAAACAAATGAAAAAATCAAAATAAAACATCTATGGCTAAGGATAGATATGAGGCCCTTCAGAGATTCACATGCCCCTTCTTGACTCTCCGGGCCCGGGAGCGAAGTACCGACTGAACCCCCCTCTCATAGGACCTGGATCTATTAAAATACAAAGGTAAAATATAAGATACCTATATCAACGCGGATAGAAGAAATATGTAGAAACGTTTACAATTCTGGTTTATATGTAACGCAATATCACAATTCTTCTAGCGTTCTTTTGTAATTACCTCAAACAGGGCTATAAATTTCGCCATAAATCATTTTCTGGATTAAGACCCGTAATTACGATCTAATTTGACGGATTCGGCATTACTAAATCCGAATTACAAGATATTTGCTTTTTTACATCTGTATCTTGGGATAATTCTTTTATTCTCAAACTAATTATGTAAGAAACTCGTTCCCGTGTCGCAATTCAAAACTCTATTCCGAATCCATTAATAAAAGCGACATTTTAAGTCTTCGCAAAACCAAAGGCAGGAAATTACACAGGCGAATACCGAAAAGCGATTTGTCTTCATTTTCAACCAAGGTTTTAATTTGATCAAAAGGCAGAACCCAGCAATATAATGAGTATTTACAGAAAATCTGAGGTATTTGAATTTGACAGAGATATAAATTGTTGTTTTCACATAAGTTGACAATTATTTGGAGTGAAAAATTGATACAGCGCTCGTTGCTCCTCAAACACATGGCGCTACAAAAACTCAAGGCTGCAGTTATTCGAATACCAATTCGTTTTATATGTATATTTTGCTCTTTTTTACGATAAACACCTGTCGTTTATGTCAATTTTCACACACAAAGTATTTTCCATTTAAAATAACATGAACAAAATCTTAAAGCAATTTCATTGTATTTTTACATAATGATTTATAAAGCATAAAATAACAGTTCAGCTTTTAGAGGTGTACTCGATACAACATTATGTGATAAAGTTTGTCATTGACTGCGGCAGCTTTGTAGTTTTCTCTGGGTACTCCGGTTTCTTCCACCAATAAAACTGATCACCACGATATAACTGAAATATTGTTGAAAGTGGCGTTAAGCATCATAAGCCTAACCCTAACCCAGATTCAATTTTAGCACGGTGTTTGTAAATAACAATGGCTAGACTATTTGCCCTGTTTGTTCTCAATACGGTGACATAATAAACACTCCTGATCTTCGAGAATAAAGGTAGAAATGTGTCAGTGGTTCAAAAATCTCCATTGCCGTGGATTGCAATTCAACACGGTAGTGTTATGGTTATGTTGTTTAACGCCACTTTCAACAATATTTCAGTTATGTCGTGGTGGTCAGTTTTGTTAGTGGAGGAAACCGGAAGTATCCGGAGAAAACCACCAGCCTGTCGAAAAACTTTATCACATAATGTTGTATTGAGTACACCTTACCATGAGCGAATTCAACACGATATACAGATATACATCTATGTTATACCAAGTTATGAGAATCAGTGTTTCACACAAAATGGCGGAATTTGACTTTCTTTTCTAGGTTTTCTTGGTCCCAACAACGTTTGAATTATGTACGAATATTTTGGCTTCTGACCGTTCGTGATGAAGGTTACTCCAGAAACGCGTCGTTCGCAGTACATTTGATATCCACGTTTTTATTCGTATAAGTGCAAATGGAAGTCATAGTGACTAGCAAACTGCTCATGGATCGCTCCAATTCTCCATGTGTCTTACATAAATATTATATATATTTGAAGTTAAAATTCCAATTCAAGCTGATTTTTTATTGCAATTTTAGTTGTCCGACATATTTTTCACTTTTATTACATTCTTGGCTATTTTTGTTTAATCTGTCTAATTTTAATTTTATTTTGTCATTATTTATTTCGAATGCAAGTTATGGTTAATTAAGAAGTGCGACTTGTACGACTTGATGATATTCTGAAGAAACAACATGTCAACAAACGGGTCCTCAAGATTTGTTGTTACTTAATGGAAGTCACGTGTCACCAACCACGGTATCATCAAAGTGCTTTAACACAACACAGCTGTATTAATAACTTATAAACTACACTTGTTAACAGAAATATTGATTCTGATAACAGCGTGCCTCAATAATCAAACTGTACAATAGTATAGTCTCCATACCGTATGGTAGCTGGGTTTTCAATTATCTATCCATTTAGTGCCTATCACCACTGAAGTTATGAGTTCGAATCCCGCTAAGGACGAGGTGTATTCGATACAACATTGTGTGATAAAGTGCGGCAGATCGGTAGGTTTCTATGGGTACTCCAGTTTCCTCTACCAATAAAACTAAACGCCACGATATAACTGAAATATTGTTGATAGTGGAGTTAAACGCAATAACATAATCAGACACTGTCAACAGTCATTGATTTCGACAACAAAGAGATACAACCCATGTTATACAGGCATTGATAGCAGCAGAGACATTGGGAGATTTATGATAGCAGCAGAGACATTGGGAGATTCATGATAGCAGCAGAGACATTGGGAGATTCATGATAGCAGCAGAGACATTGGGAGATTCATGATAGCAGCAGAGACATTGGGAGATTCATGATAGCAGCAGAGACATTGTGAGATTCACTTCTGTTTCATTAATAGCAGGACCATAACTACCATTGAGGCAGACGAAGCAGTTGACGAGGCAGTTGCCTCATCTCATTTTTTGAAGAACAAATTACAGAGTTTGGTTCCGTTAATTTATACCGCGCTGGATCCGTCCTTGTTTTCTCTATTTTGCAAGTGCTCCGATTTAGTGGTTTCCTTTGATCTTTCTATGGTATATATACCAAAATGTAATCAACACCTAAGAACTATAGGGTGGCTCAATGAGTTAGGTCGTTGGATCTAACAACTCATACCAGCCTATCACCAATACGACGTGGGTTCCTGCCCGGCTTTGTAAATTACAAAAAGGGTGCACTCGACTCGCAGCCGCAAGTGATAAAGTTTACCAGTTGCTTGCCCATGATCGGTGGTTCTCTCCGGGTACTCCGGCTTCTTCCACCACTAAAACTGGTCGCCATGATATAGCTGAAATATTGTTGAAAGTGGCGTTAAAACATCAAAAATCAAAATCAAAAAATCAAATCAACTTAAGAACTATGAAATAATACACGTAGATACGAGCTATAGCACACTTTATATCTGGGCTGTAGTTTTATTACTCTCAGAGAGTCGTGCAATAATCAACGACCTCGATGTGATATTGCATGGCTTCGTGCTACAAATCATTTATACCACGGTTTTCCGAGTTAAACGGTTCAACAATCTAACGGTTCGCACCTGTACTAGATATGTAAACAGATAACATAAATGTAATGACGTCATGGTACAGCCTACAGTCAAACCTGTAATATGACGTCACCTTTGGGACAAAGAATAGCGTCTTAAAAGACAGGATACCTCTCTAAAGAGGTTCTATTGATATGAAATCTTCCATGGCAAGACACGAAAAGGGTGATTTTTTATTACAGGTGGCTGCTTAATAGAGGTGACCGCATGAGCAGGTTTTACTGTACATGGATCAACAGAGGCACTGATGAAATACAATGATTTTTTGGTGTTTTAACGCCACTTTCAGCAATATTTCAACTATACCATGGCAACCAGTTTTAGTGGTGGAAGAAGCCGGAGTACCTGGAGAGACCCACAGACCATGGGCAAGCAACTGGTAAACATGTCAATAGATGCCTTGATTTAGATTCCAAAAGTGGCACATAATATATACTACCGGTGTTAATAGAGGCATTCGTTTTGTTAGCAAAGTTGCACAGCCCATATAAATCGTGTGTCAACAGGTCATTGATATCCTACACGTGTTAACAGACACATTAATTTGGATAAAAGGTAGTTTGACCTATATACTGCATGTGTCAACAGATGTATTAATTTTTATATAAAATGGTACCGCCTATATATACTACACCTATCAACAAGTTTATTCCATACAACAATATGTGATAAAGTTTGTCAGTGACTTGTGGCAGGTCGGTGGTTTTCTCCGTGTACTCCCGATTCCTCCACTAATACATCTAATGTTCACGGTATAACTGAAATATTGTTGAAAGTGGCGTTAAACACCATTAACGTAATCCACACAATTGGAAGCGACTCTATTTCACTGCATGCAAATCTTTGACACTTAACTTTAACAGCACATGCACCTGATCACTTCAATCTGGATGCTAAAATAACACTTCATTTAGTCATACACAGTATTCATAGTGTGGGTATCGGTAGATACATGAAATAGGTTTGCCTTCTAACTGTAAAATTGTGACGAGTTTCGACGTAAGCTGTGATATTAAATCTGCAAGTCTACATGGTGGGTGCTACAAGTGGAGTCTTTGGGAGTAAGTAAGTCAAATAGCCTAAACAGGATTGCTTAAATTGTTTAAGGTAACCTATTCCTGAGTGAGGAGAACCTTCATTTTATTTTAAGAACTATAAAATTTATATATAATATACAATTATGGCTTTCATGATAATGTAATATCCAAAATTATTAAATCGAGAAAAGGGTTATTTCCTCGAGGTCCGTAGGACCGACGGAAATAACCCTTTCGAGATTTAATTATTTTGGATATTACATTATCATGAAAGACATAATTGTATTATTATACTGAACAAAACTAGGAATCTTTGGGCATGCTAAAACTACAAGAATTCTACTCTATTATTATTCTTGATGAAATTTAAAACACAAAAATCAGTGACTGCCAAAATAACTTCAAATAACTTGATTTCAATAGGTTGAGACACATTAAAGCCACTTTTGTTGAATTTGTTGTGCTTTTACAGTCTTTATCTGCCAAAATTGCCTCAATGTCTATATCTGAGCTGCACCCAAATCGACCAGCAGCCGCCATGATTCCAGATGACAACAATGCAAGGGAAATAATTAGATATTTTATCGACGTGCAAAAGCGCGCCAAATGTTTAGGGGTTATTTCGTCCCACGCGCAGATACCCAAAACCGATCATTTTCCTACGTGCACATTGCAACGGGAAAAGGGGGTTATTTATTTTCACGTACAGAAAATATTGTTATTATTTTCCATCTAGTTTGTATAGTAAAGTATAATAATAAACAATATTAGTGTCGAATTTATGTTTTCATCTGCTTTTTTAATACTCTATTTCAGTAATTACAAAAGATGTCTATATATTTCAACATGTACATGTAATATACATACATTTTTTTGTATAATAAAGTCAAAGGTGATTTCAGATGAAGCGGTTAGCTGATATAACAAGCCTTTAAAATTTGACAAAGTATTATATCATGTGACACGCCACATATTACAGGGTAAAACATTCAAGGCTGTACAATGACTCTCAAATAAGATGTAATAATGTTGGCGTTTTTTGTTGTTGTTTTTTTATTGTATTTGTTTGCTTTATTTACTTTGTGTCTTTTATGATAGTATAATGTTGTATATTTTTTCCTTATCAAAATAAAAGAAAGTATTTGACAAACTTGTGTTGTTGGTATAGAAAGATGCAGTATCTTGGTTTTTTTTTAATTGTTGTTTACCTGACATGTCTTGTGTCTATCTCCAGATTTATTAACTAGACAAGGTAACACTTCGATTATTGAGTGATTGTTGTTTAACGCCAACTGACACTGTACCGACCAACCAATTAAAGTGGCCGCAAAACTTCAGAAGTGAAGACTTCAATCTGTCTGTCATAAAGTTTGTTCGGTAACCGTTTGTTCGTCAGCAGTAATCCCCTATCAAGAAAATCCAGATACATGATGCAGAGGCCCCCGGGATATCGTACTATGAAATGAGAAACAAAAAATACAACACCATCAGAACAGTTCCATGCTAAAATCGGAAAATTGTTGAAACAGAGGAAAAATCGATACCTCTAACACACATATTCTTGACCGTTCATTCTGGCATTTCAATAAATAATGGCTGATGAAACTTTTTTATTACTTAATAAACCTCGTATTGCTGTTTTAATGTTGAACGGGATGTTTACAATTGGTTGATTTTGTATTTTATTGTTTTTAGCACCACTTTCAGCAATATTTCAGCTATTTCACGGCGACCAGTTTCAGTGGTGGAAGATGCCGGAGTACCCGGAGTGAACCACCGACCATAGGCAAGCAACTGCTAAACTTTATCACTTGCGGCTGCGAGTCGAGTGCACCCTTTTTGTAATTTACAAAGCCGGGCGCGAACCCACGCCGTATTGGTGACAGGCTTGCATGACTTGTTAGGTAATCCAACTACCTAACTCATTGAGCCACCCGGGTCCTCGTTTACAATTGGAAAGTTGAAGTCATCTCGTTGTATCTCAGTCGGACCTCACAGTCAATTTCAATGTAAAGATCAATGTATGAAAGGAATTGTATAGTGTTCGTGATGTCATTTTTTTTCAACCTCAAGAAAAATATCCAGTACTAGAATCGATCCTTGTTTGTCCAATAAGGGTAATAACAAAATTACCGAACTCCGAACAATCTTCCAAAGGGAAAGTCAAAACTCAAAGGTATATAAACAGACAAAATCAGTCAACAACCGGAAAACTGGGAAAACCGTAATGACTTGGTACAGGCATTTCCAAAGAAATGGTGGGTTGAATCAGATTTTATGGCGCCAAACCTCCCGCTTCCATTACGGTTAAAAGGTTCCGGCTGTTACTATAGCAGCATTTATAACAATACTGGAGCAAAATATGTAAAATAGTAGTCAACGCAGTACTAAATCCAGGGAGGAGGGTGGAACATCTGTCGTGAACCATCTCCATCAAAAACACGAGTCCCCTGAAATATTTTAACTACGAAAGTAAAGGTCAAAAACACTCTTACGTCACACATTGACAAAAAATATCTTTGACATTGTTGTTGATTTCCTTAACTTTATCCATTTTCACTTTATGAAAATCCATCGTTCGCCATTGTCTCTGCAGAGACAGAATATATTTTGATTTTCTTACCTCCTATCTTATCTACATTGTATTTTATTATCCTATTATCCTTTCGCGGTACAAACTTTGAAGGGTTATGGAGTTATGGTTATGGTGTTTAACGCCACTTACAACAATATTTCAGTTATATCGTGGCGGTCAGTATTATTGGTGAAGGAACCGGAGAAAACTACCGATCTGTCGCAACCTTTTTCACATAATGTTGTATCGAGTACACATTTCCGTGAACAGGGTTCGAACTTACAACGTTGGTGGTGATAGGCACTGATTGCACAGGTGGTTGTAAATCCAACTACCATTAGATCACGACCATGAAGGCCCCTTTTTGTGGTACATACTTTGATCATAGAAAAAAGTTTGAAGATTCCAAAGATGTGATCAAAAGCCGTAAATGGAAGAACATGACCTCCACATTGAGGAGATCTCTATTATTTATAATAGTACCTGTAGATAATCTTCATTTATTTATTTACCCAGTAGGTAGTTAAGGGACATTTTACTGTCAAAATCATCATGAAAGGGTTTTCATAATTTTACTTGTAAAACTCACTGATTTGTGACCACAGATTTATATTTTGTTATTAATCTTTATATGTGTCTAATACAACACATCTATGAGGTCTTTTTTATTTAAAAAAAAAATAAAACAAGATTTTTTAGCGATGTATTAATAAATTTCATATAAAAATTGTCAATCCATGATAAAATATTAATTATCTTCAATGTCAAGTAAACTGTAAGTATAATATGTAATAAAAAAAAAAAAACAATAAAGCATAATAGAAATATATAAAAATAGTATTATGATAAATGTACGTTTTTTATACATATAAATAATTCTGAAATATCATATCACTAAATATAGAGACAGTAATATTTTTTTCTTTTATTCAATTATTATTTTCTTCTTTTTTTTTACTCACTGAAAAATTGTTCTGTTAGCGTTAAACAGCATTCACTCACTCAATCTTCCTTTTTTTAATTTCTCAATTAATTCAAAAGATTTGTACTCTCATATGCTACAGCGATATAAGGATTTAAAATATAAATATATAAAAAAAAAGTAGACAAATATTCTCATATATCAAGCTAAAATATTCGTTTCCTGAAAAAAAAATCATTGTTTTCAGTAGCAGACGAGAATGGCTTTAAATAAATGACCTAGAGTAAGATTTAAAGAAGTCTGTCATTTTTCTTACAGTATAATTTTCTACTGTTTAATATATTTGTTAATACAGCTTCGTGTTTCTTAAGATTGAGTAATAAACGAAACAAAATAAAGTCCACTCACTTTCGATCGAATAAATCTAATTGAAGAATGCAGAAATGATTAATGTCTTTTCTGATTGGTCAACAATATCTTTGCTGCTGTGACAAGAATTTTGATTGATTAATGGAAATTCGTAATCGCAATATGCAAATTGATCAGATTTGTCTACCCGGATAAACACAAATATTTCCTTTTCGACAAGAAAATAAATGGAAGGTTCATGTCAAATGCTTAATTTGTTTTAGTAGTTGATACTCTAGCGCCTTAAAGTTAGCAATGTTTTTATTAGGATTTTAATGAATTTTATTAAATAGAAATTGGGTTTTTCTGTAATCTCACCATTACATGATTTAAAAGAACCAATCACTGTTAACTGTTTTCACAGCATTTCAAATTTTATTTCAACTACGCTACATTTTTATTATAATATAGAATACATAGCGATTTATTATCAGAGACTCTAGTTTATAATAATATAATATTATTTTTTGCTAATATAAAAAAATATGTATATATAATGGTTTAAAATTATATTAAAATTGCAGCAATATTTTAAAACTTAGGAGAAAATAATGTGTGCTGATTCTTTACACAAAATTATGAAAAGAAAATTTAAACAGTGAAGGTCAGCAATTTCACTAATATCAACAAATCGAAATGGAAATGCTTAATCTATATTAATGTATTGTTATTGTTTATTGATTAAATTGACAGTTTCTGTAGATTTCTATCAATTTCAGTATGTATTAAGATAGGTATATTTCGTGTAATATTTTATCTTGTGTGCCACGGTTTCTTAAACGGAATTTTTAAATTACATCTAAATGGGAGAAAACTTTACAAAACGAATGTTAATGTTGACAGTACATAATGTATATAATTTGTAATATTTCAAAATAAATATGTATTCCTTTTTTCCCCCAAAAAATAAAAAATCGAGTAGAAAGAGTAAAATTATATTAGAATATCGTTTAGAATATACAATTTTTTTATGAAAACAAATAATATGCAAATTATGAGTTTTAATATTAAATATATGTGTTACGTATTTTAATAAAAAGAAGTAGATTGTACATTTAGTACACTCAACTCGCCGTTTCAAAAAAATACCAATAAGAGTTGCATACACTTTTATTCTAAGACCTAGGCTATGAAACTTTTGCCAGTCCTGCAAATTTCACAAGATCACACACGCGTGAAACGTACATTATATATTTGAAACGTTTTCCGTGTTAATTTCCTGAAACTTAAAACATTAAAATATACGAATGTCTTGTATTAGTATATATTGTCTAACACTATTCATTGTGATAACCTGTCAGATTTTCATGTTTCCCAGATTATAAAGTTATAAAATTTTTGCCTAAGTCTAAATGTTTACGCCTTTATAATTTTATAACAAATTCGTTTTGTCAACTAGCTATCATTACAATACGGCCGTTTGCACGATGAAATTAAACGAAATGTGGTTGTTCATTGTAATATTCACGCTCGATGAAACTGCAAAAAACAACATGACAGAATTGTCTTGAAAGATTCTATTTGTAAATTTAAATCTCGTGAGATTTACAACAGCCGAGGAATCAAATTCCTACAGAAATGGGCCATTATCCTGGGGAACACTCATGAATATAGGACTATAAAGATAGTGACACCCTAAATACTCTGCAGGGAATATGTTTATTAATAAAAACCGTTTGTATTTGTTTATATTTATTATTATGTCTCGACAGAGATTTATATCTTATTTGTATTTTATTGATGTTTTATTTCCTTTATTTATGTTGTCCATTTTATGAATGAAATTGAGCGTAGAAGTATAAATGCCAAATTAAAACGATGAACTTTAATAAAAAATGAAATTTTCCCATGTTACAGTTTGAATATTTTTGAATGATGATGTTGGGATAAAACTGGATCAAAATGATAGTACCATATTCAATTTAAATTTGCTATTATGTGTGTGTGGGGGGGGAGAGAGAGAGAGAGGGGGGGGGGGGGGGGGGGGGGCGCATATTTAGCATATGTATATAGTTGAAAATACAATATTAACTATAAAATATTACAACAAATAATTAATTTACTTGGCCGTTTTTTCTCGCTAAAATAGATGGAAATACAATATATTAAACATAAAATATTGTAACAATTAATTTACTTTACCCTTTTCTAGTTAAAGTAGATGAAAATGTAATTTTAACCATAAAATATTAGACCATATTATGTACTTGATCTTTTTCTAACTAAACTATATGACAAATTTAATTAATTTAGGTAGCGATTCTGCAGACAAGTGATAACATAAAAAAAAGTGAAACGAAAATGACATTTATTATCATTTTAATGTATTTAGTTGAAGGAAAATGCACAAGTAATAACATTTCCATACTGTAATACATTTGTAATATTAAATGTACCATTTCAAGTACTCGAATGTCAATATACTACACGTAACACATAATAATAATTATAATAACTTAATTAATTTATTTTTAACTTCGTCTCGAGATTCGTGATACAGAAGTATATATAATTTATAGGTACAGCAAATGGACATAATTGTTCGTTACCTTCGATTTGTCACAATACATTTCATATAAAACAACAATTGTTCAACAACTTAAAGAAAAAGCATATACAGAAGTAATTTCTTTATCAATATTGCTGAAATTTGAGTCCACAAAAGGGAATTGTTTTTTGAAGTTTTTCTTTATAATTTTCAAATAATTTTGTTATTTAAGATTTTTTTTTAAAATCTCGATTTACACAAAAATCTTAATTTAAAGGTGACAAACTACTATATTGTATATATATATATATATATATATATAACTATAGTATTTTTGAAATTCAAGAATTCAAGACTGCTTAAAATCGTGAAAAGTTGCAAACTATAAATTAACATATTATTTGAAGATTATAAAGACAAAATTCAAAACATTTTGCGCTTGTAAGCGAAAATTTCAGCAAAATTGGTCAAGAAATGACCTCTCTATAATTTTTTTGAAATAATGAAGTTTAGCATAAGGAAAAATCGGAGATGACTAACTCTTATATCCACCAACTGTACCAGACAAAATATTGAAATTTCTCTCAATTCTCCTATGTAAGGAGAATGGTGTTATTTTTGTTAATGATTGTGACGTCACAGTGATCGAAACGAGACATAACGGCATATAAATGGTCTCTGGCGAAAATACTTGTTGCAAACAGAAACCAGAAAAAATATGCTGAATTAGAAAACTAACTTTATTTTTATTCCAACCACGTGACTTTTATTCAAATGAGAAATTCAATATTGAAATACAATACACAAATGATGTATATATATATACCACTGACCTTTTAGCTGAGTACCGCACATAAACTGAATGCTCCTTAACGAACGGAACCCAAAAAATCCAGAAAAAACATGTAATAATCCAACATTCTGCAAGTTCACAGAGTACTTATATTTGAATCACTTTAAAATATTGTATATTTTATTTACATTAAAATATTTTCTCAGCAATGGCTCGAAAATGTTTCTAGAACCAACTGAGATCTCCTAATGTGTAATGATAAAGAGTGGAATCGCTTACTATAAAAACCCCACGGCCGAGACATAAATCACCTTTATTACTTCAGAAGCTGTAGCGATTTGTATTCTTCAAGTCCAAATGACTGTTCTTTCTTCTTTTTTTACAAAGAGTCGAACAATTATGAAAATGAATGAACTTAAATTCAAAACATAATAAATCACTAGATGAGATTACATATGCAAATGATATCAACGGAGGTCAAAATCGGTGATTTGTTTTCAATCTACCTTTTTTTCTTCATGTAACGGATTTACGCGATTCGTCTTAATACACGAAAAATATAACCTCTTTTGTTTAGTTATGAAAGACCTTATTTTCATGTAGCGATTCACACGATTCGTCTTATTACCCATTTCTGAAAAATTACGTGAATATTATTTTTTATTGGTAATTATATCAATTTAATTGAAATTCTTTCTGTCCAAATTCCCATTTTTCAAAACAAAACAAAAACAAAAACAAACAAATTCTAACCCCGATCTGTTTAAAAAAAACAATTTCCGTTACGTGTGTAATTGGTAGAATTCTCTTATATATCAAAAAAATGTTATCAGAGAGTAAAATCTTATTCTATCTAACTTACATATATCATTTTTCGTTTGATAAATTACATTAAATATTTTATTGAACTAGTAACATAATTCAACAACTGTTCCACGTGCTATAAATGTCAAATACACTGAAGAATCAATTTATTTTTACGGCGTCTTAAACACTTTGCTAACGGTTCCTCATATTATTCGGTAATAAAATAACAATTTACTTTATTAAGAGGCAATATATGAAATTGAGTTTTTAGTAGGAAAGATGTTCACTTAAACAGGAACCGTGTCTTAAAATACAGCTATTAGAACGTGTATTTATGTGAGAGATTTATTTTATTATTGTGCTTGATTTTTGTATTTGAAAAGGAAATGAAAGAGACGTATAAAATAGGATTTTGATTGATTTGGTTTTTGGTGTTTAACGCCACTTTCAACAATATTTCAGCTATATAAAATAAGAAATAGGGGGTTAAGGTTATGGTGCTTAACGACACTTTCAACAATATTTCAGTTATATCATGGCGGTCATTTTTATTGGTGGAGGAAATCGGAGTGCCCAGAGAAAACCCACCGACCTGTCACGTCACTGACAAACTTCATCACATGATGTTGTATCGAGAAACACCCCGATTGAGTGGGATTCGAACTCACAACTTAAAATAAGAAATACTCATTGTAGTAATTGTGTGATTTAATCCATAACTGACAGTAACTTTCTTAATTCTCAAAATTCTGACTATTATCTATAGAGGATACTAGAATGATATCACCGACATCTGAATGACCAATGGCGGTTGAAATAATGTTGTACATGTATATATATATCTAAGAAGAGTTTGAAGATATCAATGTGGAAATCAGAAACCAGCAATCGAAGCAGAACCGACAATACAATGGCCAAATGAAAAAGTACAAACAATGATCAACACCACACTATACAGAAAACTAAAGCTCATATTTAACTCTTCTTATCAAATTTCTTGTACTCATTTATTTGCATATCACATTTATTATTTTAATTTTTTATTACATTATTTTAATGTGAATGAATAATATTTATATAATACTTGTATGTTTATTTGTGAAATGCTATATATTACTTGTTTTTTATATGAATATTTCCTTTATTCTTATTTATGTATTGCATTTAACTTATTTAACCTTTTAGTGCTTTTTAATGAAATATGATAATAAATATTTTCTTCCTTTTTCAAACATGAGTTTTATTTATACTGGAATCACTGTAAGCCTAATTACAGGTAAATTTCTTTAAACCCTTTTAAACATTATTCACGTTTCTCTCACAATTTTTGTTCTAGCTGTATACCAAAAAATCAAAAGTGGGAGAAACGTGAACACACAACACAGAATACTAAATACAGAGCAACAAGGACCCCAATAAAAATCGGGTATTAACGAAGATACTTAGTTTGAAAACAAAAAGATACTTAGCTTGAAAACAAAAAATATTTAGCTTATCATTTCTATAACGGAATACGCTGTCAGTGAAATACATATGACCGATGTTGTTCCGAATCCATTTAGAGAGAATAGAAATAGTCTTCCCCTTCAGACGAATTCTGTGGTTTCGGGTTATGGTGTTTAGCGCCACTTTCAACAATATTCCAATTATATCGTGGCCGTCAGTTTTATTGGTGCAGGATACCGGAATATCCGGAGAAAACCACCGACATGTCGCAAGTCACTGACAAACTTGATCACATAATGTTGTATCGAGTACTCCTCGCTATGAGCGAGATCGAACTCTCAACTTTAGTGGTGGTAGGCAATGATTGAACAGGGTGTTGTAAATCCAATTACCATGCGATCACGAACACGACGTTCCAGCGTACTGTTTGTACACTGTGTATATATATATATAGGTATATATTAGAGAGAGGGTTCAAACAAAATTGCGGATTTTGTGCCACTCCAGATTTTGTGCCACTCCAGACTGTAAGCCACGGTCGCTTTGTTCGACCCGTTTTGGTGTCGCTCTATGTGCTTTGTATATAGATTTTTTTTAATTTCCTATTCTTAAATAGCATCATTTCTTCATTTAAACAATCTCATTAAAAGCAGTACGAATATGATATTTTGAAGTAATTAAGCCTAATGAAAGTACCGGAAATTACCTACATATATAGGATATGAGTGAGGGAGTGATTGTTGTTTAACGCCAACACAGAAATGTTTCAGCTATATCATGGCAACAACCATTTTTTTAAATTTTCGATGGGATGATGATGAGATCCGCTTTGTACTATACCAACACACTTAGTTGAATTTGCTTATAGTGCTAGCTCACGGAAACAGCAGTCAGCGGATAGACATGTCGCCCCACCCGGACACATTATCCTGATTCCGAGACAACCAGTCTTTGCTCTTTCTCCTTAATGTTGTGTGTTAAGCGGAGAATCAACAAATACCAATTTTATAGTCTTCTTTGGATTGACCCGATCGAGACTTGAACCTACGGTATACCACCCTTGTTAACTATTACTGCTGTGGTTCCCAATACGTAGAATGAACTACTTTTTGCATAAATTTTACAAGTACTTGAGTGATCGTATCGTACAATACATGATAAGATGTTAGGGTTATGGTGTTTAACGCCACTTTCAACAATATTTCATTTATATTCGTGGTGGTCAGTTTTATTGGTGGAGGAAACCGGAAAAACCACCGACCTGTCGCAAGTCACAGACAAACTTTATCACATAACGTTGTATCGAGTACACCTCGCCATGAGCGGGATTCGAACTCACAACAAGGTAGTTGTAAATCCAACAACCATACGATCACGATCACGATGGCCCTACAGTATATGATACAATATTGAATGATTGTTGTTGAACGTCCAGTAGGCAGTATTTCAGCTATATTCATGATAGATGATCGCATGATAGTTGGATTTACATTGTCTCTCACACAAATAATTATACGAGCATTTTCTATTAGTGAGGACATCGATAAACATTGACTTAACATAGAACAAACATATTTCATTTCAACCGAATACGTACCTTTATCACCACGATATAAATTGTTAAAAGTGGCGTTAAACACCACAACCCCAAACCCGTACCTTCAAGATCAGTAGATTTATACGATGGCTACCAAATTTCCATATTTAAGAATCTGTTACGCTAGGACAACATTTGACTAAATCCTAGTGTTGGTCGTACAAAGAGACCCCTGATGTCACAACAACACAAATAACATATGTGAGTTTCAATGACGAATGTACGAGAAATCCTCAAGAGCCTGCTGAAGTATCGATATTTCAACAACGTTGATTAAAATTCAAACCTTTAGTCACGCACATTTGTCATTTAATTAATAAACTAATACAATATATACTTATTATTCATTGATTACTTTTTTTTTAATTTTAGGCCGTTGTGCTATATATTGATATATTTCTAACTAGATCAATTATGCAACGTACTGCTCTATATTTAACTGTTCTTCGATATCTGATTGAATCATATGATACAAAAATTACCATTTTCCACGTGAACACCTTCGGATAACATCGTAATTACCGTCGGCAAGAACAAAGAAGGGCGTCACATTGATACGGCGTGTGCCACTTGTACACTATAGCGATACATACTGCCCGCAGATAAATGCGATAACATCAAGATCTAAGCCAGGTATAGAGTGGTCCAATAATTGTGAAAATATTTTCGCTTTTGTCATTGTTTTGTGATAAACATAGGGATAATAAGATAATTGACTACATTTATAAAATGTGACCTTCTAACGAGACGTTCCGAATGTCAGGTGTGAAATCTAATAAGCGTCATTAAGTGCAGTGAAACTCGTATTATTTTGTTAAGCTATGTTACTTGACTTTTAAGAAATTATACAAATTGATTCTTTCATGATAAGGGTAAGAGTTAGGATGTTCAACGCCACTTTCAACAATATTTCAGTTATATCGTGGCAGTCAGTTTTATTGGTGGAGGAAACCAGAGTACCCGGAGAAAAACGCCGACTTGCCGCAAGTAACTGACAAACCTTTCATGATAAGACTGATATCCGTATTCCTTGTATGGTTTTGTAAGTGATTTTTCTTGTTCGTCTTAAGTTCGGAAGATTGCTATTCTAAAACGTATAGATTAAGCCCCCGAAACGTCTCCACTGCATCGGAACAGTTTTGCAGATCCAAAGAAATAACTGGTGGGTGATAACTGCGAAGGAATGGGGATAGGGTTAAATTGTATAACGCCACTTTCAACAATATTTCACCGTAAGTGGCTGACAAAATTTATCACATAATGGTTTTTTTTGTTTGTTTTTTTTTTTTTTTTTATCACATAATGTTGTATTGAGTACACCTCGCCAGGATCAGGCAATAATACAAGAACTTAATCAACAGGTTTAAATTCTCTTATCCTGACATCCATATCACACCACTGTTTAATTTTAATTTAGCTTTGTGTCAAATTGTCATTTGCAATTGCACATGCTCTTGTAAGTTTATGCTTAAGACCTGACACATCATTTAAAATATTGATACCAATATCTTTTCAAAGCCATTTTTCTTTTAGATACTTTAAGGGACTCCTCACAGAGTGTTCAAAAACCAGTTTAAAAAGGACTAAAAACTAGAGATTCTTGAAAGACTTCCCTTACAGCAAACAGTAGAATATGAAACCGGTCATCCCAATCTTTTTCACTGTCTAAAAAAAATGTCTTCAACATTCTTTTTAAAATTTGGTGAAATATTCCCAGAGCTTATTGAGATTCAGGGTGATATCCACTGGCTGGACTTAAACTGTTTTATATTTAATTCATGCATAGCTTGTTGCAATAAATGAGACATAAAATTGACACCACAACAAAGAGCCACCTACAGCCTTTCTTAGCTAAATGAATGATGGCGTAAGTTTTTTCCAACAAAATTCGAGTGCAATGTTCCTATATCTGTTAGTTAACTTTAGTACGAAGACAGAAACATTGCCAGCGATCAATTGGGAAAACGCCTCTAGAGCAGTCAAAGTCAGAAACATTACTATAGATATACGGATAAAACTATCCAACTGAAAAATATACGTAAACACCGCAAAATAGGATCAAAGCACGTCAATTTTCTTTTCAGGGTCTTCATTGCATGGCGATATATTTTTGTTCAATGCATTCATTTTTTGGCTATTGGTTATATGTTCAGTATTTGCATTTGACAATGGGTTTCATTTAATATTTTATTGGTTATCGATATTGACTCAAAGTCATCATTTGATATCGGTAGATCTTGAAGAATCATACATGAGAATCTTTGTGAATCAACGGTTGGTAGTATTTAGCATGTACTTATCTAATTCAGTGCATTTAACTGATTCCTGGAACAACAATCATCAGACACGCTCACAGAGTCAAGCAGACTGGACAACCAAATCTTTGAGAGCAAGTAAACCAAATGACCCACATAACACAGTCCAAATCTTTGATAGTAAGTAAACCAAATGACCCACATAACACAGTCCAAATCTTTGATAGTAAGTAAACCAAAGGACCCACATAACACAGCCCAAATCTTTGATAGTAAGTAAACCAAAGAACCCACATAACACAGCCCAAATCTTTGAGAGAAAGTAAACCAAAGGACCCACATAACACAGTCCAAATCATTGAGAGAAAGTAAACCAAAGGACCCACACAACACAGCCCAAATCTTTGAGAGAAAGTAAACCAAAGGATCCACACAACACAACCCAACCTTTGAGAGAAAGTAAACCAAAGGACCCACACAACACAGCCCAAATCATTGAGAGAAAGTAAACCAAAGGACTCACACAACACAGCCCAAATCTTTGAGAGAAAGTAAACTAAAGGATCCACACAACACAGCCCAAATCTTTGAGAGAAAGTAAACCAAAGGACCCACACAACACAGCCCAAATCTTTGAGAGAAAGTAAACTAAAGGATCCACACAACACAGCCCAAATCTTTGATAGTAAGTAAACCAAAAGACCCACACAACACAGCCCAAATCTTTGAGAGAAAGTAAACCAAAGGACCCACACAACACAGCCCAAATCTTTGAGAGAAAGTAAACCAAAGGACCCACATAACACAGCCCAATTCTTTGAGAGCAAGTAAACCAAATGACCCACATAACACAGCCCAAATCATTGAGAGAAAGTAAACCAAAGGACCCACACAACACAGCCCAAATCATTGAGAGAAAGTAAGCCAAAGGATCCACACAACACAGCCCAAATCATTGAGAGAAAGTAAACCAAAGGACCCACACAACACAGCCCAAATCGTTGAGAGAAAGTAAACCAAAGGATCCACACAACACAGCCCAAATCTTTGAGAGAAAGTAAACCAAAGGATCCATACAACACATCCCAAATCTTTGAGAGAAAGTAAACCGAAGGACCCACACAACACAACCCAAACCTTTGAGAGAAAGTAAACCAAAGGACCCACACAACACAGCCCAAATCTTTGAGAGTAAGTAAACCAAAGGACTCACACAACACAACCCAAATCTTTGAGAGAAAGTAAACCAAAGGACCCACACAACACAACCCAAATCTTTGAGAGAAAGTAAACCAAAGGATCCACACAACACAACCCAAATCTTTTAGAGAAAGTAAACCAAAGGACACACACAACACAGCCCAAATCTTTGAGAGAAAGTAAACCAAAGGACCCACACAACACAGCCCAAATCTTTGAGAGAAATTAAACCAAAGGACCCACATAACACAACCCAAATCTTTGAGAGTAAGTAAACCAAAGGATCCACACAACACAACCCAAATCTTTGAGAGAAAGTAAACCAAAGGACCCACACAACACAACCCAAATCTTTGAGAGAAAATAAACCAAAGGATCCACACAACACAACCCAAATCTTTGAGAGAAAGTAAACCAAAGGACACACACAACACAACCCAAATCTTTGAGAGAAAGTAAACCAAAGGACCCACACAACACAGCCCAAATCTTTGAGAGTAAGTAAACCAAAGGACTCACACAACACAACCCAAATCTTTGAGAGAAAGTAAACCAAAGGACCCACACAACACAACCCAAATCTTTGAGAGAAAGTAAACCAAAGGATCCACACAACACAACCCAAATCTTTGAGAGAAAGTAAACCAAAGGACACACACAACACAGCCCAAATCTTTGAGAGAAAGTAAACCAAAGGACCCACACAACACAGCCCAAATCTTTGAGAGAAAGTAAACCAAAGGACCCACATAACACAACCCAAATCTTTGAGAGTAAGTAAACCAAAGGATCCACACAACACAACCCAAATCTTTGAGAGAAAGTAAACCAAAGGACCCACACAACACAACCCAAATCTTTGAGAGAAAGTAAACCAAAGGTTCCACACAACACAACCCAAATCTTTGAGAGAAAGTAAACCAAAGGACACACACAACACAACCCAAATCTTTGAGAGAAAGTAAACCAAAGGACCCACACAACACAACCCAAATCTTTGAGAGAAAGTAAACCAAAGGATCCACACAACACAGCCCAAATCTTTGAGAGAAAGTAAACCAAAGGATCCACACAACACAACTCAAATCTTTGAGAGAAAGTAAACCAAAGGACCCACACAACACAACCCAAATCTTTGAGAGTAAGTAAACCAAAGGACCCACATAACACAACCCAAATCTTTGAGAGAAAGTAAACCAAAGGACACACACAACACAGCCCAAATCTTTGAGAGAAAGTAAACCAAAGGACCCACACAACACAGCCCAAATCTTTGAGAGTAAGTAAACCAAAGGACCCACACAACACAACCCAAATCTTTGAGAGAAAGTAAACCAAAGGACCCACACAACACAGCCCAAATCTTTGAGAGAAAGTAAACCAAAGGACACACACAACACAGCCCAAATCTTTGAGAGTAAGTAAACCAAAGGACTCACACAACACAACCCAAATCTTTGAGAGAAAGTAAACCAAAGGACCCACACAACACAACCCAAATCTTTGAGAGAAAGTAAACCAAAGGATCCACACAACACAACCCAAATCTTTGAGAGAAAGTAAACCAAAGGACACACACAACACAGCCCAAATCTTTGAGAGAAAGTAAACCAAAGGACCCACACAACACAGCCCAAATCTTTGAGAGAAAGTAAACCAAAGGACCCACATAACACAACCCAAATCTTTGAGAGTAAGTAAACCAAAGGATCCACACAACACAACCCAAATCTTTGAGAGAAAGTAAACCAAAGGACCCACACAACACAACCCAAATCTTTGAGAGAAAGTAAACCAAAGGTTCCACACAACACAACCCAAATCTTTGAGAGAAAGTAAACCAAAGGACACACACAACACAACCCAAATCTTTGAGAGAAAGTAAACCAAAGGACCCACACAACACAGCCCAAATCTTTGAGAGAAAGTAAACCAAAGGATCCACACAACACAGCCCAAATCTTTGAGAGAAAGTAAACCAAAGGATCCACACAACACAACTCAAATCTTTGAGAGAAAGTAAACCAAAGGACCCACACAACACAACCCAAAT
This sequence comes from Bathymodiolus brooksi, assembly GCA_963680875.1. Lineage (NCBI taxonomy): Eukaryota > Metazoa > Mollusca > Bivalvia > Mytilida > Modiolidae > Bathymodiolus > Bathymodiolus brooksi. Next base: position 21,605,018 of record OY804584.1, read on the forward strand.
CTTTGAGAGTAAGTAAACCAAAGGACCCACATAACACAACCCAAATCTTTGAGAGAAAGTAAACCAAAGGACACACACAACACAGCCCAAATCTTTGAGAGAAAGTAAACCAAAGGACCCACACAACACAGCCCAAATCTTTGAGAGTAAGTAAACCAAAGGACCCACACAACACAACCCAAATCTTTGAGAGAAAGTAAACCAAAGGACCCACACAACAGCCCAAATCTTTGAGAGAAAGTAAACCAAAGGACACACACAACACAGCCCAAATCTTTGAGAGTAAGTAAACCAAAGGACCCACACAACACAACCCAAATCTTTGAGAGAAAGTAAACCAAAGGACCCACACAACACAGCCCAAATCTTTGAGAGAAAGTAAACCAAAGGATCCACATAACACAACCCAAATCTTTGAGAGTAAGTAAACCAAAGGATCCACACAACACAACCCAAATCTTTGAGAGAAAGTAAACCAAAGGACCCACACAACACAACCCAAATCTTTGAGAGAAAGTAAACCAAAGGATCCACACAACACAACCCAAATCTTTGAGAGAAAGTAAACCAAAGGACACACACAACACAACCCAAATCTTTGAGAGAAAGTAAATCAAAGGACCCACACAACACAGCCCAAATCTTTGAGAGAAAGTAAACCAAAGGATCCACACAACACAGCCCAAATCTTTGAGAGAAAGTAAACCAAAGGATCCACACAACACAACTCAAATCTTTGAGAGAAAGTAAACCAAAGGACCCACACAACACAACCCAAATCTTTGAGAGTAAGTAAGCCAAAGGACCCACATAACACAACCCAAATCTTTGAGAGAAAGTAAACCAAAGGACACACACAACACAGCCCAAATCTTTGAGAGAAAGTAAACCAAAGGACCCACACAACACAGCCCAAATCTTTGAGAGTAAGTAAACCAAAGGACCCACACAACACAACCCAAATCTTTGAGAGAAAGTAAACCAAAGGACCCACACAACACAGCCCAAATCTTTGAGAGAAAGTAAACCAAAGGACACACACAACACAGCCCAAATCTTTGAGAGTAAGTAAACCAAAGGACCCACACAACACAACCCAAACCTTTGAGAGAAAGTAAACCAAAGGACACACACAACACGGCCCAAATCTTTGAGAGAAAGTAAACCAAAGGACCCACACAACACAACCCAAACCTTTGAGAGAAAGTAAACCAAAGGACACACACAACACAGCCCATACCTTTGAGAGAAAGTAAACCAAAGGACCCACACAACACAGCCCAAATCTTTGAGAGTAAGTAAACCAAAGGACTCACACAACACAGCCCAAATCCTTGAGAGTAAGTAAACCAAAGGACTCACACAACACAGCCCAAATCTTTGAGAGAAAGTAAACCAAAGGACCCACACAACACAACCCAAATCTTTGAGAGAAAGTAAACCAAAGGATCCACACAACACAACCCAAATCTTTGAGAGAAAGTAAACCAAAAGACACACACAACACAGCCCAAATCTTTGAGAGAAAGTAAACCAAAGGACCCACACAACACAGCCCAAATCTTTGAGAGAAAGTAAACCAAAGGACCCACACAACACAACCCAAATCTTTGAGAGTAAGTAAACCAAAGGACACACACAGCACAGCCCAAATCTTTGAGAGAAAGTAAACCAAAGGATCCACACAACACAACCCAAATCTGTGAGAGAAAGTAAACCAAAGGACCCACACAACACAACCCAAATCTTTGAGAGTAAGTAAACCAAAGGACACACACAACACAGCCCAAATCTTTGAGAGAAAGTAAACCAAAGGACCCACACAACACAACCCAAATCTTTGAGAGTAAGAAAACCAAAGGACTCACACAACACAGCCCAAATCTTTGAGAGTAAGTAAACCAAAGGATCCACACAACACAGCCCAAATCATTGAGAGAAAGTAAACCAAAGGACCCACATAACACAGCCCAAATCTTTGAGAGTAAGTAAACCAAAGGACCCATACAACACAACCCAAATCTTTGAGAGAAAGTAAACCAAAGGACCCATACAACACAGCCCAAATCTTTGAGAGAAAGTAAACCAAAGGACCCATACAACACAACCCAAATCTTTGAGAGAAAGTAAACCAAAGGACACACACAACACAGCCCAAATCTTTGAGAGTAAGTAAACCAAAGGACCCATACAACACAACCCAAATCTTTGAGAGAAAGTAAACCAAAGGACCCACACAACACAGCCCAAATCTTTGAGAGAAAGTAAACCAAAGGACCCACACAACACAGTCCAAATCTTTGAGAGTAAGTAAACCAAAGGACCCACACAACACAGCCCAAATCTTTGAGAGAAAGTAAACCAAAGGACCCATACAACACAACCCAAATCTTTGAGAGAAAGTAAACCAAAGGACCCACACAACACAGCCCAAATCTTTGAGAGAAAGTAAACCAAAGGACACACACAACACAGCCCAAATCTTTGAGAGTAAGTAAACCAAAGGACCCACACAACACAACCCAAATCTTTGAGAGAAAGTAAACCAAAGGACCCACACAACACAACCCAAATCTTTGAGAGAAAGTAAACCAAAGGACCCACACAACACAGCCCAAATCTTTGAGAGAAAGTAAACCAAAGTACCCATACAACACAACCCAAATCTTTGAGAGAAAGTAAACCAAAGGACCCACACAACACAGCCCAAATCTTTGAGAGAAAGTAAACCAAAGGGCCCACACAACACAGCCCACATCTTTGAGAGAAAGTAAACCAAAGGACCCACACAACACAGCCCAAATCTTTGAGAGAAAGTAAACCAAAGGACCCACACAACACAGCCCAAATCTTTGAGAGAAAGTAAACCAAAGGACCCACACAACACAGCCCAAATCTTTGAGAGTAAGTAAACCAAAGGACCCACACAACACAACCCAAACCTTTGAGAGAAAGTAAACCAAAGGACCCACACAACACAGCCCAAATCATTGAGAGCAAGTAAACCAAAGGACACACACAACACAACTCAAATCTTTGAGAGAAAGAAAACCAAAGGACCCACATAACACAACCCAAATCTTTGAGAGTAAGTAAACCAAAGGACACACACAACACAACCCAAATCTTTGAGAGAAAGTAAACCAAAGGACACACACAACACAACCCAACTCTTTGAGAGAAAGTAAACCCAAGGACCCACACAACACAGCCCAAATCTTTTAGAAAAAGTAAACCAAAGGACACACACAGCACAGCCCAAATCTTTGAGAGAAAATAAACCAAAGGACCCACACAACACAGCACACATCTTTGAGAGAAAGTAAACCAAAGGACACACACAACACAACCCAAATCTTTGAGAGAAAGTAAACCAAAGGACCCACACAACACAACCCAAATCTTTGAGAGAAAGTAAACCAAAGGACCCACACAACACAACCCAAATCTTTGAGAGAAAGTAAACCAAAGGACCCACACAACACAACCCAAATCTTTGAGAGAAAGTAAACCAAAGGACCCACACAACACAGCCCACATCTTTGAGAGTAAGTAAACCAAAGGACACACACAACACAGCCCAAATCGTTGAGAGAAAGTAAACCAAAGGACCCACACAACACAGCCCAAATCTTTGAGAGAAAGTAAACCAAATGATCCACACAACACAGTCCAAATCTTTGATAGTAAGTAAACCAAAGGATCCACACAACACAGCCCAAATCTTTGATAGTAAGTAAACCAAAGGATCCACACAACACAGCCCAAATCTTTGAGAGAAAGTAAACCAAAGGACCCACACAACACAGCCCAAATCTTTGAGAGTAAGTAAACCAAAGGACACACACAACACAGCCCAAATCTTTGAGAGTAAGTAAACCGAAGGACTCACACAACACAGCCCAAATCTTTGAGAGTAAGTAAACCAAAGGACTCACACAACACAGCCCAAATCTTTTAGAGAAAGTAAACCAAAGGACCCACACAACACAACCCAAATCTTTGAGAGAAAGTAAACCAAAGGATCCACACAACACAACCCAAATCTTTGAGAGAAAGTAAACCAAAGGACACACACAACACAGCCCAAATCTTTGAGAGAAAGTAAACCAAAGGACCCACACAACACAGCCCAAATCTTTGAGAGAAAGTAAACCAAAGAACCCACACAACACAACCCAAATCTTTGAGAGTAAGTAAACCAAAGGATCCACACAACACAACCCAAATCTTTGAGAGAAAGTAAACCAAAGGACCCACACAACACAACCCAAATCTTTGAGAGTAAGTAAACCAAAGGACTCACACAACACAGCCCAAATCTTTGAGAGTAAGTAAACCAAAGGACACACACAACACAGCCCAAATCATTGAGAGAAAGTAAACCAAAGGACCCACATAACACAGCCCAAATCTTTGAGAGTAAGTAAACCAAAGGACCCATACAACACAACCCAAACCTTTGAGAGAAAGTAAACCAAAGGACCCACACAACACAGCCCAAATCTTTGAGAGAAAGTAAACCAAAGGACCCATACAACACAACCCAAATCTTTGAGAGAAAGTAAACCAAAGGACACACACAACACAGCCCATATCTTTGAGAGTAAGTAAACCAAAGGACCCATACAACACAACCCAAATCTTTGAGAGAAAGTAAACCAAAGGACCCACACAACACAACCCAAATCTTTGAGAGAAAGTAAACCAAAGGACCCACACAACACAGTCCAAATCTTTGAGAGTAAGTAAACCAAAGGACCCACACAACACAGCCCAAATCTTTGAGAGAAAGTAAACCAAAGGACCCATACAACACAACCCAAATCTTTGAGAGAAAGTAAACCAAAGGACCCACACAACACAGCCCAAATCTTTGAGAGAAAGTAAACCAAAGGGCCCACACAACACAGCCCACATCTTTGAGAGAAAGTAAACCAAATGACCCACACAACACAGCCCAAATCTTTGAGAGAAAGTAAACCAAAGGACCCACACAACACAGCCCAAATCTTTGAGAGTAAGTAAACCAAAGGACCCACACAACACAACCCAAACCTTTGAGAGAAAGTAAACCAAAGGACCCACACAACACAGCCCAAATCATTGAGAGCAAGTAAACCAAAGGACACACACAACACAACTCAAATCTTTGAGAGAAAGTAAACCAAAGGACCCACATAACACAACCCAAATCTTTGAGAGTAAGTAAACCAAAGGACCCACACAACACAACCCAAATCTTTGAGAGAAAGTAAACCAAAGGACACACACAACACAACCCAAATCTTTGAGAGAAAGTAAACCAAAGGACACACACAACACAACCCAAATCTTTGAGAGAAAGTAAACCAAAGGACCCACACAACACAGCCCAAATCTTTTAGAGAAAGTAAACCAAAGGACACACACAACACAGCCCAAATCTTTGAGAGAAAATAAACCAAAGGACCCACACAACACAGCCCACATCTTTGAGAGAAAGTAAACCAAAGGACACACACAACACAACCCAAATCTTTGAGAGAAAGTAAACCAAAGGACACACACAACACAGCCCAAATCTTTGAGAGAAAGTAAACCAAAGGACCCACACAACACAACCCAAATCTTTGAGAGAAAGTAAACCAAAGGACCCACACAACACAACCCAAATCTTTGAGAGAAAGTAAACCAAAGGACCCACACAACACAACCCAAATCTTTGAGAGAAAGTAAACCAAAGGACCCACACAACACAGCCCACATCTTTGAGAGTAAGTAAACCAAAGGACACACACAACACAGCCCAAATCTTTGAGAGAAAGTAAACCAAAGGACCCACACAACACAGCCCAAATCTTTGAGAGAAAGTAAACCAAAGGATCCACACAACACAGTCCAAATCTTTGATAGTAAGTAAACCAAAGGATCCACACAACACAGCCCAAATCTTTGATAGTAAGTAAACCAAAGGATCCACACAACACAGCCCAAATCTTTGAGAGAAAGTAAACCAAAGGACCCACACAACACAGCCCAAATCTTTGAGAGTAAGTAAACCAAAGGACACACACACCACAGCCCAAAACTTTGAGAGTAAGTAAACCAAAGGACACACACAACACAGCCCAAATCTTTGAGAGTAAGTAAACCAAAGGACACACACAACACAGCCCAAATCTTTGAGAGTAAGTAAACCAAAGGACACACACAACACAGCCCAAATCTTTGAGAGTAAGTAAACCAAAGGACACACACAACACAACCCAAATCTTTGAGAGTAAGTAAACCAAAGGACCCACACAACACAGCCCAAATCTTTGAGAGTAAGTAAACCAAAGGACCCACATAACACAGCCCAAATCTTTGAGAGAAAGTAAACCAAAGGACACACACAACACAGCCCAAATCTTTGAGAGTAAGTAAACCAAAGGACTCACACAACACAGCCCAAATCTTTGAGAGAAAGTAAACGAAAGGACACACACAACACGGCCCAAATCTTTGAGAGAAAGTAAACCAAAGGATCCACACAACACAGCCCAAATCTTTGAGAGTAAGTAAATCAAAGGATCCACACAACACAGCCCAAATCTTTGAGAGAAAGTAAACCAAAGGACACACACAACACAACCCAAATCTTTGAGAGTAAGTAAACCAAAGGATCCACACAACACAGCCCAAATCTTTGAGAGAAAGTAAACCAAAGGACTCACACAACACAGCCCAAATCTTTGAGAGAAAGTAAACCAAAGGACCCACACAACACAGCCCAAATCTTTGAGAGAAAGTAAACCAAAGGACACACACAACACAACCCAAATCTTTGAGAGAAAGTAAACCAAAGGACCCACACAACACAGCCCAAATCTTTTAGAGAAAGTAAACCAAAGGACCCACACAACACAGCCCAAATCTTTGAGAGAAAATAAACCAAAGGACCCACACAACACAGCCCACATCTTTGAGAGAAAGTAAACCAAAGGACACACACAACACAACCCAAATCTTTGAGAGAAAGTAAACCAAAGGACACACACAACACAGCCCAAATCTTTGAGAGAAAGTAAACCAAAGGACCCACACAACACAACCCAAATCTTTGAGAGAAAGTAAACCAAAGGACCCACACAACACAACCCAAATCTTTGAGAGAAAGTAAACCAAAGGACCCACACAACACAACCCAAATCTTTGAGAGAAAGTAAACCAAAGGACCCACACAACACAGCCCACATCTTTGAGAGTAATTAAACCAAAGGACACACACAACACAGCCCAAATCTTTGAGAGAAAGTAAACCAAAGGACCCACACAACACAGCCCAAATCTTTGAGAGAAAGTAAACCAAAGGATCCACACAACACAGTCCAAATCTTTGATAGTAAGTAAACCAAAGGATCCACACAACACAGCCCAAATCTTTGATAGTAAGTAAACCAAAGGATCCACACAACACAGCCCAAATCTTTGAGAGAAAGTAAACCAAAGGACCCACACAACACAGCCCAAATCTTTGAGAGTAAGTAAACCAAAGGACACACACACCACAGCCCAAATCTTTGAGAGTAAGTAAACCAAAGGACACACACAACACAGCCCAAATCTTTGAGAGTAAGTAAACCAAAGGACACACACAACACAGCCCAAATCTTTGAGAGTAAGTAAACCAAAGGACACACACAACACAGCCCAAATCTTTGAGAGTAAGTAAACCAAAGGACACACACAACACAACCCAAATCTTTGAGAGTAAGTAAACCAAAGGACCCACACAACACAGCCCAAATCTTTGAGAGTAAGTAAACCAAAGGACCCACATAACGCAGCCCAAATCTTTGAGAGAAAGTAAACCAAAGGACACACACAACACAGCCCAAATCTTTGAGAGTAAGTAAACCAAAGGACCCACATAACACAGCCCAAATCTTTGAGAGAAAGTAAACCAAAGGACACACACAACACAGCCCAAATCTTTGAGAGTAAGTAAACCAAAGGACTCACACAACACAGCCCAAATCTTTGAGAGAAAGTAAACCAAAGGACACACACAACACAGCCCAAATCTTTGAGAAAGTAAACCAAAGGATCCACACAACACAGCCCAAATCTTTGAGAGTAAGTAAACCAAAGGATCCACACAACACAGCCCAAATCTTTGAGAGAAAGTAAACCAAAGAACACACACAACACAACCCAAATCTTTGAGAGTAAGTAAACCAAAGGATCCACACAACACAGCCCAAATCTTTGAGAGAAAGTAAACCAAAGGACTCACACAACACAGCCCAAATCTTTGAGAGAAAGTAAACCAAAGGATCCACACAACACAGCCCAAATCTTTGAGAGAAAGTAAACCAAAGGATCCACACAACACAGCCCAAATCTTTGAGAGAAAGTAAACCAAAGGACCCACACAACACAGCCCAAATCTTTGAGAGAAAGTAAACCAAAGGATCCACACAACACAGCCCAAATCTTTGAGAGTAAGTAAACCAAAGGACACACACAACACAGCCCAAATCTTTGAGAGTAAGTAAACCAAAGGACCCACACAACACAGCCCAAATCTTTGAGAGTAAGTAAACCAAAGGACACACACAACACAGCCCAAATCTTTGAGAGAAAGTAAACCAAAGGATCCACACAACACAGCCCAAATCTTTGAGAGTAAGTAAACCAAAGGACACACACAACACAGCCCAAATCTTTGAGAGTAAGTAAACCAAAGGACCCACACAACACAGCCCAAATCTTTGAGAGAAAGTAAACCAAAGGATCCACACAACACAGCCCAAATCTTTGAGAGTAAGTAAACCAAAGGACACACACAACACAGCCCAAATCTTTGAGAGTAAGTAAACCAAAGGACACACACAACACAACCCAAATCTTTGAGAGTAAGTAAACCAAAGGACCCACACAACACAGCCCAAATCTTTGAGAGTAAGTAAACCAAAGGACCCACACAACACAGCCCAAATCTTTGAGAGAAAGTAAACCAAAGGACACACACAACACAGCCCAAATCTTTGAGAGTAAGTAAACCAAAGGACCCACATAACACAGCCCAAATCTTTGAGAGAAAGTAAACCAAAGGACACACACAACACAGCCCAAATCTTTGAGAGAAAGTAAACCAAAGGACACACACAACACAGCCCAAATCTTTGAGAGAAAGTAAACCAAAGGACATACACAACACAGCCCAAATCTTTGAGAGTTAGTAAACCAAAGGACCCACACAACACAGCCCAAATCTTTGAGAGAAAGTAAACCAAAGGACACACACAACACAGCCCAAATCTTTGAGAGAAAGTAAACCAAAGGACACACACAACACAACCCAAATCTTTGAGAGAAAGTAAACCAAAGGACCCACACAACACAACCCAAATCTTTGAGAGAAAGTAAACCAAAGGACCCACACAACACAGCCCAAATCTTTGAGAGAAAGTAAACCAAAGGACCCACACAACACAGCCCAAATCGTTGAGAGAAAGTAAACCAAAGGACACACACAACACAGCCCAAATCTTTGAGAGTAAGTAAACCAAAGGACACACACAACACAGCCCAAATCTTTGAGAGTAAGTAAACCAAAGGACACACACAACACAACCCAAATCTTTGAGAGTAAGTAAACCAAAGGACCCACACAACACAGCCCAAATCTTTGAGAGTAAGTAAACCAAAGGACCCACACAACACAGCCCAAATCTTTGAGAGAAAGTAAACCAAAGGACACACACAACACAGCCCAAATCTTTGAGAGTAAGTAAACCAAAGGACCCACATAACACAGCCCAAATCTTTGAGAGAAAGTAAACCAAAGGACACACACAACACAGCCCAAATCTTTGAGAGAAAGTAAACCAAAGGACCCACACAACACAGCCCAAATCTTTGAGAGTAAGTAAACCAAAGGACACACACAACACAGCCCAAATCTTTGAGAGAAAGTAAACCAAAGGATCCACACAACACAGCCCAAATCTTTGAGAGAAAGTAAACCAAAGGATCCACACAACACAGCCCAAATCTTTGAGAGTAAGTAAACCAAAGGACACACACAACACAGCCCAAATCTGTGAGAGAAAGTAAACCAAAGGACACACACAACACAGCCCAAATCTTTGAGAGTAAGTAAACCAAAGGACCCACACAACACAGCCCAAATCTTTGAGAGAAAGTAAACCAAAGGACACACACAACACAGCCCAAATCTTTGAGAGAAAGTAAACCAAAGGACATACACAACACAGCCCAAATCTTTGAGAGTTAGTAAACCAAAGAACCCACACAACACAGCCCAAATCTTTGAGAGAAAGTAAACCAAAGGACACACACAACACAGCCCAAATCTTTGAGAGAAAGTAAACCAAAGGACACACACAACACAACCCAAATCTTTGAGAGAAAGTAAACCAAAGGACCCACACAACACAACCCAAATCTTTGAGAGAAAGTAAACCAAAGGACCCACACAACACAGCCCAAATCTTTGAGAGAAAGTAAACCAAAGGACCCACACAACACAGCCCAAATCTTTGAGAGAAAGTAAACCAAAGGACACACACAACACAGCCCAAATCTTTGAGAGTAAGTAAACCAAAGGACACACACAACACAGCCCAAATCTTTGAGAGTAAGTAAACCAAAGGACACACACAACACAGCCCAAATCTTTGAGAGTAAGTAAACCAAAGGACCCACACAACACAGCCCAAATCTTTGAGAGAAAGTAAACCAAAGGACACACACAACACAGCCCAAATCTTTGAGAGTAAGTAAACCAAAGGACCCACATAACACAGCCCAAATCTTTGAGAGAAAGTAAACCAAAGGACACACACAACACAGCCCAAATCTTTGAGAGTAAGTAAACCAAAGGACCCACACAACACAGCCCAAATCTTTGAGAGTAAGTAAACCAAAGGACACACACAACACAACCCAAATCTTTGAGAGAAAGTAAACCAAAGGATCCACACAACACAGCCCAAATCTTTGAGAGAAAGTAAACCAAAGGATCCACACAACACAGCCCAAATCTTTGAGAGTAAGTAAACCAAAGGACACACACAACACAGCCCAAATCTGTGAGAGAAAGTAAACCAAAGGACACACACAACACAGCCCAAATCTTTGAGAGTAAGTAAACCAAAGGACCCACACAACACAGCCCAAATCTTTGAGAGAAAGTAAACCAAAGGACACACACAACACAGCCCAAATCTTTGAGAGAAAGTAAACCAAAGGACATACACAACACAGCCCAAATCTTTGAGAGTTAGTAAACCAAAGAACCCACACAACACAGCCCAAATCTTTGAGAGAAAGTAAACCAAAGGACACACACAACACAGCCCAAATCTTTGAGAGAAAGTAAACCAAAGGACACACACAACACAACCCAAATCTTTGAGAGAAAGTAAACCAAAGGACCCACACAACACGACCCAAATCTTTGAGAGAAAGTAAACCAAAGGACCCACACAACACAGCCCAAATCTTTGAGAGAAAGTAAACCAAAGGACCCACACAACACAGCCCAAATCTTTGAGAGAAAGTAAACCAAAGGACACACACAACACAGCCCAAATCTTTGAGAGTAAGTAAACCAAAGGACACACACAACACAGCCCAAATCTTTGAGAGTAAGTAAACCAAAGGACACACACAACACAACCCAAATCTTTGAGAGTAAGTAAACCAAAGGACCCACACAACACAGCCCAAATCTTTGAGAGTAAGTAAACCAAAGGACCCACACAACACAGCCCAAATCTTTGAGAGAAAGTAAACCAAAGGACACACACAACACAGCCCAAATCTTTGAGAGTAAGTAAACCAAAGGACCCACATAACACAGCCCAAATCTTTGAGAGAAAGTAAACCAAAGGACACACACAACACAGCCCAAATCTTTGAGAGTAAGTAAACCAAAGGACTCACACAACACAGCCCAAATCTTTGAGAGAAAGTAAACCAAAGGACACACACAACACAGCCCAAATCTTTGAGAGAAAGTAAACCAAAGGATCCACACAACACAGCCCAAATCTTTGAGAGTAAGTAAACCAAAGGACCCACACAACACAGCCCAAATCTTTGAGAGAAAGAAAACCAAAGGACACACAGAACACAACCCAAATCATTGAGAGAAAGTAAACCAAAGGACCCACACAACACAGCCCAAATCTTTGAGAGTAAGTAAACCAAAGGATCCACACAACACAGCCCAAATCTTTGAGAGAAAGAAAACCAAAGGACACACACAACACAACCCAAATCTTTGAGAGAAAGTAAACCAAAGGATCCACACAACACAGCCCAAATCTTTGAGAGAAAGTAAACCAAAGGACTCACACAACACAGCCCAAATCTTTGAGAGAAAGTAAACCAAAGGATCCACACAACACAGCCCAAATCTTTGAGAGAAAGTAAACCAAAGGATCCACACAACACAGCCCAAATCTTTGAGAGAAAGTAAACCAAAGGACACACACAACACAGCCCAAATCTTTGAGAGAAAGTAAACTAAAGGACCCACACAACACAGCCCAAATCTTTGAGAGAAAGTAAACCAAAGGACCCACACAACACAGCCCAAATCTTTGAGAGTAAGTAAACCAAAGGACACACACAACACAACCCAAATCTTTGAGAGAAAGTAAACCAAAGGATCCACACAACACAGCCCAAATCTTTGAGAGAAAGTAAACCAAAGGATCCACACAACACAGCCCAAATCTTTGAGAGTAAGTAAACCAAAGGACACACACAACACAGCCCAAATCTTTGAGAGAAAGTAAACCAAAGGACACACACAACACAGCCCAAATCTTTGAGAGTAAGTAAACCAAAGGACCCACACAACACAGCCCAAATCTTTGAGAGAAAGTAAACCAAAGGACATACACAACACAGCCCAAATCTTTGAGAGAAAGTAAACCAAAGGACATACACAACACAGCCCAAATCTTTGAGAGTAAGTAAACCAAAGGACCCACACAACACAGCCCAAATCTTTGAGAGAAAGTAAACCAAAGGACACACACAACACAACCCAAATCTTTGAGAGAAAGTAAACCAAAGGACCCACACAACACAACCAAAATCTTTGAGAGAAAGTAAACCAAAGGACCCACACAACACAGCCCAAATCTTTGAGAGAAAGTAAACCAAAGGACCCACACAACACAACCCAAATCTTTGAGAGAAAGTAAACCAAAGGACACACACAACACAGCCCAAATCTTTGAGAGAAAGTAAACCAAAGGACACACACAACACAGCCCAAATCTTTGAGACAAAGTAAACCAAAGGACTCACACAACACAACCCAAATCTTTGAGAGAAAGTAAACCAAAGGACCCACACAACACAGCCCAAATCTTTGAGAGAAAGTAAACCAAAGGACCCACACAACACAACCCAAATCTTTGAGAGAAAGTAAACCAAAGGACTCACACAACACAGCCCAAATCTTTGAGAGTAATTAAACCAAAGGATCCACACAACACAGCCCAAATCTTTGAGAGAAAGTAAACCAAAGGACCCACACAACACAGCCCAAATCTTTGAGAGAAAGTAAACCAAAGGACCCACACAACACAGCCTAAATCTTTGAGAGTAAGTAAACCAAAGGATCCACACAACACAGCCCAAATCTTTGAGAGAAAGTAAACCAAAGGACCCACACAACACAACCCAAATCTTTGAGAGAAAGTAAACCAAAGGACCCACACAACACAGCCCAAATCTTTGAGAGTAAGTAAACCAAAGGACCCACACAACACAACCCAAATCTTTGAGAGAAAGTAAACCAAAGGACCCACACAACACAACCCAAATCTTTGAGAGAAAGTAAACCAAAGGACCCACACAACACAACCCAAATCTTTGAGAGTAAGTAAACCAAAGGATCCACACAACACAGCCCAAATCTTTGAGAGAAAGTAAACCAAAGGACACACACAACACAACCCAAATCTTTGAGAGAAAGTAAACCAAAGGACCCACACAACACAACCCAAATCTTTGAGAGAAAGTAAACCAAAGGACTCACACAACACAACCCTAATCTTTGAGAGAAAGTAAACCAAAGGACACACACAACACAGCCCACATCTTTGAGAGTAAGTAAACCAAAGGACCCACACAACACAGCCCAAATCTTTGAGAGAAAGTAAACCAAAGGACCCACATAACACAGCCCAAATCTTTGAGAGAAAGTAAACCAAAGGACTCATACAACACAACCCAAATCTTTGAGAGAAAGTAAACCAAAGGACTCACACAACACAGCCCACATTTTTGAGAGAAAGTAAACCAAAGGACACACACAACACAACCCAAATCTTTGAGAGTAAGTAAACCAAAGGACACACACAACACAGCCCAAATCTTTGAGAGAAAGTAAACCAAAGGACCCACACAACACAACCCAAATCTTTGAGAGAAAGTAAACCAAAGGACACACACAACACAACCCAAATCTTTGAGAGAAAGTAAACCAAAGGACCCACACAACACAGTCCAAATCTTTGAGAGAAAGTAAACCAAAGGACCCACACAACACAGCCCAAATCTTTGAGAAAAGGTAAACCAAAGGACCCACACAACACAACCCAAACCTTTGAGAGAAAGTAAACCAAAGGACCCACACAACACAGCCCAAATCTTTGAGAGAAAGTAAACCAAAGGACACACACAACACAGCCCAAATCTTTGAGAGAAAGTAAACCAAAGGACCCACACAACACAGCCCAAATCTTTGAGAGAAAGTAAACCAAAGGACCCACACAACACAGCCCAAATCTTTGAGAGAAGGTAAACCAAAGGACCCACACAACACAACCCAAACCTTTGAGAGAAAGTAAACCAAAGGACCCACACAACACAACCCAAATCTTTGAGAGTAAGTAAACCAAAGGATCCACACAACACAGCCCAAATCTTTGAGAGAAAGTAAACCAAAGGACCCACACAACACAGCCCAAATCTTTGAGAGAAAGTAAACCAAAGGACCCACACAACACAACCCAAATCTTTGAGAGTAAGTAAACCAAAGGATCCACACAACACAGCCCAAATCTTTGAGAGAAAGTAAACCAAAGGACCCACATAACACAACCCAAACCTTTGAGAGAAAGTAAACCAAAGGACCCACACAACACAACCCAAATCTTTGAGAGTAAGTAAACCAAAGGACTCACACAACACAACCCAAATCTTTGAGAGAAAGTAAACCAAAGGACACACACAACACAGCCCAAATCTTTGAGAGAAAGTAAACCAAAGGACACACACAACACAGCCCAAATCTTTGAGAGAAAGTAAACCAAAGGACCCACACAACACAGCCCAAATCTTTGAGAGAAGGTAAACCAAAGGACCCACACAACACAACCCAAACCTTTGAGAGAAAGTAAACCAAAGGACCCACACAACACAGCCCAAATCTTTGAGAGTAAGTAAACCAAAGGACCCACACAACACAGCCCAAATCTTTGAGAGAAAGTAAACCAAAGGACACACACAACACAGTCCAAATCTTTGAGAGTAAGTAAACCAAAGGACCCACACAAAACAGCCCAAATCGACTATTTTTATCTCTGCCGGAGGGAGATTGATCTTAGTTTAAAAAATTGCATTATTTAGGAACTCTAAATTGCAAAAACAAATAAACCTAGTGAATCATATGTGTGTCCATGCACACAGTCATCTGTTTATTCGGCTATAACATAAACGTTAAAGAATACCGACTGACAATCAAATATGGACATTCCAGAGAAACTGATAACATATGGTACACAAGACACGGGACGAAGACAAATAAAACAATATGTACAAACAAACAAAAATAGCGTAAATAAGACATTAACCCTCCTATAAACAACTGGAGAAAAAGACGGAAATCGTAACGGATTGTTTATAATTTATGCTCTTAATGCGGGTTGTTTTATCATGACAGGGTTTGTAAGTAGAGTAACACGACGGGTACCACTAGTGGAGCTGGAACTGCTTACCCTTCCAGAGCACATGAGTTCACTCCCGATTTTAGTGGGCTTCGTGTTGCTTGATGTTTAGCTTTCTGTCTAGTGTTTTGTAGATCGTTGTTTGTCATGCTGTCCTTTTTATTATGGCCATTGTTTTGTCTGTCCTGTGAACTATGGATTCTGATTATCCCTTTGCCACCGTCAAGCTCGTCTTATCGCTGAATTGATGATCTAGATAAATGACAGTGAATGTGGGATTTTTCTTAATTCATGAAACAGGGTTTTTCTTAATTTATTCCAAAATTTATATTCCAATTTTGAAAAAAAAAAATGAACTATTTGTTTTGAAAGCATTTGAAAGCTTCTCTTATTTATATTTTTTTCTTTTTTTAAACACACCCTTCTAGTTTTTTTAATAGCATGCTCGTACGGGACAATATTCCTCGATATTTTTGCAATGACCACATGATATTTACTAAATCTGCTGGTTTGATCAACAATAGAGTGAGTGATTGTTGTTTAACACCACTTTCAACAATATTTCAGTTATATCGTGGCTGTCAGTTTTATTGGTGGAGAAAACCGGAGTACCCGGAGAAAACAACTGACAAACTTTATCACATAATGTTGTACACCTCGCCTGAGCGGGATTTGAACTCACAACGTTAGTGGTGATATGCACTGATTACACAGGTAGTTATAAATCCAACCACTAATACGATCACAACCACGACGGCCCCTTCGACAATAGAACTGTTGAACTTTATATTAATATGATGCCTAAAAAAACAATAATATAAATTATATGCTTATTTATATACCAATGTTTAAAATTGAATACGTCGAGGAAACATATTGCAAATGTCAAAGATGGCTGGCTTATAGCCGACAGCATGTTTATTATCCTCATTATTGAATTGAATCATTTTTCATAATGGACGCAGACAATCATATTTTTTCAATGAATTATTCTAAAAAAAATAAAAACGAAGGAAACTTCGCCTAAAGGCAATTGTAAAAATGACTAATTGTTGTGCATATTGAATATATACGTTATTTATGAATAACTATTGCTTCAGTTCAGTATCATCGACGAAATTAAACTGTCAGACCTTTTATGAAGTTTTCTGTGTATTTAAAAAAATATTGGTTCGTCTTGCCTCCAGTTGTTTTGTTGAGGGGGGGTCATGTCTTAGCATACGTTAGTGGTGCTTGTTTGCCCATGGTGGTATCCAACACATATTGTATTGTTTTTGTTATTTGTTTTATTTGTCGTCGCCTGGTGTCTTGTGAACCTTCGGTATTATCTAACTTTTATAAGAGCCATGTGATCACAACCAAGGGAGATAATAAACTCAACATAGAAAAGCCCACGTAAATCCCCGACTGAACAATCCGTAGCACTGATGCTTATATAAAATCTAATGAATATAAACAGTCTTGTGACAGCTTTGGTATAATACCTTCTCAGCAGATATACGACATTAATCCATGCTTAAATAATTTGGATGACAACACCGAAAAAGAGATTGAATACTACTGGTCGCAAGCTCAATTATCAGAGACCTTAGTATAAATACTAGTAGATTCCTCTTGTAAATTAAACCGAAGAGGTAGAGTTAATTGCATTTCCGTCGAACTGATGCAACTTACTTTTGATATGCTTTATAAGAACATCTTCTCACAGTTAAGAAGCAATGACTTTGATACTTCAATTGTCCAGGAAAACTCCATGGCACTTGTAAAAGTAGATAAATCTGTTAGTAACACGACAGATGCCACTAGTGGAGCAGGAACTGCTTACCCTTCCGGACTGTCTGAGTTCATTCCAAGTGTGTTCGTGTTGCTTGATCTTTAGCTTTCTTTGTATAGTTTTGTTGATCGTTGTTTGTCCTTTTGTCCGTTTTTCATTTGCTCATTATGTTGTCTGTACTTTTCCGATTTACGGATTCTGATTACCCCTTTGGTATCCTCAAACACTCCTTGTCATTGCGAGACTTGTACCACGACTTGATGAGAGAATAGGTAATGGGAACATTGTATTGGAAAAAAAATGATAATGGTGAAAATTGTCTTTTTGTTAACAATGATGACTCTCTCGGACTCTTCAGTGATGTAATTAATACAGCTATGTATCGTAGAGATTGTGTTTATCTGAACTTGCACGGGACCCTAAAACTGGTTGACAACCTAGGCATTCCGGCAAGATATCCAACAATCATAGTGATAACAGTAGCACAGAAGGTCAGAATAGGGTCCGTCTCCAGACAGATAACCGACATAATCACGTGGTCAAGATATGCATAAGCAATCTTCAACTTATGCAAATGAACCAGTATATAGCCGAAGTTTTCACAATCAGTTTGGACGGGATTGTATGATAGTATGATTTACAACTACCTCTGCAATCAATGTTTATCACCACTAAATGTGCGAGTTTTAATCCCGCTTATACTTATGTGCTAAAATTTGTCCGTCAATTGCTACAGGTTGATGTGTTTCTCCGGTTTCCTCCACAAATAAATTTGACAGCTATGATATAACTGAAACGTTGTTCAAAGTGGCGTGAAACACCATAATCCCCCTGAAGACATTTGCTACATTAATTTTACTGCAGTCATCAATCATGCAAGAAGGATATTATTATACTTGATGCGATGGATGACTTTTCTCGTATATACGAAGATATGTTATGTTGCAAAACAATACCAAAACTGAAAACATCTTGTAGCAGTTCTTAATGAACACCAAGGAATGGTCGAGAATAGCCCGTTACAAGACAAAGAGTTCCGTCGTTATCCATTTTCGTACTTTATCCAGGGGCCGTCGTGGTAGTGATCGTATGGTAGCAGGATTTACAACTACCTATGTAATAGGTACTTATCACAACTAACGTTGTGAGTTCGAATTCCGCTCATGGTGAGGGGTACTCGATACAACACTATGTGATAAAGCTTGTCAGTCACTTAGGAAAGGTTTTCTCCGGTTTCCTCCACAAATAAAACTGACCGCCACGATATAAATGAAACATTGTTGAAGATGGCTTATTATTATGTTGCAAAACAATAAGGGTAATAACAAAATTACCGAACTCCGAACAATCTTACAAAGGGAAAGTCAAAACTCATAAGTATATAAACAGACAAAATCAGTCAATACCAGACAAAATACATCTTGTAGCCTTATAGCAGTTCTTAATGTACACCAGTTTGCTTGGAATAGTCATGATTAGGTCGTTACAAGACAAATATTTCCAATTTTATCCGTTGCCCCCATCCTTCTGTCATGTTTATAACACCATATCAATCCGCCATCTTTATTCTACATTCTTAAATGTTTCTACACGTGTCCTCCTCATGATCATGGCTTAAGTACACCTCAACTGAAGTAAAACAACAACCACACCATCAATTAAGGACATAATTTTGCTGACACATTCGGAACAAGATGCTAAGAAAGTTTTTGTCGTTCATATTCAATGAACATTGAGTTTTGTTATGGACACTTTCACGATAAACAAATGCGAAAGAAAACCAAAGGGGCAGATAAGAATGGACAATCCAGAGACACTAACAGTATTGGGAAAACAAGACACAGGACAACGACAATCCAGAGACACTGACAGTATTGGGAAAACAAGACACAGGACAAAGACAATCCAGAGACACTAACAGTATTGGGCACACAAGACACAGGACAACGACAATCCAGAGACACTAACAGTATTGGGCACACAAGACACAGGACAACGACAATCCAGAGACACTAACAGTATTGGGAAAACAAGACACAGGACAACGACAATCCAGAGACACTAACAGTATTGGGCACACAAGACACAGGACAACGACAATCCAGAGACACTAACAGTATTGGGAAAACAAGACACAGGACAACGACAATCCAGAGACACTAACAGTATTGGGAAAACAAGACACAGGACAACGACAATCCAGAGACACTAACAGTATTGGGAAAACAAGACACAGGACAACGACAATCCAGAGACACTAACAGTATTGGGAAAACAAGACACAGGACAACGACAATCCAGAGACACTAACAGTATTGGGAAAACAAGACACAGGACAAAGACAATCCAGAGACACTGACAGTATTGGGAAAACAAGACACAGGACAACGACAATCCAGAGACACTAACAGTATTGGGAAAACAAGACACAGGACAACGACAATCCAGAGACACTAACAGTATTGGGCACACAAGACACAGAACAAAGACAATCCAGAGACACTGACAGTATTGGTCACACAAGAAACAGGACAAAGACAATCCAGAGACACTGACAGTATTGGTCACACAAGACACAGGACAAAGACAATCCAGAGACACTGACAGTATTGGGAAAACAAGACACAGGACAACGACAATCCAGAGACACTAACAGTATTGGGAAAACAAGACACAGGACAACGACAATCCAGAGACACTGACAGTATTGGGCATACAAGACACAGGACAAAGACAATCCAGAGACACTGACAGTATTGGGAAAACAAGACACAGGACAAAGACAATCCAGAGACATTGACAGTATTGGTCACACAAGACACAGGACAAATACAATCCAGAGACACTGACAGTATTGATCACACAAGAAACAGGACAAAGACAATCCAGAGACACTGACAGTATTGGTCACACAAGACACAGGACAAAGACAATCCAGAGACATTGACAGTATTGATTACACAAGACACAGGACAAAGACATTCCAGAGACACTGACAGTATTGGGTACACAAGACACAGGACAAAGAAAATCCAGAGAAACTGACAGTATTGGGCATACAAGACATAGAACAAAGACAATTCAGAGACACTGGCAGTATTGGACACACAAGACACATGACAAAGACAATCCAGAGACACTGAGAGTATTGGGTACACAAGACACATGACAAAGACAATCCAGAGACACTGAGAGTATTGGGTACACAAGACACATGACAAAGACAATCAGAGACATTGACAGTATTGGGCACACAAGACACAGGATAAAGACAATCCAGAGACACTGACAGTATTGGGCATACAAGAGACAGGACAAAGACAATCCAGAGACACTGACAGTATTGGACACACAAGACACAGAACAAAGACAATCCAGAGACACTGACAGTATTGGGCACACAAGACACAGGACAAAGACAATCCAGAGACACTCACAGTATTGGGCATACAAGACACAGGATAAAGACAATCCAGAGACACTGACAGTATTGGACACACAAGACACAGGATAAAGACAATTCAGAGACACTGACAGTATTGGGCATACAAGACACAGGATAAAGACAATCCAGAGACACTCACAGTATTGGGCATGCAAGACACAAGATAAAGACAATCAAGAGACACTGACAGTATTGGGCATACAAGACACAGGATAAAGACAATTCAGAGACACTGACAGTATTGGGCATACAAGACACAAGATAAAGACAATCCAGAGACACTCACAGTATTGGGCATACAAGACACAGGACAAAGACAATCCAGAGACACTGACAGTATTAGGTACACAAGACACAGAACAAAGACAATCCAGAGAAACTGACAGTATTGGACATACAAGACACAGGACAACGACAATCCAGAGAAGATGACAGTATTGGGTAGACAAGACACAGGATACACTGACAGTATTGGACATACAAGATACAGGACAAAGACCATCCAGAGACACTGACAGTATTGGGTACACAAGACACAGGACAAAGATAATCCAGAGACACTGACAATATTGGGTACACAAGACACAGAACAAAGAAAATCCAGAGAAACTGACAGTATTGGGCACACCAGACACAGGACAAAGACAATCCAGAGACACTGACAGTATTGGACATACAAGACACAGGACAAAGACAATCCAGAGAAACTGACAGTATTGGGCACACAAGACACAGGATAAAGACAATCCAGAGAAACTGACAGTGTTGGACATACAAGACACAGGACAAAGACAATCCAGAGAAACTGACAGTATTGGACGTACAAGACACAGGACAAAGACAATCCAGAGACACTGACAGTATTGGGTACACAAGACACAGGACAAAGAAAATCCAGAGAAACTGACAGTATTGGGTACACAAGACACAGAACAAAGACAATCCAGAGAAACTGACAGTATTGGGCACACAAGACACAGGACAAAGAAAATGCAGAGAAACTGACAGTATTGGGCACAAAAGACACAGGACAAAGACAATCCAGAGAAACTGAGAGTATTGGGCACACAAGACACAGGACAAAGACAATCCAGAGAAACTTACAGTATTGGGTACACAAGACATAGGACAAAGACAATCCAGAGACACTGACAGTATTGGGCACACAAGACAGAGAACAAAGACAATCCAGAGAAACTGACAGTATTGGGCACACAAGACACAGGACAACGACAATCCAGAGACACTGACAGTATTGGACACACAAGACACAGAACAGAGACAATTCAGAAAAACTGACAGTATTGGGCACACAAGACACAGAACAAAGACAATCCAGAGAAACTGACAGTATTGGACACACAAGACACAGAAAAAAGACAATCCAGAGAAACTGACAGTATAGGGTACACAAGACACAGGACAAAGACAATCCAGAGACACTGACAATATTGGGCACACAAGACACAGAACAAAGACACTACAGAGAAACTGATTGTATTGGACACACAAGAGACAGGACAAAGACAATCCAGAGAAATGGACAGTATTGGCACACAAGACACAGGACAAAGACAATCCAGATAAACTGACAGAATTGGCCACACAAGACACAGGACAAAGACAATCCAGAGAAACTGACAGTTTGGGCACACAAGACACAGAACAAAGACAATCCAGAGAAACTGACAGTATTGGGCACACAAGACACAGAACAAAGAAACTCCAGAGAAACTGACAGTATTGGACACAAAAGACACAGAAAAAAGACAATCCAGAGAAACTGAGGGTATAGGGTACACAAGACACAAGACAACGACAATCCAGAGACACTGACAGTATTGGGCACACAAGACACAGAACAAAGACACTACAGAGAAACTGACAGTATTGGACACACAAGAGACAGGACAAAGACAATCCAGAGAAATGGACAGTATTGGGCACACAAGACACAGGACAAAGGCAATCCAGAGAAACTGACAGAATTGGCCACACAAGACACAGGACAAAGACAAACCATAGAAACTGACAGTTTGGGCACACAAGACACAGAACAAAGACAATCCAGAGACACTGACAGTATTGGGCACACAAGACACATGTCAAAGACAATCCAGAGACACTGACAGTAATGGGTACACAAGACACATGGCAAAGACAATTCAGAGACACTGAAAGTATTGGGCACACAAGACACAGGACAAAGAAAATCCAGAGACACTGAGAGTATTGGCCACACAAGACACAGGACAAAGACAATCCAGAGAAACTGACAGTTTGGGCACACAAGACACAGAACAAAGACAATCCAGAGACACTGACAGTATTGGGCACACAAGAAACAAGTCAAAGACAATCCAGAGACACTGACAGTAATGGGTACACAAGACACATGGCAAAGACAATCCAGAGACACTGAAAGTATTGGGCACACAAGACAGAGGACAAAGACAATCCAGAGAAACTGACAGTATTGGACACAAAAGACACAGAACAAAGAAAATCCAGAGAAACTGACAGTATTGGGCACACAAGACACAGAACAAAGACAATCCAGAGACACTGACAGTATTGGACACAAAAGACACAGAACAAAGAAAATCCAGAGAAACTGACAGTATTGGACACAAAAGACACAGAACAAAGAAAATCAAGAGACATTGACAGTATTGGGCACACAAGACACAGGACAAAGACAATCCAGACACACTGACAGTATTGGAAATACAAGACACAGGACAAAGACAATCCAGAGAAATTGACAGTATTGGACATACAAGACACAGGACAAAGCCAACCCAAAGAAACTGACAGTATTGGACATACAAGACACAGAACAAAGACAATCCAGAGAAACTGATAGTATTGGGCACACAAGACACAGGACAAAGACAACCCAGAGAAACTGACAGCATTGGACATACAAGACACAGGACAAAGACAATTCAGAAACACTGACAGTATTGGGCACACAAGACATAGAACAAAGACAATCCAGAGAAACTGACAGTATTGGACACAAAAGACACAGAACAAAGAAAATCAAGAGACATTGACAGTATTGGGCACACAAGACACAGGACAACGACATTCCAGAGACATTGATAGTATTGGGAACACAAGACACAGGACAAAGACAATCCAGAAACACTGACAGCATTGGGTACACAGGACACAGGATAAAGACAATCCAGAGACACTGACAGTATTGGACACACAAGACACAGGACAAAGACAATTCAGAGACACTGACAGTATTGGGAAAACAAGACACAGGACAACGACAATCCAGAGACACTGACAGTATTGGGCATACAAGACACAGGACAAAGACAATCCAGAGACACTGACAGTATTGGGAAAACAAGACACAGGACAAAGACAATCCAGAGACATTGACAGTATTGGTCACACAAGACACAGGACAAATACAATCCAGAGACACTGACAGTATTGATCACACAAGAAACAGGACAAAGACAATCCAGAGACACTGACAGTATTGGTCACACAAGACACAGGACAAAGACAATCCAGAGACATTGACAGTATTGATTACACAAGACACAGGACAAAGACATTCCAGAGACACTGACAGTATTGGGTACACAAGACACAGGACAAAGAAAATCCAGAGAAACTGACAGTATTGGGCATACAAGACATAGAACAAAGACAATTCAGAGACACTGGCAGTATTGGACACACAAGACACATGACAAAGACAATCCAGAGACACTGAGAGTATTGGGTACACAAGACACATGACAAAGACAATCCAGAGACACTGAGAGTATTGGGTACACAAGACACATGACAAAGACAATCAGAGACATTGACAGTATTGGGCACACAAGACACAGGATAAAGACAATCCAGAGACACTGACAGTATTGGGCATACAAGAGACAGGACAAAGACAATCCAGAGACACTGACAGTATTGGACACACAAGACACAGAACAAAGACAATCCAGAGACACTGACAGTATTGGGCACACAAGACACAGGACAAAGACAATCCAGAGACACTCACAGTATTGGGCATACAAGACACAGGATAAAGACAATCCAGAGACACTGACAGTATTGGACACACAAGACACAGGATAAAGACAATTCAGAGACACTGACAGTATTGGGCATACAAGACACAGGATAAAGACAATCCAGAGACACTCACAGTATTGGGCATGCAAGACACAAGATAAAGACAATCAAGAGACACTGACAGTATTGGGCATACAAGACACAGGATAAAGACAATTCAGAGACACTGACAGTATTGGGCATACAAGACACAAGATAAAGACAATCCAGAGACACTCACAGTATTGGGCATACAAGACACAGGACAAAGACAATCCAGAGACACTGACAGTATTAGGTACACAAGACACAGAACAAAGACAATCCAGAGAAACTGACAGTATTGGACATACAAGACACAGGACAACGACAATCCAGAGAAGATGACAGTATTGGGTAGACAAGACACAGGATACACTGACAGTATTGGACATACAAGATACAGGACAAAGACCATCCAGAGACACTGACAGTATTGGGTACACAAGACACAGGACAAAGATAATCCAGAGACACTGACAATATTGGGTACACAAGACACAGAACAAAGAAAATCCAGAGAAACTGACAGTATTGGGCACACCAGACACAGGACAAAGACAATCCAGAGACACTGACAGTATTGGACATACAAGACACAGGACAAAGACAATCCAGAGAAACTGACAGTATTGGGCACACAAGACACAGGATAAAGACAATCCAGAGAAACTGACAGTGTTGGACATACAAGACACAGGACAAAGACAATCCAGAGAAACTGACAGTATTGGACGTACAAGACACAGGACAAAGACAATCCAGAGACACTGACAGTATTGGGTACACAAGACACAGGACAAAGAAAATCCAGAGAAACTGACAGTATTGGGTACACAAGACACAGAACAAAGACAATCCAGAGAAACTGACAGTATTGGGCACACAAGACACAGGACAAAGAAAATGCAGAGAAACTGACAGTATTGGGCACAAAAGACACAGGACAAAGACAATCCAGAGAAACTGAGAGTATTGGGCACACAAGACACAGGACAAAGACAATCCAGAGAAACTTACAGTATTGGGTACACAAGACATAGGACAAAGACAATCCAGAGACACTGACAGTATTGGGCACACAAGACAGAGAACAAAGACAATCCAGAGAAACTGACAGTATTGGGCACACAAGACACAGGACAACGACAATCCAGAGACACTGACAGTATTGGACACACAAGACACAGAACAGAGACAATTCAGAAAAACTGACAGTATTGGGCACACAAGACACAGAACAAAGACAATCCAGAGAAACTGACAGTATTGGACACACAAGACACAGAAAAAAGACAATCCAGAGAAACTGACAGTATAGGGTACACAAGACACAGGACAAAGACAATCCAGAGACACTGACAATATTGGGCACACAAGACACAGAACAAAGACACTACAGAGAAACTGATTGTATTGGACACACAAGAGACAGGACAAAGACAATCCAGAGAAATGGACAGTATTGGCACACAAGACACAGGACAAAGACAATCCAGATAAACTGACAGAATTGGCCACACAAGACACAGGACAAAGACAATCCAGAGAAACTGACAGTTTGGGCACACAAGACACAGAACAAAGACAATCCAGAGAAACTGACAGTATTGGGCACACAAGACACAGAACAAAGAAACTCCAGAGAAACTGACAGTATTGGACACAAAAGACACAGAAAAAAGACAATCCAGAGAAACTGAGGGTATAGGGTACACAAGACACAAGACAACGACAATCCAGAGACACTGACAGTATTGGGCACACAAGACACAGAACAAAGACACTACAGAGAAACTGACAGTATTGGACACACAAGAGACAGGACAAAGACAATCCAGAGAAATGGACAGTATTGGGCACACAAGACACAGGACAAAGGCAATCCAGAGAAACTGACAGAATTGGCCACACAAGACACAGGACAAAGACAAACCAGAGAAACTGACAGTTTGGGCACACAAGACACAGAACAAAGACAATCCAGAGACACTGACAGTATTGGGCACACAAGACACATGTCAAAGACAATCCAGAGACACTGACAGTAATGGGTACACAAGACACATGGCAAAGACAATTCAGAGACACTGAAAGTATTGGGCACACAAGACACAGGACAAAGACAATCCAGAGACACTGAGAGTATTGGCCACACAAGACACAGGACAAAGACAATCCAGAGAAACTGACAGTTTGGGCACACAAGACACAGAACAAAGACAATCCAGAGACACTGACAGTATTGGGCACACAAGAAACAAGTCAAAGACAATCCAGAGACACTGACAGTAATGGGTACACAAGACACATGGCAAAGACAATCCAGAGACACTGAAAGTATTGGGCACACAAGACAGAGGACAAAGACAATCCAGAGAAACTGACAGTATTGGACACAAAAGACACAGAACAAAGAAAATCCAGAGAAACTGACAGTATTGGGCACACAAGACACAGAACAAAGACAATCCAGAGACACTGACAGTATTGGACACAAAAGACACAGAACAAAGAAAATCCAGAGAAACTGACAGTATTGGACACAAAAGACACAGAACAAAGAAAATCAAGAGACATTGACAGTATTGGGCACACAAGACACAGGACAAAGACAATCCAGACACACTGACAGTATTGGAAATACAAGACACAGGACAAAGACAATCCAGAGAAATTGACAGTATTGGACATACAAGACACAGGACAAAGCCAACCCAAAGAAACTGACAGTATTGGACATACAAGACACAGAACAAAGACAATCCAGAGAAACTGATAGTATTGGGCACACAAGACACAGGACAAAGACAACCCAGAGAAACTGACAGCATTGGACATACAAGACACAGGACAAAGACAATTCAGAAACACTGACAGTATTGGGCACACAAGACATAGAACAAAGACAATCCAGAGAAACTGACAGTATTGGACACAAAAGACACAGAACAAAGAAAATCAAGAGACATTGACAGTATTGGGCACACAAGACACAGGACAACGACATTCCAGAGACATTGATAGTATTGGGAACACAAGACACAGGACAAAGACAATCCAGAAACACTGACAGCATTGGGTACACAGGACACAGGATAAAGACAATCCAGAGACACTGACAGTATTGGACACACAAGACACAGGACAAAGACAATTCAGAGACACTGACAGTATTGGACATACAAGACACAGAACAAAGACAATGAAGAGAAACTGACAGCATTGGGTACACACGACACGGGATAAAGACAATCCAGAGACACTAAGAGTATTGGGCATACAAGACACAGAACAAAGACAATCCAGAGACACTGACAGTATTGGGCACACAAGACACAGGACAAAGACAATCCAGAGACAATAACAGTATTGTGTACACAAGACACAGGACAAAGACAATCCAGGGACACTGACAGTATTGGAAATACAAGACACAGGACAAAGACAATCCAGAGAAATTGACAGTATTGGACATACAAGAAACAGGACAAAGCCAACCCAAAGAAACTGACAGTATTGGACATACAAGACACAGAACAAAGACAATCCAGAGAAACTGATAGTATTGGGCACACAAGACACAGGACAAAGACAATCCAGAGAAACTGACAGTATTGGACATACAAGACACAGGACAAAGACAATCCAGAGACACTGACAGTATTGGGTACACAAGACACAGGACAAAGACAATCCAAAGAAACTGACAGTATTGGGTACAAAAAACAGAGAACAAAGACAATCCAGAGAAACTGACAGTATTGGGCACACAAGACACAGGACAAAGACAATCCAGAGACACTGACAGTATTGGGAACACAAGACACAGGACAAAGACAATCCAGAGACACTGACAGTATTGGGTACACAAGACACAGGACAAAGACAACCCAGAGACACTGACAGTATTGGGCACACAAGACACAAGACAAAGACAATCCAGAGACATTGACAGTATTGGACATACAAGACACAGGACAAAGACAATCCAGAGAAACTGACAGCATTGGATACACAAGAAACAGGATAAAGACAATCCAGAGACACTGACAGTATTGGGCACACAAGACAAAGGAGACAGAAAATCCAGAGACACTGACTGTATTGGGCACACAAGAAACAGGATAAAGACAATCCAGAGACACTGACAGTATTGGACTTACAAGACACAGGACAAAGACAATCCAGAGAAACTGACAGTATTGGGCACACAAGACACAGGACAAAGACAATCCAGAGACACTGACAATATTGGGCATACAAGACACAGGATAAAGACAATCCAGAGAAACTAACAGTATTGGGTACACAAGACACAGGCTAAAGACAATCCAGAGCCACTGACAGTATTGGACACACAAGACACTGGACAAAGACAATCCAGAGACATTGGCAGTATTGGGCACACAAGACACAGGACAAAGACAATCCAGAGACATTGACAGTATTGGGCACACAAGACACAGGACAAAGACAATCCAGAGGCACTGACAGTATTGGACAAACAAGACACAGGACAAAGACAATCAAGAGACACTGAGAGTATTGGACATACACGACACAGGACAAAGACAATCCAGAGAAACTGACAGTATTGGGTACACATGACACAGGATAAAGACAATCCAGAGACACTGACAGTATTGGACACACAAGACACAGGACATAGACAATCAAGAGACACTGACAGTATTGGACATACAAGACACAGGACAAAGACAATCCAGAGAAACTGACAGTATTGGGTACACACGACACAGGATAAAGACAATCCAGAGAAACTGACAGTATTGGACACACAAGACACAGGACAAAGACAATCCAGAGACATTGACAGTATTGGGCACACAATACACAGGACAAAGACAATCCAGAGACACTGACAGTATTGGGTACAGAAGACACAGGACAAAGACAACCCAGAGACACTGACAGTATTGGGCACACAAGACACAGGACAAAGACAATCCAGAGACATTGACAGTATTGGGCACACAAAACACAGGACAAAGACAATCCAGAGAAACTAACAGTATTGGGTACACAAGATAAAGACAATCCAGAGACACTGACAGTATTGGACACACAAGACACAGGACAAAGACAATCAAGAGACACTGACAGTATTGGACATACACGACACAGGACAAAGACAATCCAGAGAAACTGACGGTATTGGGTACACAAGACACAGGATAAAGACAATCCAGAGACACTGACAGTATTGGGCACACAAGACAAAGGACAAAGACAATCCAGAGACACTGACAGTATTGGGCACACAAGAAACAGGATAAAAACAATCCAGAGACACTGACAGTATTGGACTTACAGGACACAGAACAAAGATAACCCAGAGACACTGACAGTATTGGGCATACAAGACACAGGACAACGACAATCCAGAGACACTGACAGTATTGGGCACACAAGACACAGGACAAAGACAATCCAGAGAAACTGACAGTATTGGACACACAAGACACAGGACAAAGACAATCCATAGACATTGACAGTATTGGGTACACAATACACAGGATAAAGACAATCCAGAGACACTGACAGTATTGGGTACACAAGACACAGGACAAAGACAATCCAGAGACACTGAGAGTATTGGACTTACAAGACACAGGACAAAGATAACCCAGAGACACTGACAGTATTGGGCACACAAGACACAGGACAAAGACAATCCAGAAAAACTGACAGTGTTGGGCACACAAGACATAGGACAAAGACAATCCAGAGACACTGACAGTATTGGACACACAAGAAACAGGACAAAGACAATCCAGAGACACTGACAGTATTGGGCACACAATACACAGGACAAAGACAATCCAGAGACACTGACAGTATTGGGTACACAAGACACAGGACAAAGACAACCCAGAGACACTGACAGTATTGGGCACACAAGACACAGGACAAAGACAATCCAGAGACATTGACAGTATTGGGCACACAAAACACAGGACAAAGAAAATCCAGAGAAACTAACAGTATTGGGTACACAAGATAAAGACAATCCAGAGACACTGACAGTATTGGACACACAAGACACAGGACAAAGACAATCAAGAGACACTGACAGTATTGGACATACACGACACAGGACAAAGACAATCCAGAGAAACTGACAGTATTGGGTACACAAGACACAGGATAAAGACAACCCAGAGACACTGACAGTATTGGGCACACAAGACAAAGGACAAAGACAATCCAGAGACACTGACAGTATTGGGCACACAAGAAACAGGATAAAAACAATCCAGAGACACTGACAGTATTGGACATACAAGACACAGGACAAAGATAACCCAGAGACACTGACAGTATTGGGCATACAAGACACAGGACAACGACAATCCAGAGACACTGACAGTATTGGGCACACCAGACACAGGACAAAGACAATCCAGAGAATCTGACAGTATTTGACACACAAGACACAGGACAAAGACAATCCAGAAACATTGACAGTATTGGGCACACAATACACAGGATAAAGACAATCCAGAGACACTGACAGTATTGGGTACACAAGACACAGGACAAAGACAACCCAGAGACACTGACAGTATTGGGCACACAAGACACAGGACAAAGACAATCCAGAGAAACTAACAGTATTGGGTACACAAGACACAGGATAAAGTCAATCCAGAGACACTGACAGTATTAAACACACAAGAAACAGGACAAAGACAATCCAGAGACACTGAGAGTATTGGACTTACAAAACACAGGACAAAGATAACCCAGAGACACTGACAGTATTGGGCACACAAGACACAGGACAAAGACAATCCAGAAAAACTGACAGTGTTGGGCACACAAGACACAGGACAAAGACAATCCAGAGACACTGACAGTATTGGCCACACAAGACACAGGACAAAGACAATCCCGAGACACTGACAATATTGGGTATACAAGACAAAGGACAAAGACAATCCAGAGACACTGACAGTATTGGGCACACAAGAAACAGGACAAAGACAATCCAGAGACACTGACAGTATTGGACTTACAAGACACAGGACAAAGATAACCCAGAGACACTGACAGTATTGGGCACACAAGACACAGGACAAAGACAATCCAGAAAAACTGACAGTGTTGGGCACACAAGACACAGGACAAAGACAATCCAGAGACACTGACAGTATTGGCCACACAAGACACAGGACAAAGACAATCCCGAGACACTGACAGTATTGGGTATACAAGACAAAGGACAAAGACAATCCAGAGACACTGACAGTATTGGGCACACAAGACACAGGATAATGACCTTCCAGCGACACTGCCAGTATTGGGCACACAAGACAGAGGACAAAGACAATCCAGAGACACTGACAGAATTGGGCACACAAGACACAGGACAAGGACAATCCAGAGACACTGACAGTATTCGGCACAAAAGACCCAGGATAAAGACAATCCAGAGAAACTGACAGTTGGGCACACAAGACACAGGACAAAGACAATCCAGAGACATTGACAATATTGGGCACACAAGACACAGGACAAAGACAATCCAGAGACATTGACAGTATTGGGCACACAAGACACAGGACAAAGACAATCCAGAGACACTGACAGTATTGGGCACACAAGACACAGGACAACGACAATCCAGAGACATTGACAGTATTGGGCGCACAAGACACAGGACAAAGACAATCCAGAGACACTGACAGTATTGGGTACACAAGACACAGGATAAAGACAATCCAGAGACACTGACAGTATTGGACACACAAGACACAGGACAAAGACAATTCAGAGACACTGACAGTATTGGACATACAAGACACAGAACAAAGACAATCAAAAGAAACTGACAGTATTGGGTACACACGACACAGGATAAATACAATCCAGAGACACTGACAGTATTGGACACACAAGACACAGGACAAAGAAAATCCAGAGAGACTGAGAGTATTGGGCATACAAGACACAGGACAAAGACAATCCAGAGACACTGACAGTATTGGGCACACAAGACACAGGACAAAGACAATCCAGAGAAACTGACAGTATTGGGCATACAAGACACAGAACAAAGACAATCCAGATAAACTGACAGCATTGGACATACAAGACACAGGACAAAGACAATCCAGAGACACTGACAGTATTGGACATACAAGACACAGGACAAAGACAATCCAGAGAAACTGACAGTATTGGACATACAAGACACAGGACAAAGACAATCCAGAGACACTGACAGTATTGGGTACACAAGACACAGGATAAAGACAATCCAGAGACACTGACAGTATTGGACACACAAGACACAGGACAAAGACAATTCAGAGACACTCACAGTATTGGACATACAAGACACAGGACAAAGAAAATCCAGAGAAACTGACAGTATTGGGCACACAAGACACATGACAAAGACAATCCAGAGACACTGACAGTATTGGGCACACAAGACACACAACAAAGAAAATCCAGATAAACTGACAGTATTGGGCACACAAGACACAGAACAAAGACAATCCAGAGACACTGACAGTTTTGGGCACACAAGGCACAGGACAAAGACAATCCAGAGACACTGACAGTATTGGGCACACAAGACACAGGACAACGACAATCCAGAGAAACTGACAGTATTGGGTACAAAAGACACAGAACAAAGACAATCCAGAGACACTGACAGTATTGGGTTCTCAAGACACAGGACAACGACAATCCAGAGACATTGACAGTATTGGGCACACAAGATACAGGACAAAGACAATCCAGAGACACTGACAGTATTGGGTACACAAGACACAGGATAAAGACAATCCAGAGACACTGACAGTATTGGACACACAAGACACAGGACAAAGACAATTCAGAGACACTGACAGTATTGGACATACAAGACACAGAACAAAGACAATCCAGAGACACTGAAAGTATTGGACATACAAGGCACAGGACAAAGACAATCCAGAGACACTGACAGTATTGGGCATACAAGACACAGGACAAAGACAATCCAGAGACACTGACAGTATTGGGCACACAAGACACAGGATAAAGACAATCCAGAGAAACTGACAGTATTGGGTATACAAGACACAGAACAAAGACAATCCAGATAAACTGACAGCATTGGACATACAAGACACAGGACAAAGACAATCCAGAGACACTGACAGTATTGGACATACAAGACACAGGACAAAGACAATCCAGAGAAACTGACAGTATTGGGCACACAAGACACAGGACAAAGACAATCCAGAGAAACTGACAGTATTGGGCACACAAGACACAGAACAAAGAAAATCCAGAGAAACTGACAGTATTGGGCACATAAGACACAAAACAAAGACCATCCAGAGACACTGACAGAATTGGGCACACAAGACACAGGACAAAGACAATCCAGAGACACTGACAGTATTGGGCACACAAGACACAGGACAACGACAATCCAGAGACACTGACAGTATTGGGTACAAAAGACACAGAACAAAGACAATCCAGAGACACTGACAGTATTGGGCACACAAGACACAGGACAACGACAATCCAGAGACATTGACAGTATTGGGCACACAAGACACAGGACAAAGACAATCCAGAGACACTGACAGTATTGGGTACACAAGACACAGGATAAAGACAATCCAGAGACACTGACAGTATTGGACACACAAGACACAGGACAAAGACAATTCAGAGACACTGACAGTATTGGACATACAAGACACAGAACAAAGACAATCAAAAGAAACTGACAGTATTGGGTACACACGACACAGGATAAAGACAATCCAGAGATACTGACAGTATTGGACACACAAGACACAGGACAAAGAAAATCCAGAGACACTGACAGTATTGGGCACAGAAAACACAAGACAAAGAAAATCCAGAGAAACTGACAGTATTGGGCATACAAGACACAGAACAAAGACAATCCAGAGACACTGACAGTATTGGGCACACAAGACACAGGACAAAGACAATCCAGAGAAATTGACAGTATTGGGCACACAAGACACAGGACAAAGACAATCCAGAGACACTGACAGTATTGGACACACAAGGCACAGGACAAAGACAATCCAGAGACACTGACAGTATTGGGCATACAAGACACAGGACAAAGACAATCCAGAGACACTGACAGTATTGGGCACACAAGACACAGGATAAAGACAATCCAGAGAAACTGACAGTATTGGGCACACAAGACACAGAACAAAGACAATCCAGATAAACTGACAGCATTGGACATACAAGACACAGGACAAAGACAATCCAGAGACACTGACAGTGTTGGACATACAAGACACAGGACAAAGACAATCTAGAGAAACTGACAGTATTGGACATACAAGACACAGGACAAAGACAATCCAGAGACACTGACAGTATTGGACATACAAGACACAGGACAAAGACAATCCAGAGAAACTGATAGTATTGGACATACAATACACAGGACAAAGACAATCCAGAGACACTGACAGTATTGGGCACAAAAGACACAGGACAAAGACAATCCAGAGACACTGACAGTATTGGGCACACAAGACACAGGACAAAGACAATCCAGAGACATTGACAGTATTGGGCACACAAGACACAGGACAAAGACAATCCAGAGACACTGACAGTATTGGGCACACAAGACACAGGACAAAGACAATCCAGAGACACTGACAGTATTGGGCACACAAGACACAGGACAAAGACAATCTAGAGAAACTGACAGTATTGGGCACACAAGACACAGGACAAAGACAACCCAGAGACACTGACAGTTTTGGACACACAAGACACAAGACAAAGACAATCCAGAGACACTGACAGTATTGGGCACACAAGACACAGGATAAAGACAATCCAGAGAAACTTACAGTATTGGGCATACAAGACACAGAACAAAGAAAATCCAGAGAAACTGACAGTATTGGACATACAAGACACAGGACAAAGACAATCCAGAGACACTGACAGTATTGGGCACACAAGACACAGGATAAAGGCAATCCAGAGAAACTTACAGTATTGGGCATACAAGACACAGAACAAAGACAATCCAGAGAAACTGACAGTATTGGACATACAAGACACAGGACAAAGACAATCCAGAGACACTGACAGTATTGGACATACAAGACACAGGACAAAGACAATCCAGAGAAACTGACAGTATTGGACATACAAGACACAGGACAAAGACAATCCAGAGACACTGACAGTATTGGGTACACAAGACACAGGATAAAGACAATCCAGAGACACTGACAGTATTGGACACACAAGACACAGAACAAAGACAATTCAGAGACACTCACAGTATTGGACATACAAGACACAGGACAAAGAAAATCCAGAGAAACTGACAGTATTGGGCACACAAGACACATGACAAAGACAATCCAGAGACACTGACAGTATTGGGCACACAAGACACACAACAAAGAAAATCCAGATAAACTGACAGTATTGGGCACACAAGACACAGAACAAAGACAATCCAGAGACACTGACAGTTTTGGGCACACAAGACACAGGACAAAGACAATCCAGAGACACTGACAGTATTGGGCACACAAGACACAGGACAACGACAATCCAGAGAAACTGACAGTATTGGGTACAAAAGACACAGAACAAAGACAATCCAGAGACACTGACAGTATTGGGTTCTCAAGACACAGGACAACGACAATCCAGAGACATTGACAGTATTGGGCACACAAGATACAGGACAAAGACAATCCAGAGACACTGACAGTATTGGGTACACAAGACACAGGATAAAGACAATCCAGAGACACTGACAGTATTGGACACACAAGACACAGGACAAAGATAATTCAGAGACACTGACAGTATTGGACATACAAGACACAGAACAAAGACAATCAAAAGAAACTGACAGTATTGGGTACACACGATACAGGATAAAGACAATCCAGAGACACTGACAGTATTGGACACACAAGACACAGGACAAAGAAAATCCAGAGACACTGAAAGTATTGGGCACACAAGACACAGGACAAGGACAATCCAGAGACACTGACAGTATTGGGCACACAAGACACAGGATAAAGACAATCCAGAGAAACTGACAGTATTGGGTATACAAGACACAGAACAAAGACAATCCAGAGACACTGACAGTATTGGGCACACAAGACACAGGACAAAGACAATCCAGAGAAACTGACAGTATTGGGCACACAAGACACCGGACAAAGACAATCCAGAGACACTGAAAGTATTGGACATACAAGGCACAGGACAAAGACAATCCAGAGACACTGACAGTATTGGGCATACAAGACACAGGACAAAGACAATCCAGAGACACTGACAGTATTGGGCACACAAGACACAGGATAAAGACAATCCAGAGAAACTGACAGTATTGGGTATACAAGACACAGAACAAAGACAATCCAGATAAACTGACAGCATTGGACATACAAGACACAGGACAAAGACAATCCAGAGACACTGACAGTATTGGACATACAAGACACAGGACAAAGACAATCCAGAGAAACTGACAGTATTGGGCACACAAGACACAGGACAAAGACAATCCAGAGAAACTGACAGTATTGGGCACACAAGACACAGAACAAAGAAAATCCAGAGAAACTGACAGTATTGGACATATAAGACACAAAACAAAGACCATCCAGAGACACTGACAGAATTGGGCACACAAGACACAGGACAAAGACAATCCAGAGACACTGACAGTATTGGGCACACAAGACACAGGACAACGACAATCCAGAGACACTGACAGTATTGGGTACAAAAGACACAGAACAAAGACAATCCAGAGACACTGACAGTATTGGGCACACAAGACACAGGACAACGACAATCCAGAGACATTGACAGTATTGGGCA
Organism: Bathymodiolus brooksi; assembly: GCA_963680875.1. Lineage (NCBI taxonomy): Eukaryota > Metazoa > Mollusca > Bivalvia > Mytilida > Modiolidae > Bathymodiolus > Bathymodiolus brooksi. The sequence goes on from OY804584.1 coordinate 21,643,254, forward strand.
CACAAGACACAGGACAAAGACAATCCAGAGATACTGACAGTATTGGGTACACAAGACACAGGATAAAGACAATCCAGAGACACTGACAGTATTGGACACACAAGACACAGGACAAAGACAATTCAGAGACACTGACAGTATTGGACATACAAGACACAGAACAAAGACAATCAAAAGAAACTGACAGTATTGGGTACACACGACACAGGATAAAGACAATCCAGAGATACTGACAGTATTGGACACACAAGACACAGGACAAAGAAAATCCAGAGACACTGACAGTATTGGGCACAGAAAACACAAGACAAAGAAAATCCAGAGAAACTGACAGTATTGGGCATACAAGACACAGAACAAAGACAATCCAGAGACACTGACAGTATTGGGCACACAAGACACAGGACAAAGACAATCCAGAGAAATTGACAGTATTGGGCACACAAGACACAGGACAAAGACAATCCAGAGACACTGACAGTATTGGACACACAAGGCACAGGACAAAGACAATCCAGAGACACTGACAGTATTGGGCATACAAGACACAGGACAAAGACAATCCAGAGACACTGACAGTATTGGGCACACAAGACACAGGATAAAGACAATCCAGAGAAACTGACAGTATTGGGCACACAAGACACAGAACAAAGACAATCCAGATAAACTGACAGCATTGGACATACAAGACACAGGACAAAGACAATCCAGAGACACTGACAGTGTTGGACATACAAGACACAGGACAAAGACAATCTAGAGAAACTGACAGTATTGGACATACAAGACACAGGACAAAGACAATCCAGAGACACTGACAGTATTGGACATACAAGACACAGGACAAAGACAATCCAGAGAAACTGATAGTATTGGACATACAATACACAGGACAAAGACAATCCAGAGAAACTGACAGTATTGGGCACAAAAGACACAGGACAAAGACAATCCAGAGACACTGACAGTATTGGGCACACAAGACACAGGACAAAGACAATCCAGAGACATTGACAGTATTGGGCACACAAGACACAGGACAAAGACAATCCAGAGACACTGACAGTATTGGGCACACAAGACACAGGACAAAGACAATCCAGAGACACTGACAGTATTGGGCACACAAGACACAGGACAAAGACAATCTAGAGAAACTGACAGTATTGGGCACACAAGACACAGGACAAAGACAACCCAGAGACACTGACAGTTTTGGACACACAAGACACAAGACAAAGACAATCCAGAGACACTGACAGTATTGGGCACACAAGACACAGGATAAAGACAATCCAGAGAAACTTACAGTATTGGGCATACAAGACACAGAACAAAGAAAATCCAGAGAAACTGACAGTATTGGACATACAAGACACAGGACAAAGACAATCCAGAGACACTGACAGTATTGGGCACACAAGACACAGGATAAAGACAATCCAGAGAAACTTACAGTATTGGGCATACAAGACACAGAACAAAGACAATCCAGAGAAACTGACAGTATTGGACATACAAGACACAGGACAAAGACAATCCAGAGACACTGACAGTATTGGACATACAAGACACAGGACAAAGACAATCCAGAGAAACTGACAGTATTGGACATACAAGACACAGGACAAAGACAATCCAGAGACACTGACAGTAGTGGACATGCAAGACACAGGACAAAGACAATCCAGAGAAACTGACAGTATTGGACATACAATACACAGGACAAAGACAATCCAGAGACATTGACAGTATTGGGTACACAAGACACAGGACAAAGACAATCCAGAGACACTGACAGTATTGGACACACAAGACACAGGACAAAGACAATCCAGAGACATTGACAGTATTGGGCACACAAGACACAGGACAAAGACAATCCAGAGACACTGACAGTATTGAGTACACAAGACACAGGACAAAGACAACCCAGAGACACTGACATTATTGGACACACAAGAGACAGGACAAAGACAATCCAGAGACACTGACAGTATTGGAAACACAAGACACAGGACAAAGACAATCCAGAGACACTGACAGTATTGGGCATACAAGACACAGGACAAAGACAATCCAGAGACACTGACAGTATTGGGCACACAAGACACAGGATAAAGACAATCCAGAGAAACTGACAGCATTGGGCACACAAGTCACAGGACAAAGACAATCCAGAGACACTGACAGTATTGAGCATACAAGACACAGAACAAAGATAATCCAGAGAAACTGACAGTATTGGACATACAAGACACAGGACAAAGACAATCCAGAGAAACTGACAGTATTGGGCATACAAGACACAGGACAAAGACAATCCAGAGACACTGACAGTATTGGGCACACAAGACACAGGATAAAGACAATCCAGAGAAACTGACAGCATTGGGCACACAAGACACAGGACAAAGACAACCCAGAGACACTGACAGTATTGAGCATACAAGACACAGAACAAAGATAATCCAGAGAAACTGACAGTATTGGACATACAAGACACAGGACAAAGACAATCCAGAGAAACTGACAGTATTGGACATACAAGACACAGGACAAAGACAATCCAGAGAAACTGACAGTATTGGACATACAAGACACAGGACAAAGACAATCCAGAGACACTGACAGTATTGGACATACAAGACACAGGACAAAGACAATCCAGAGAAACTGACAGTATTGGACATACAAGACACAGGACAAAGACAATCCAGAGACACTGACAGTATTGGGCATACAAGACACAGGACAAAGACAATCCAGAGAAACTGACAGTATTGGACACACAAGACACAGGACAAAGACAATCCAGAGACACTGACAGTATTGGGCATACAAGACACAGGACAAAGACAATCCAGAGAAACTGACAGTATTGGACATACAAGACACAGGACAAAGACAATCCAGAGAAACTGACAGTATTGGGCATACAAGACACAGGACAAAGACAATCCAGAGACACTGACAGTATTGGGCATACAAGACACAGGACAAAGACAATCCAGAGAAACTGACAATATTGGACATACAAGACACAGGACAAAGACAATCCAGAGAAACTGACAGTATTGGGCATACAAGACACAGGATAAAGACAATCCAGAGACACTGACAGTATTGGACATACAAGACACAGGACAAAGACAAACTAAACACAAAAATACAACACAGAAAACTAAAAAGATCAGCAACACGGAACTTATCACAAACCGTAACCTTTGTGGAAATAGATTTCCGTTATCACGAGATTGCTGTCACTTAAGTCTGAAACATAAAAAATACGAACAAAATGAACCAACTGAGTAATGTAAACATCGAAAAAGACAAATTACAGATATGGAAAGATCAATCTCTTTCTCGTAGAACGCTTGTATTAAAGTTTTCTGGAGAAAGGGATACATCTAACTCTACAAACTTTCTTTAATATAATCATATGATAAAAATGTAGATGTCATATTTAGTGCACACGGCGCGTATCTAGAATAACGTTCATCAGGTACTCTCGAAAGACTTGGGAAACCAACTAGCTTAAAGGCCTAAACAGGATGGCCAGATTCGGCTATAGTCACCTATGCCTCAAGGAAGAGAGTCTTAGTTTTGCTAAAAATTACATTATTTAGGAACTATGAATTCCAATAAATAAATAATATATATAATAAACCATATCAGTACCGCAACACGGACTACTGGGCGGATAAAACCCTTGGGGACTAATAGTCCATTACCAAAGCTATCGACCAAGTAATAGTAATACAACCGTAGATATCAAACTTAGTGCACACGAGACGTTTCTGGAGTAACCTTCATCGGGTACACTCAAAATCGAAATATTAGAAAGCTAAATAATTTAAATGTGTTTTGGAGCAATAGAACAGACATTTTTTTTCTGAAATTTGCTCAAGTTTTTCTAAATATTTTTGCATACTAGAGGGCATATGCATGACTCGTGTATGAAGAATGCCACGATCAATTCACGTGCAAAATAACTTGCGAAATGCAGCACTTTATGGGCAACAACTTTTTTTCAAGGTCACTTGTGGTTTGTTCGTTGCTAAGCATAATTTTCAAACCCTATCCAATTTTTCAAAAACATCATCGGTGGTATATTGGTCGGCGTTCTCGCCTCGAATGCGGTAGTTCGTGGTCGGCCTGCTAGCCTCGAATGCGGTAGTTCGTGGTCGGCGTGCTCGCCTCGAATGCGGTAGTTCGTGGTCGGCCTGATCGCCTCGAATATGGTAGTTCGCGGTCGGCGTGCTTGCCTCGAATGTGGTAGATCGTGGTCGGCGTGCTCGCCTCGAATGCGGTAGTTCGTGGTCGGCGTGCTCGCCTCGAATGCGGTAGTTCGTGGTCGGCGTGCTCGCCTCGAATGTGGTAGATCGTGATCGGTGTGCTCGCCTAGAATGCGGTAGTTGGTGGTCGGGTCAATCTAAGGACATATACAATAGGTATGTGTTGCTTCACTACTAAGCACGTAGCATTCAGGAGTAAGAACAAAGACTGGTTTGTGAGGAATTAAGGATAATATGAGTGGAACGATATGTGTACATGCAGACCGTTGTTTCAATGAGCTAGTACTATTAAAATCCAACTCAACGTGTTGGTCTAGTACAAAGGGGACTCCATTATCATCATCATCATCACCATCGTCTCATTGAAATGTAACATGTCGTCATGATATAGCTGAAAGAGTGTTCATTTAGCGCCTAACAACACGCACCACCCAATTTCTCAAATTTTACTTTTGGTAATCAAAGGCCATCCATACATAGGCCCTCCCCAGTGCCACATTTATTTTTACTTTGTACGATGTATTTTATGTAAACTTGTTCTTGTCAATATAGCTAAAATCAATTATTTTGTAAGGTTTAAGGTTAATTGATTCAGACCATCGACTTCTGTCCACAGATCTAGTATAACTGATGCAAGTTCGCGTCCGTCCAGATAACCACCTGAATTGTTAAAGTTTCCAGACGCCTACCCAATGCCCGGGGTTCATCTGTTGTTTGGGGTTTTCTATCACAGTAAGTCTCACAGTCACGACCAGAGCCGAGAAATACTGAAAGTGGCGATAAACAAGTATAGATCAACCAATTTCCAGACACCTATGAAAGACCCCAGCACATCTATTAGTTGATTATATATGTCTGGGATTTTATCGTCCAATAAGTCTTGTAATCACAACCTACCTACACGTACCTCAGCTAAAAGTACTCTACAACTGACGTGTATCAGTTAGGTATATTAACAACCAATTCACTGTTCTGATAATATCAGTTGCTGTAGAAGAAAAGGAACGTGTATTTGTTACCAATAACGGATGCATAAAAGCACGCAATCTAGCGATACATGTACGTGAGCTGGCAAACGTCAACATTTGACAATTTCCTATAAGGTATACTGACGCTATGTTGTCTTTTGCCGCTTAATTAGGTATCAAATCTTACACGTATTTAGTTTTTGAGAAATGCTTAGTCACTAATGATTCGGATTCGTGTTTGTTACCAAGTCTCACGGGATATCGTTTCGTCTCGTGCTTATTCGTAGTTTTCACTATTCCTCATGGATATCGTTTCTTTAATAGTGTAAATTATTCTTGACTTTTTGACATAAATAATCTATTTTTTGTCTTGGGAGGCTTTTAAACCACATGAATTTTTTTTTTGCATGGCGTAAGCGATCACAGAAATTCGATATGAAGCTAACATCTTTTATAACAATCGTAAACATATGATCGATGCGATTTTTTCACCGTCAGCTTTTGTCAGAGCTGTCGAAAAAGTGCTATGTACTTCTGATCAGTAAAAAAGAAATTTACACCTTTCTACGGTTTAATTTTTATTTCAATAAACGGTGGCGACAATTATCCGTGTCACGCGAAATTGAACAGTAATACGTTGAAATTGTATTTATCTGATTATCAAATTTCAAAACATAAAATTTAACCTTTTTCCCGTTTGTCAGACATGTTTTACGTCAAAAGGTAAAAAAAAAGAATAAAAAGTTAAAAGAAAGGAGGTTATTAAACTAATGATATCATAGTGTAACAAGCTCAGATTTCAGGATTAAATATTTCTATTTTTTAATTTGATATTGAACATTCGTTTCCGTCAAATATATTAATAAAAAAATATTTTGATATTCGCAAAATTTGGGATGTTGCATGATTTTGTCTGTATGCTTACCAGACACCTCGCTGTCACATGAAATTAATTCTACATCACAACTGCTTGTCGGAAATTTTAGAATTACACAAACAAAAGAAATTTTAACGGGTAAAAGAGTTATGTTTTTGGAATATAATTTCTGTTGCCAAATTGAGAAATCATCTTGACCTGAAAGATGCAAAAACTGAATATTCCAACTCTGTGGTTTTCAACAAGAAATTTGGATAAAGCTTGAAGAAAATTGCAGATTTCTCATGTCGAAAAAATAATCTGATTTCGTTTCGTGTGTGCAATATAATTTGCTTCAGGATAAAACAAAGCTCCCTCCCCCCCCCCTCCCCCCCCCCCCTCATGATTAAATGGTTATCTTGAAATTTTAATGGTTTCCCTGTTTTTGTCCATTCAGTGTATTGTCTTGTTTATTTCTTCTTGTGTGTATATAAAATACAACTATCAAATAAGATTACAATTATATCATGGTGGTCAGTGACTTGCGGCAGGTCAGTGGTTTTCTCCGTGTACTCCGGTTTCCCCCACCAATAAAACTGACCTCCATGATATAACTGAGATACTGTTGAAGGTTGCGTTAAAGAAAAATAAAGAGGAAAGGGGTTGGAGAAACATGTAATTTTGACCTACATTAGTTGACCATCCATTTTTACTTAACGACCAATCATTAGGGCACCAAGGTGAAAAAAAAGTTGACGGTACTTTCTGGTTCTCAATAGTGTTCCCCATTCGTTTGAATTCATGGACACCCCTCTAATCTATATAAGGGGCCGTCGTAGTCGTGATCATATGGTAGTTGGATGTATACCTATTGTCCGTTTGACTTCTATAAATCTTCAGATTTTTTTTTTTAATCCAGTTTTCAAATCAACAATTTTTGTCTATATGTTTATTAATATATGATATATACGAACTCTGACAATTAATTTCAAAATTTGTGGTCCATCATTAAAAGAGTTACCCATTAGCACTCTATGTTAAATATATTTTAAAAAGTGTAGAAATCTGGATGGAGTGAGTACAAATAACAGACTGTACCATGTGACATACAACATTTAAATATTAAAGGACATCAACAACAATTGACTATCACCTTAATGGTCAGTTAATGAGTAGCCTTTTAATATTTAAATGTCCTATGTCACATGGTACAATGAAATATACCTTGAAAGCACATGTCTGTTATTTTGTTTTGATGGTTGGGCTCTTACACTATTTGTACATCTAGAAGAAAATGTTGATTTGAAAACTGGATTTTTAAGTATGTTTTCCTGAAGATTTATTGAAGTCAAACATACAAATACAATCAGTGCCTATCACCGCTATCGTTGTGGGCTTGAACCCCGCGCAGGCGGATTATACTCGATACATCATTATGTGATAAGGTTTGTCAGTGGCTTGGAACAGGTCGGTGGTTTTGTCCGGGTACTCCAATGTCCTCCACCAATAAAACTGACCGCCACGATATATTATTAAAAGTGGCGTTAAACACCATAAACTACAACCTGAATCCATGGACACCTCTCAAATCCATTCGTAAATGTATTTCTTTCTTAAATACAAAATTTAAAAAAAAAACGGAAATAAAACAATCTCGTACATGTAAAACAAATGTCATCAGCTTGATACCCAAAGGACCTGGCGGTAATTTGTACGTTTTGACGACTTTGTGATTTTGTGATTTTGATTTTGTTTATTCATTTACGATGACAAGATTGATATAGTCACAAAGGAATTATATTCAATTCAAAATATAATGATTGCTAATGCTCGGGTAAATAAATACGTTCGCATTAATATGAGGCATGACTGTACCCTGAAAGGTAAGCAAAGCAAAACATAAACTTGGGAGTTTTTGATAATGACACACTGACTGTATCGTCTATGAGAATGATAAATTTGTTGGTAAACGCGGATGTTCAAAGGTGTCATGCCATGATCAAATGTTCAGACAAGGAGAAACAATTGAATATCTAATGTTGATAAGATTTCGAATCAGGGGCGTAGGGACAAATGCAAGGGGGTACTTAACCCCTCTTTTTTTGACAAACATTTAGACAGGGCGGAAACTATAGCATGAAAAGAAGAAAGATAGTCAACTAAGCGATTTTTTCAACACTGAATCGAATGTTGTTGGCCAAGTACTTGATGCTTCTAAGTGTTCCAAGACTTTTGAGTGTCATCAGTGTTATTTTCCATTAAAACACAATTTTCAAGACATCAATCGCGATTAAGTGCTCTTACAATACAACTTTTGTGGCGCGAAGAATAAACATAATATGTAATAATGTCAGACACAAAAATGTCTCACTGTCGAAACAATTCTAAAATCGTAGAAAAAGGCAAAATGGATACCCCTAACACACATGTATACATGACCGCGCATATCAAATTGGGGGGGGGGGGGGGGGGGGGGTACACTTGTTATGTATATATATAAAGATTAGAACTCGACTCTCTTCACACTACGCTGTCTCAGTCAGTTACATGTTATAAGTCTCGGCGTTTTCCTCACAAATGGAGCAAATTCTATGCCCACAACATTTTACTAGGAGGGGGAATTTAGACCCATCAAACTAGTTGTATCACTACTTTTAACCTTTATCTAAGTGCATCGTCCAAACCAGGAGAGTGAGTGGTTATACATACGTGTGTCAGGGATATCGGATTTTGCCCATTTCTACGATTTTCCTGTTAAAAGTTGGAACTGTTCTGATGGTGTGATGTATTTTGCCCATTTCTACGATTTTCCTGTTAGAAGTTGGAACTGTTCTGATGGTGTGATGTATTTTTCCCATTTCTACGATTTTCATGTTAGAAGTTGGAACTGTTCTGATGGTGTGATGTATTTTGCCCATTTCTACGATTTTCCTGTTAGAAGTTGGAACTGTTCTGATGGTGTGATGTATTTTGCCCATTTCTACGATGTTCCTGTTAGAAGTTGGAACTGTTCTGATGGTGTGATGTAATTTGCCCATTTCTACGATTTTCCTGTTAGAAGTTGGAACTGTTCTGATGGTGTGATGTATTTTGCCCATTTCTACGATGTTCCTGTTAGAAGTTGGAACTGTTCTGATGGTGTGATGTATTTTGCCCATTTCTACGATGTTCCTGTTAGAAGTTGGAACTGTTCTGATGGTGTGATGTATTTTGCCCATTTCTACGATGTTCCTGTTAGAAGTTGGAACTGTTCTGATGGTGTGATGTATTTTGCCCATTTCTACGATGTTCCTGTTAGAAGTTGGAACTGTTCTGATGGTGTGATGTATTTTGCCCATTTCTACGATGTTCCTGTTAGAGGTTGGAACTGTTCTGATGGTGTGATGTAATTTGCCCATTTCTACGATTTTCCTGTTAGAAGTTGGAACTGTTCTGATGGTGTGATGTATTTTGCCCATTTCTACGATGTTCCTGTTAGAAGTTGGAACTGTTCTGATGGTGTGATGTATTTTGCCCATTTCTACGATGTTCCTGTTAGAAGTTGGAACTGTTCTGATGGTGTGATGTATTTTGCCCATTTCTACGATGTTCCTGTTAGAAGTTGGAACTGTTCTGATGGTGTGATGTATTTTGCCCATTTCTACGATGTTCCTGTTAGAAGTTAGAACTGTTCTAATGGTGTGATGTATTTTGCCCATTTCTACGATGTTCCTGTTAGAAGTTAGAACTGTTCTAATGGTGTGATGTATTTTGCCCATTTCTACGATGTTCCTGTTAGAAGTTAGAACTGTTCTGATGGTGTGATGTATTTTGCCCATTTCTACGATGTTCCTGTTAGAAGTTAGAACTGTTCTGATGGTGTGATGTATTTTGCCCATTTCTACGATGTTCCTGTTAGAAGTTAGAACTGTTCTGATGGTGTGATGTATTTTGCCAATTTCTACGATGTTCCTGTTAGAAGTTAGAACTGTTCTGATGGTGTGATGTATTTTGCCAATTTCTACGATGTTCCTGTTAGAAGTTAGAACTGTTCTGATGGTGTGATGTATTTTGCTCATTTCTACGATGTTCCTGTTAGAAGTTAGAACTGTTCTGATGGTGTGATGTATTTTGCCCATTTCTACGATGTTCCTGTTAGAAGTTAGAACTGTTCTGATGGTGTGATGTATTTTGCCCATTTCTACGATGTTCCTGTTAGAAGTTAGAACTGTTCTGATGGTGTGATGTATTTTGCTTTTCATTTAATACAAGGATGGAAAACATTTAGTGAACAATAGATATAGACATGACAATAATACAAGACACATTGTTATATTACGATACTTCCGTAACATGTACTAAATATATCGAATAGCAGGGGCCGTCGTGATCGTGATCAGGGGCGGATCCAGGACCCGGCGCACGCTCCCCCCCTAAAATTGGAAAAAATATGATTTTTTTTAGTAAAATCGTGATTTTTCACACGAAATACCCCAAAAAATGTCGCGCCTCCCTCCGCTGGGCGCAATTTTTTTAAGTGCGCCCCCCCCCGCCCTAACTTGAAATCCTGGATCCGCCCCTGGTGATCGTATGGTAGTTGGATATACAACTTCCTGTCCAATCAGTGTCTATCACTACTAAAGTTGTGGTTTCGAATCCTGCTCGTGGCGAGGTGTACTCGATACAACGTTATGTGATAAAGTTTGTCAGTGACTTGCGAAAGGTCGGTGGTTTTCTCAGGGTGCTCTGGTTTCTCCCACCAATAAAATTGACGGCCACGATATAACTGAAATATTGTTGAAAGTGGTGTTAAGCACCATAACTCCAAGCCCTATCGAGTTGTATGTCTTTCGGTGATAATTTCCCACTGTGTGTTTTGTGTTCTGACCGTGATTTCTCTCGCCATTTTTTCTGAGAAATCAAATATGTCGAAATTAGCAGAAGGTTCTATGACCGACTGGCTTCCTATAATATTTAAACCAGAGATGGTAACAGAAGATGTGTATGGTGTTTAACACCACTTTGAACAATATTTCAGTTATATCGTGGCGTCAGTTTTATTGTTGGAGGAAACCGGAGAAAGCCACCGGCCTGTCGCATGTCACTGACAAACTTTATCAAAAGAAAAGTTTTTAATTTCCATCAATTTATTTATAGAATATATATACATATACATATCAATAACTTGATCCTGACCTTTTCAATCCGCCATTTAAAGATGTTAATACTGACTGTCATGTAGAATAAATATACTTTACTTTACATCAAAATAGTTCTATGAGATTAAAGACCAAGATATTTATATTTAAAAAGAGATGTTGAGTATATTAACTTGACACGCAACAGCTTTCTCAACCAATTCTGTCATGTTGAACAAAATTCATCTTCTGCGGCTTTTAATTGCTTAAATATTAATGCCTCATGACAGAGAACACCTTACACTTTAGTAGTCTTTACTGAATGTATCAACAATAATATCTGATCGCTATTCTATACGACGAAACATCAATCATCGAGTGAAAGAAAGCTACAAGTAGGCTTTGATGTCGATCAATGAGCTTCTATTGTACCTGCCATGCAAACTCATTAAGGGTTGTTTCAACCGTTCTAACGACTTTTAAATTCGTATTTTTTGACGTAACGCGGCATATGTCAAAGAAGAAGAGAAATGCCACAGGCGCCTCCTTCACTTACTCGTGTACTATGTGTGTTACAAGATGATTTGTAGTTCGGGACGTATCTAGTCCTAGAACAACATCCATGAAAATTCTATCGATCTGAAATGAAAAAGAAAAAGAAAATGAAATGATATATCGTCAAACGTCATCGTTTGCAAAATGTGATAATTTTATCGGACGAATATATAGCAAGACCCGAAGTGACATGAACTATTTGCTATATTATACTTTTTATCTAAAATAATAATGCAGGTACCGTTCCGGAACCGAATTGAAAACGAGGCAGTCCAGTCCCGGTCCATATAACGTTATATTGACCGGCTGCGCTAACAAAGACAAATAGGGAAAATAAAAACGTAAAGTATAATATAAGTAAATAAATACACCTGCAATGATAAAAGGATTAGGGGTATGATGTTTAACGCCACTTTCAACAATATTTCAATTATATCTTGACGGTCAGTTTTATTGGCGGAGGAAACCGAAGAAAACCATCGGCCTGCCGAAAGTCATGGATAAACTTTATGACATATTGTTATATCGAGTACACCTCGCCATGAAGAGGATTCGAACTCACAACTTCAGTGGTGATAAGCGCAACTATCGGTACAAAAATAACAATTATAATGTAGTTGTTTAATATTCCTGGTTTGTGATTGGACAATGCTGTAATTTTCAAGGTATCAATTCCGCGGTTGAAATAGCATGAGAATATTAGCCGATTCCCGCTTACGCCATCTTATCAATAATGTGGCAATACACATGATTACATTAGAATGGAGATCACTGTATTGTATTTGAAAATTTCACTGCATCAGTTGTCGATTTAATGGTCGCAAATATCCGTTTACTGGATCCGATGTCGCGTCACCAGTATATTCAATTTGCGACCATCAAAATCTCCAATTGATGCCGTGAAATTTTCAAATACAATACAGTTATCTCCTAAATATAAATATTTCAATAACTAGTGGGAGACAATTATCTGTACCAGCCAGAGATGTACAACTAATTACAATGCAGCTTCGATCGCTCAGTACCCCAGTATTATGTACCGAATTATGTAACTTTTAGTAGGAAGTTTTGTGTACGTAAGGCGTCTTTTCAGGACATAATTACCACTTATTTGAACAACGGTATGTTTTCTCAAGCAAAACAAAAACTGTCAAAGTTAATTTTCAGTGCTAAGAAAAGTTTTATGATACGAAATGGTTAATGAGAATGAGTAAATCGAAGAGAGACAAACAATACAATGGTCGAATGAAACATTACCATAAGATCCAACAAATGATCTACAAAACACTACACAGAAAACTAGAGAATGAACAACACGAACCCCATTAAAAAACTGAGGATGAACTCAGATGCTGCTGCATCATTTCCAGCTCCACAAGTGATACCCGTCGTGTCAATATTAAACTAAGCTGTTCCTCATAAAACAGAAAAGAGGGTTTCCAATACATATTCGATTGCAATACTTAATATATCTATCAAGTACAGAATATTTGTCTTACACTTTTGAAATATTATTGAAAGTGGCGTTAAATAACATTAACCAAACCAAATATCAACCTTAAACTTTCAAACAAACAAAGACAGTACTATCAAAATTTGAACCAGTTTCAATACATTCAATTAAAATACACACAGACACGGTATTTATGTAAAGCTGGTGGTAATTCATGTTGCTGCAGGGTTAAAACGTATATATTTCAGATGGTCATTTTCTACTAGCACTTGTTGATACCCTGCACAGCTTGGTATACAGAAGAATGGTTTAATGTTTATTTATTTACCCAAATGACCCTACACAGCAAGCTCTGACAAAATGATCCTATTACTCAATTGTAACATCCATCATTGCTGTGATTGCCTCAGTTTGATATTCTCGTGGTAAGATTGATCGAATCTCGTTTAACAACATTCATACGTCGTTTCTCATATTTTGAAGTACTGGTTTTTAATTTATAATCGTGAATTATTACAATATTTAAAAAAAAATGACAATTGTGTACAAAGATAAATTGTTCAAAATTTTAATATGATTTAATAAAATAGATTAAATCTGTTAGTTTTTAAATGTTTTGATTTGTGTAGCGAGAGAGAGAGTAATATTTCTTGACTGAAATGTGTATATATGTTAGTGATATTTAACATCTATTAATAATAATAATAATAATATATTTTATTATACATAGACAGATTTCATTGGATTAAAAACAATACACGGTATGCATATATTATATCATAATTCATTAATTGTGTTTTATAGTTTTATAGTAATTTATAGGAACTACACGTTAATTAATTAATGCGACTACAGGTACAAGGTGGACCATGTGATTTAAAAAAAAAAAAAATATATTTCATATTTTTTTACACTCGGGGAATCTCAAATGTTATTTTATAAATTTTGTTTTAGCTGCTTCATGGTGGTATGATTCTTATGTGTGCATTTTCTCTCAATTTTGTCTATCTAACTTGAATTTCTCATTTTTGGTGCATTTAATAATGTTAATATATTATAATTAGGAAAAGAGGTTATTCTAAAAATATAACTGTAAATGCCTTGGATTAGTGACAATGCGATTTTTGAAGTGGTCGATTCTCCTATAATTAGGAGATAACTGTATTGTATTTGAAAATTTCACGGCATCAATTGGAGATTTGATGGTCGCAAATTGAGTTTACTGGCAATGCATTAGCGTGGAATTGATACCGTAAAAATTACACCATCAAAACGACAATTGATGCCGTGAAATTTTCAAATACAATACAGTTACCCTTCATTCTAATGTAATCATGTGCATTGCCAAATTATTAACAAAATGACGTAAGCGGTAATCTGCTAAAATTCTAAATTTCAACCTTGGAATTGATACCTTGAAAATTACAGCATTGTCCAATCACAAACCAGGAACATTAAACAACTACATTAGAATATAGATTAATAAAACGTAGATATCAAAGTTAGTCAGCACTACTGGTTTCTGGAGTTTAACCTTCAAAACAGAAAGATTTGAAAGCTAAATAATTTAAACAGTTTTTGGGATCAATTAAACTAAAGGGCCTAAACAAAACAGCCAAAATCGACTATGAATGAGGGAGGAGAACCTTAGTTTGATTAATATTTACATTATTTAGGAACTGTAAATTTCAATAATAAATATGTCTATTTAAAATATGTTTATATTTTGAAATGCCACAGCATCATTCAACAAGACGAGATCGTCAACGCAATAGCTAACCTGACACAAGTGAATTATGAAAAGAAAGTATTACACAGTGACGGTCAACAAATCCACCAATATCAACAACAAATCCACCAATATCAACAACAAATCCACCAATATCAACAACAAATCCACCAATATCAACAACAAATCCACCAATATCAACAACAAATCCACCAATATCAACAACAAATCCACCAATATCAACAACAAATCCACCAATATCTACAACAAATCCACCAATATCAACAACAAATCCACCAATATCAACAACAAATCCACCAATATCAACAACAAATCCACCAATATCAACAACAAATCCACCAATATTTACAACAAATCCACCAATATCAACAGCAAATCCACCAATATCTACAACAAATCCACCAATATCTACAACAAATCCACCAATATCAACAACAAATCCACCAATATCAACAACAAATCCACCAATATCTACAACAAATCCACCAATATCAACAACAAATCCACCAATATCAACAACAAATCCACCAATATCAACAACAAATCCACCAATATCAACAACAAATCCACCAATATCAACAACAAATCCACCAATATCAACAACAAATCCACCAATATCAACAACAAATCCACCAATATCTACCACAAATCCACCAATATCAACAACAAATCCACCAATATCAACAACAAATCCACCAATATCAACAACAAATCCACCAATATCAACTTAACTCATTGAACACAAAGATCAGACAACAACATATGACGTTGGAAATCCAGGTCTTGTCAGGGTTTTGACAAAAATGGGCCATGATGGGGGTGGAGGTAAATCGATTAAATGAACCCCCCCCCCCCCCCTCTTCATAACTGGATCTCCAACGGCAATACATATACAAAAATCTGCATAGATTTGCTTCCAATCAAAAAGACCACATCCTATCACGAAATTGAATGATAACATAAACATGAACAGTACAATAGCAGGGACAATGAATGTTCGTAGTTAACTAACCAATCATTATTATTATATTATTGTCTACTCCTAGGGAACTGCTCTGCTATAAAGGGCCGTCCTAACAGCATAATAGACTCCCGGGCAAAGTAGTGCACTGGGGCCCCTACCTACACAACCACTTTAAGGAATAAAATCTAAATGGTCGATCAACTTAAACATATATCTAATATTGTATTAGTACTTCCGATAAAATAAGTGTTCAAACTTTAAAAAAACAAAAACATGCCATACACAACATAGACAGATTAGCATGGGATCCCTATGCTCGAGGGGACCCTGGGCAACTGCCATGCGTTCTCATGCGTTAAGACTGCACTGTTGCTATAGTATTGTCTGTTGAAGCATAGTGCCCTGTGCCAACGGCGAAGGCACTATACCCCACCACGCAACACTATAGGAAAAGTGTTCCATAGGGAGAAGACAATAATATGTTTAGTATACTGGAGATAAATGAAAAAAAACCTATGCAAATTCATCAGCGTTTATATTGCAAAACCTCGCCGTGTTGAGAGCAAGCGCTAAATAGACAACAACGTCGTCTATTTTATTTCTTTATTGTCTTATTCTGCCTGTTAACATACAGTATGTGGCCAAAAGTATTGGCGCATGTAAAAAAAATCCCTATATATTCAACCAAAACCATATTTTTTCAAAAAAAAAAATATTGTAGTCATTTCTGGATGAATTTTAACAAATTTTACACCAAAACATGCGGAATTGTCCATATTTTGATTGTTTATTTACTCATTATATTGTTATGAGTGATTTTTATTTGTACATAATTTTAACACAACAAATAAAAATTGACTTTGATTTTCCTATATATTTCAACTAAAAATACATCCTAAAAATTAACAATCATGCAAAAATTATGCACAAATAAAAACCACTGATATAAACATAATGAGCAAATAAACAAACAAAATATAGACAATTCTGAATGTCTTGGTGTAAAATATGTTAAAATCTATCCAGAAATGACTTCACAATAATTGTTTGAAAAAATATGGTTTTGGTTGATGATATAGGGATTTTTTTTACATGCGCCAATACTTTTGGCCACATACTGTATATCACCTTGGACCAGATTTCCAAGTGATTAAATTACAATACTAAATTTAAAATAAAAATAAAATTTCATTTGCAATCAACAATATTTTACATTTCCCAATAGAATAGATTTTGTACCACAATTTTTTTTTGTTCACAAGACAATATATCAACAATACAACCTGTATACATATATATTATAAAAAAGAGATCGAACGACCATGAAAAAATCGTGAGTAGGTTGTTTTGTCTTCTGCAATAAAATGGGTTACACTGTAATCTGTGGTAAGGATTTTTTCTAATATAATAGGTAAGTTATTTAATTCAATTTTAGAATAATAGAATTTGTACAATAATACACACAGCAATGATATTGTAAATGCGGTCTGTTAAGTAATAGTTACCGACAGAAATCGAGGTGTTCAAGCTAGATGAACACCTGAGCCCGTGCAAATTGTGCGCCGAGACCTGTGTAAATTAAATTCGTTTTAAATTTGGAGAAAAGAGGAATTATTCATATTCGCAAATCATTTTTGGATGAAGACGGTGTTTGACACTATATTTTAAAAAGTTTGAATTAACATTCAAGTTCCAATGAAGCCACAGATTTTACAGGTTTTTTTTAATTATTATTATTTTTTTTGTGTGTAAGGTAACATGATCTCATTTTGTGGTGTATATTTTCATAATTTTACTCTTTGTCATTTTTACGCACTTGTTATATTATTTATTGGTATGTATTGTACATGTGTATAATTTTTGGAAATATTTATTTGTCAAAATAGCCACATTCGCACGTGTCTTAGGCCCAGACCGCATAGTGGTCACTTGAACTCCTCGGCACTGTGCCAGGTGTTCAAGTGACGTCACTATTTGTCCTGAGCCTAAGACACGTGCGAATTCTTTTGACAAATAGGTATTTCCAAAATTTGAATACCTATCGATAACAATAGAACTAGTGTGTACTATCACGTACTGGTTTTTGCAGTTCTTTTTATGAACGAGCTTAAGGTTCATTATAACAGGGTGTGTTCGACTTGCAAACATTAATAAAAGAAAAAGCACAAATTTGACCTAAATGCATAACAATTGTAAACAAAATAACAGCACATAGTCAAAATATCTTACATGGGGATACTTTGTGTTACATTAAAAGAAAGAAATACAAAACGGTTTGTGCAGATTTGGTCATGATATTTTATAGAATTTGTAATTTTTCTTTATTTGCTATGCAGTTGGATTATCGCAATATTCAAAGAGTGTTTGATCAAAGGTAGGAACTCCCACTGTTTATATGTTCATAAGTTGTACTTTAATGCCTCAAAATGGTATCAGAAGTGGAAAAAGTTGCAAACTGTACGCCATATTTACGATGTTTTCAAGTTCAGATGTACCTTTTCTACATTCCCAAATTAAATAACGCTATAGATATGCTAGGAATTCCTAGCCTGCACATGTTGTGTTATTTATATTTAAGAAATAAACCATGGAAGCGAGAATGGGTTTACTAATATCCGCCTACCCATGTTAAACCTCAAAACACATTCTGCCTTCCATGACTTATTTCGATTCTGATATGTCTAAGAGTACAAATATGGTAGTATACTTTGATTGGAAGACGGTAATTTATATTTACGTTTGCGGACAATGTCGCACACAATTTATGCTGCCAATTTCGAGCAGACGATAATTCATCAACATGTACATTTACGACGGGAAAGTCAGTCACGTGAACCGGCGCATGTGCTAATGATAGTATACCCAATCGATTAATCGCTCTTTGTTTACAAAGAGAAAGAAGGACGTTATGTTAGAAATACATTTTTTTTACTTTAATCAAAAGATCTGAATTATACAAAAACTGGAAACTTTACAACCCATTATAAGTAGTGTAGGTTGTCTTTATGAAAACAGCATATTATATAAATATCAAGTAACTCTTGTTGTTTTTTATACATGTTTGCTTCAAATAAAATATTGAAGGACATTAAGAAATTTTGATTAAAAAAAAACATGGCATATCGAGTGCACTCTTTGAATTTGCAAAGTGTTTTAATGAACTTTAATAATATGACAAATGTTGTAATAAGAAAATTAGGTAAACTCGTTCACAAACAAATCTCTTCATTTATTTATAAAATATAATATCATTATTGTACAAGTTAGATACATTGTACTTTACTAT
Organism: Bathymodiolus brooksi; assembly: GCA_963680875.1. Classification (NCBI taxonomy): domain Eukaryota; kingdom Metazoa; phylum Mollusca; class Bivalvia; order Mytilida; family Modiolidae; genus Bathymodiolus; species Bathymodiolus brooksi. The sequence continues at coordinate 21,662,504 of OY804584.1, forward strand.
TGAAACAACAGAAGTTGCCCGTATTGGATATGCCGGGTTTCTTTTTCCGCATTCGTACTCGGGTGAAGGCCTTCGTGTCTGAGAATTCCCGATATTGTATGTATATTATGTTTATACTGCAATGTCATGCATTCACAAAATTCCTAAGCTTAAAGAGAAAAAAGGCAAAAAGAATTCGACATTTTGTTTGAATTTCCATTTGGGTGTCTACGGCGCGTTCCCTGTTCGACCAATGTCTATTGTGCTTCCCTCTACATAAGACACATGGTAGCAGAAGACGATGTCAAGCAAAGGTTTATACGCGCACTTTTGTATAGGTAGTAAATATACTGATTGCGGTATAAGATAAAAGACATTGATATTTCTAATCATATATCTTTGAAAATGGGCAATGAATGATGTACTACTTCTGAATTTAGATTATCGATTTTTAAATTATGCATTTTACAAGAACAAAATTTATATAGTAACACTGTTGTGCATATATGCAAATTAAATGTGTTGCTTAGAACAATAATATGCATATAGATATGTGTAATTTTCATATTTTGTTGGGGCCCGGCTGGCTCAAGGAGTTAGGTAGTTGGATTACCTAGCAACTCATACAAGCCTATCACCAATACGGCGTGGGTTCGCGCCCGGCTTTGTAAATTACAAAAAGGATGCACTCGACTCGCAGCCGCAAGTGATAAAGTCTATACAAGTTGCTTGCCCATGGTCGGTGGTTCTCTGCGGGCACTTCGGTTTCTTCCACCACTAAAACGGGTCGCCATGATATAGCTGAAATATTTTCTGAAAGTGGCGTTAAACACAATAAATCAACTCAAATAAAATCATATTTTGTTGTCGGTTATCTTTTACATACAATTGTGCCAAAATCCAATACACTAAAATATACAAACAAAATAATAATATCACTGTTTCAGATGTTATGGAAGTTCGATTGAAAAAATAAATAATAATATACTTAGGGACCTTTTCATAATGTATAATAAATTGTTTCCCATGCTGATAATCAACTTTGAGAAATGCCATAAATCACTTGATTTGGGCAGCTGTCTGTTTAATCGACAAAAATCAGGAAGTGCCTAAATTGATATTCCAGTATTACAAAGAGAATCACCTATATATTTGGTATCGTTGTATTAATGTAAACTAAAGAGAGAACCCGAACATCCAGTTTGAAATATAATATGATTTTGGCAGGTTCTGTGGGAATATTTTGTTTCTAAGATTAAGTTAATTCTACGTTTCTACAGTCGTGTTTAAATGATGCATGTAAAAATAGAGCTATCTTATTACACTTCTCTCAGTCTACTGCTAATGAAACAGATACTCAACATAAAAGACATAAAACAACAGTTTGTAAGACGTTTGTAAAGAACGGACCTATATTTTAAGTGAAGTAGACAAACGGAATACGATTGTATTGGCAACCAAGAACTTAACTGTAAGGGACCGACCAATTAACTTGCAGGGGGGGGGGGGGGGGGGGGGGGGGGGGTTATGGTTTTTTGTTTCGTTCAGCAATTTTTTTTCGGACAACACGAGAGTTAGAATATTTATTTTTTTTGTCGCGCAAAGCGCGAATTTTTTTTCCAGATTTTAACATTAGGTGATATGACAAAAACTCTGAATCAGATTTTTTTTTCCTCCACCAAAATCAGAATATTTTTTTCAGCAACATTGGGAATCAGAATATTTTTTTAGAAAAGTTAAATGGTCCGTCCCGAAATAAAACAAATAAATATATACGTGCATATATAAATCGATTATACAGTTATTATTATCTCTTACTACTTATAGGATCAGTACCTATAACCACTAAAGTTGTAAATTCGAATCCTGCACAAGTGAGGTGTACTCGATACAACATTATGTGATAAAAGTTTGTCAGTGAATTGCAGAAGGTCGGTGGTTTTCTCCTGGTATTCCGGTTTCCTCCACCAATAAAACTGACCGCCACGATATAACTGAAATATTGTTGAAAGTGGCGTCAAATACGATACCCCCTTTGCTACTTATTGATATATCATATTAAATATTTGCCGAACTTTAACATGGGGATCGTCTTAAGCATCCATGACTAATAAGTTGCCGTTGGATGTTAAGCGATATTCAAGTAACGGAGGGGGGAGGGAATCGAGCATCATACTGTAAATTCATGCTTCGACTTGTAGGATTCATTTTGCCTAAATATGTTGAAAGTTATTCATAGGAATTGAAATTTAAATTACATTTTTTTTTTATAAAATAAGCCTCTCTCATAATGGTATACATACATGTAGATGTCACAGAAATAAAACTATTACACGCAACAAAATAGGTATTGTGATCCCGTAAATCTTTGACGCTAAGCAGGGGCAATAATTTATCACATTATCGCCCCCTAATGCACGTTTAATTGAATTGAATGGCGATGGAAACAACCGTAACTCATCAATCGTATTAAACAAGCATTTATGATAATTATTTAACTAAGTGACTTTTTATTTTGACATAAAAAATTTATGACCTCGTAACAACTGTTAACAAGCGTACTTTAGCAAGGAATATTGACAGTTAGCATCTGGGCACGTGTTTCGTTTAAACAGAGATAAAATTTGCGCCTCGTTGATATATAAAAACAAAACTATTTGTATAAAATCCAAAGCACTTAAAGCCTTGATCATACATGTTTTATTGGAATGCCCTCAATGCAAGTTGTTGTAAAGTTTTATAAAGTTTTATTAAGAATTTTCATGTTCCTGTCAGTCTCCGTCTAATCATATAGAAGTACGTATATTGTCTTCCATAGGCGGGTGGTATACAGCATAATAACGGGAATTTTATGACAATCTGAATTTTGTTTTTTTTTTAATCAATCAATCAATCAAATTATTAGAATTGTTAATGTGCCAATTTTCTAAAACAGAGACAACTTATTTCTTTATTAATTAAAATAAATTATGATTAAAAAATGTAGTAATTCCCACTTGCCAATTCCCATTTGACAAATGATATTACCAGCAACATATTTAAATGATTGCAGACCGCCACGATATAGCTGAAATATTGTTGAAAGTGTCATTAAATACCATAAAATTACCCCTCAAAATTCCATATTACTTGCCTACAATACGCATGTGCATGGCCTAAAGATCAGTTTTCCCTATATGAATCTGATTTAAACGTCCCCCCCCCTTTTTTTTCTTTCTAGTGTACCACCAGTTTGATTACCATGTTAACTAACTTATTATTAAATGATTCATGACAGATTATTCCGTGCAAAGTTTAATAATAAAATGAAAAGCATTAAACAAACAAACAAAAAAACACTCTGTCGGGAAAATTCCAAAATCAAATATCAAAATCGTAGAAAAAGGTAAAATCGATACCCCTAATACACACATACATGACCGCTCGCTTCCCTGGCTTGGTACAGGCACATCAATTAAAAGTGGCGGGGTTAACTTTATTGGACCAAACCTCCGATCTTAGTGACATGATGCGGTCATGCTTGCACGCTCTTAGTGAAATGATGCGGTCATGCTACACTTGCTTTCCGCCACATGTGAGTAACATAGCGAACCCTCACATAAAATTGGAGTATTACGTCTGCATTGTAAAAAGAATCAAATTCAAACTAATTTTTCTATTTGCGTTATGTATTTTTAGCTATGTGAGATTTTCTTATCTTGCACTAGTGCAAGACAAAAAAATCACGTGCGTTTTTCCGAAAAATGCATGCTGTACAGTTTATGTCAACTGTCCCCCCCTCGGGTAATATTCCAATCGTTCGCCGACTCGACGAGCCTCGTCAGCGAACAATTGCAATCTTACCCTCGGGTGTCGGAGATTTCCCTGTCTTGCACTTTTTGCCCGTGTTAGATTCTATATGTCTTATTTACTTTATTTGTGTTTGCTATCCATTTTTCTGTGTTGGTATTCTCTAGCGTTTATACACGACTTTAATCTCATAAAATGATATGCTTTTTTCTAAATAACATTTTTTTTCTAAACATGATACGATATTCTATCTTCATCATAATTCCACTGAAAAAATTGTTATCAGTATCTCAGACAGCGAGCACAAATTCTCATAAAGTGATAAAGAAATAAGACGTCCATTTTGACATGACGTTGATTTCACCTCGACGCTTTATCGATTTATATAAAAAGACGCTGACATGAAACGTTGATAATGGCCAAGAACTGAAGGAAGCAGACGTAAGGTTTTGAAATTAATTTTGACTGACAATATGAGATTCTTAAATTTCAAAGTTACGTTTATGTAGATAAATTTCATCAGATTGTGTAACTGATATAATTTTCTAGCGATAATATTCATCAATCATCGCTGCTAGATTTGAACGACTCTGAAATCTTAAAAACAGTCTTGAAAGTCAATGATACACTTTGCATAAACTCTAAAAGACATATGCTATTTTTTTTTGCATCTTTTGAATCAAGTAGCCAAAAGATAGATATCTCTATTATATGTCCTTCACGCTGTCAAGTTTAGATTTAACCTACCAGTTTACCAACTGTTCAGGAAAATCGTTCTTTTCAAACATTCCTAAAAACGAGATTTTACGGGCGTGCTTAGGGACCGACCATTTAAATGTTTAACCATTTAACTTTGTATATCCAATTTAAAAAACACTGGGAGATGAAAAAAGGAAAAAACCCTGACACTGTTTTCAACCCGACCTAGGTGCACGTCTCCAACCTTAATACACCCTTCTCAGGGGCGGATCCAGGGGGGGGGGGGGCGCACCCGGCGCGTGCCCTCCCCTAAAATTGGCCAAAAAAAAATGATTTTTTGGTGTTAAAATCGTGATTTGTCACAAGAAATACCCCATAAATGTTCGCGCCATCCTCCGCTCGGCGCAATTTTTTTAAGTGCGCCCCCCTAACTTGAAATCCTGGCCGCCTCTGCTTCTTCATACTGAAAGTATACTGAATCATTAACTTCTTTGTACTGTTTTCTTACCATTGTTTGTTCTTTTTCTATTGATTGTTTTGTCTGTCCTTCGATATACAGCCTATGATTACCTCCCTTCGATATACAGCCTATGATTACCTCCCTTCGATATGCAGCCTATGATTACCTCCCTTCGATATACAGCCTATGATTACCTCCCTTCGATATACAGCCTATGATTACCCCTTCGATATGCAGCCTATGATTACCTCCCTTCGATATACAGCCTATGATTACCTCCCTTCGATATGCAGCCTATGATTACCTCCCTTCGATATACAGCCTATGATTACCCCTTCGATATGCAGCCTATGATTACCTCCCTTCGATATACAACCTATGATTACCCCTTCGATATGCAGCCTATGATTACCTCCCTTCGATATACAGCCTATGATTACCCCTTCGATATACAGCCTATGATTACCTCCCTTCGATATACAGCCTATGATTACCCCTTCGATATACAGCCTATGATTACCCCTTCGATATACAGCCTATGATTACCCCTTCGATATACAGCCTATGATTACCCCTTCGATATACAGCCTATGATTACCCCTTCGATATACAGCCTATGATTACCCCTTCGATATACAGCCTATGATTAACCCTTCGATATACAGCCTATGATTATCCCTTCGATATACAGCCTATGATTACCTCCCTTCGATATACAGCCTATGATTATCCCTTCGATATACAGCCTATGATTACCCCTTCGATATACAGCCTATGATTACCCCTTCGATATACAGCCTATGATTACCCCTTCGATATACAGCCTATGATTAACCCTTCGATATACAGCCTATGATTATCCCTTCGATATACAGCCTATGATTACCTCCCTTCGATATACAGCCTATGATTATCCCTTCGATATACAGCCTATGATTACCCCTTCGATATGCAGCCTATGATTAACTCCCTTCGATATACAGCCTATGATTACCCCCCTTCGATATACAGCCTATGATTACCTCCCTTCGATATACAACCTATGATTACCCCTTCGATATACAACCTATGATTACCCCTTCGATATACAGCCTATGATTATCCCTTCGATATACAGCCTATGATTACCCCTTTGATATACAGCCTATGATTACCCCTTCGATATACAACCTATGATTACCCCTTCGATATACAGCCTATGATTACCCCTTCGATATACAGCCTATGATTACCCCTTCGATATACAGCCTATGATTACCCGTTCGATATGCAGCCTATGATTACCCCTTCGATGTGCAGCCTATGATTACCCCTTCGATATACAGCCTATGATTACCCCTTCGATATACAACCTATGATTACCCCTTCGATATACAGCCTTTGATTACCCCTTCGATATACAGCCTATGATTACCCCTTCGATATACAGCCTATGATTACCCCCCTTTGGTATATTAAATCTTCTCATAATGTGTATTTCCCCAACTTAAAGCAAAGTATAATGTACTGAACTTAAAAGTACACCTTTACAACTCTTTTTTAGCTTAAACTGTGTTTTTCCAATACTTGGGCAAGTAGCCAAACAATAGCATTGTAAGTGTTTATTATTGAATAAACTCCAATAAAACGATTTTCGTTACTTTTCATTACTTTGCAAGTATTTTTTGGTTCCTGTTGCTAATTTTTTTCAGTTTTGTGTATTGTCCTATAATGTGTCTTTACGTTCTGAGTTCCGTGTTGTGATGTCCGTTACGATTTCCGCATAAAAACGATATTCTGTTCATCCTTACCTCCAGTTTTTTGTAGGAGGGCTCCTTTCTTTTAAACGCTAGTTTTGTTTGTTTGCGTAAAGTGGTGTCCAACACATATTGTGTTGTGTTTTTGTTTTGTTTGTCTTCGTCTTGTGATCCCTATGCTGCCAGTTTCTCTGGATTGTCCATTTTGTATTGCCTCTTCGGAGTTCTCTTACTAAATTATTCAGGAGATGTTCATTTACAGACCTCTCCATTGTTAACCGTCATGTTTTCGCATTACCCCCCCCCCCCCTTTTTTTTGGGCCAATTTTGAAACTTTCAATTTCATAAGTTGTATTGCCACATAAATTTTATCATATCGATTAGTTACCATAACACCGGTCGTTTGGTACCGGTATATAATTTCAAGATTTCTGAATATGGATGAACAATTACAACCATTTTATCTACCGACCTAATTACTCCCCAACAATAGAAATGACTCAATATAAACGTATTCTTGATATTCAAAGATATTCATATAATTTTACCTCGATTTATTGCTAATTACTGCCATCTGAATTTTGTAATTAGCATGACCTTATTTTATCTACTTTTGAGCATTCTTTCTGCTGATTAGGGTGAAATTAAGCATATGTTGATATGCTTCGTATCAAACGAATACAGATGTACCGAGTTGCATCTTACGTTCCTGCAAGGTTCAAATACTATCTCGTGTTAACACCCTTGCGCCTACTAGATTAAAATTTCGCAAATTTTGACACAATGAAAATAATTTCCTGCATGACTGTATCACATTTTTTTGTTTGTCTGGCAAAATTCAAAAATAACTTTAAGTACATACGGAGGTTCACAAGCAATTGTTTTGAATATCACGAAATAGAAATTTATGATGTTTTAAAAAGAGCCCATTTTTGACATCTTATAGTTAAAAACCACAGGTTTAAGCATCACACTTAGCTAGCGACATTCCTAAAGAGTTGTTCAAATTATTGTACAGTCAAACCTGTATTAAGAGACCACCTTTGGGGCAAAGAAAAAGTAGACTTGTAAGACAGATGACCTCTTAAAACAGGTTCAGTTCAAATTCTATGACAGGACAAGAAAAAGGTGATATTTGAATACAGGTGAATGCTTATTAGAGTTGACCGCTTGGGCAGGTTTGACTGTTTATTAGAGTTGACCGCTTGGGCAGGTTTGACTGTTTATTAGAGTTGACCGCTTGGCCAGGTTTGACTGCTTATTAGAGTTGACCGCTTGGGCAGGTTTGACTGCTTATTAGAGTTGACCGCTTGGGCAGGTTTGACTGTTTATTAGAGTTGACCGCTTGGCCAGGTTTGACTGCTTATTAGAGTTGACCGCTTGGCCAGGTTTTACTGCTTATTAGAGTTGACCGCTTGGGAAGGTTTGACTGTTTATTAGAGTTGACCGCTTGGGCAGGTTTGACTGTTTATTAGAGTTGACCGCTTGGGCAGGTAAGTTTGACTGTTTATTAGAGTTGACCGCTCGGGCAGGTTTGACTGTTTATTAGAGTTGACCGCTTGGGCAGGTTTTACTGTTTATTAGAGTTGACCACTTGCGCAAGTTTGACTGTTTATTAGAGTTGACCGCTTGGGCAGGTTTGACTGTTTATTGGAGTTGACCGCTTGGCCATGTTTGACTGTTTATTAGAGTTGACCGCTTGGGCAGGTTTTACTGCTTATTAGAGTTGACCGCTTGGCCAGGTTTTACTGCTTATTAGAGTTGACCGCTTGGGAAGGTTTGACTGTTTATTAGAGTTGACCGCTTGGGCAGGTTTGACTGTTTATTAGAGTTGACCGCTTGGGCAGGTAAGTTTGACTGTTTATTAGAGTTGACCGCTTGGGCAGGTTTGATTGTTTATTAGAGTTGACCGCTTGGGCAGGTTTGACTGTTTATTAGAGTTGACCGCTTGCGCAAGTTTGACTGTTTATTAGAGTTGACCGCTTGGGCAGGTTTGACTGTTTATTGGAGTTGACCGCTTGGCCATGTTTGACTGTTTATTAGAGTTGACCGCTTGGGCAGGTTTTACTGCTTATTAGAGTTGACCGCTTGGGCAGGTTTTACTGCTTATTAGAGTTGACCGCTTGGGCAGGTTTGACTGTTTATTAGAGTTGACCGCTTGGGCAGGTTTGACTGTTTATTAGAGTTGACCGCTTGCGCAAGTTTGACTGTTTATTAGAGTTGACCGCTTGGGCAGGTTTGACTGTTTATTGGAGTTGACCGCTTGGCCATGTTTGACTGTTTATTAGAGTTGACCGCTTGGGCAGGTTTTACTGCTTATTAGAGTTGACCGCTTGGCCAGGTTTTACTGCTTATTAGAGTTGACCGCTTGGGAAGGTTTGACTGTTTATTAGAGTTGACCGCTTGGGCAGGTTTGACTGTTTATTAGAGTTGACCGCTTGGGCAGGTAAGTTTGACTGTTTATTAGAGTTGACCGCTTGGGCAGGTTTGATTGTTTATTAGAGTTGACCGCTTGGGCAGGTTTGACTGCTTATTAGAGTTGACCGCTTGCGCAAGTTTGACTGTTTATTAGAGTTGACCGCTTGGGCAGGTTTGACTGTTTATTGGAGTTGACCACTTGGCCATGTTTGACTGTTTATTAGAGTTGACCGCTTGGGCAGGTTTTACTGCTTATTAGAGTTGACCGCTTGGGCAGGTTTTATTGCTTATTAGAGTTGACCGCTTGGGCAGGTTTTACTGCTTATTAGAGTTGACCGCTTGGGCAGGTTTGACTGTTTATTAGAGTTGACCGCTTGGGCAGGTTTGACTGTTTATTAGAGTTGACCGCTTGGGCAGGTTTGACTGTACATGTATAAGTAAAAACCACATGTATATGTTAAGGGCGTCCTACTTTGTATACACGTGTCTAATATTAAAGGGTGATACAGTTTACTAGTAGCTTGCCCATGGTCGGTGGTTCTCTCCGGGTACTCCGGCTTCTTCCACCACTAAAACTGGAGGACATGATATAGCTGAAATATTGCTGAAAGTGGCGTTAAACACCAAAAATTGAAAAAATCAGTCTAAGAATAAAAATTCTTCTCAAATTATCCATCGAACAGTTGTGTTATTGATGCAGTCCGTAATTATTAAATATATAAATCATAATTTTAAGGGTTATGCTTAGGGTAATGGTATTTAACGCCACTTTCCACAATATTTGAGTTAGATCATGACCGTCAATTTCATTAATGGAGGGAACCAGATACACGGAGAAAACCACTGACCTGCCGAAAGTCACTGCTAAACTTTATCACATAATGTTGTTCCGAGTACAAGCTGTCATGAGCGGTTTTCGAACTCACACCAACTACCATGCGATCACGGCCGACGGCCCCCATAAATTTAACATATGTAATAAAATGATAAGAATCGATTCACAATGTATGACGTAGAAAATAACATTTAACAGTGAAAGGAAAACTCCAGTCAGTTGAACAATAGTTATAATTCAATACATTGTAACTTTTTATTCGTAAATAACTAATTATTAAGCAAAAAACACCTTTATTAACATCAATATGCCCGATTACAAATATGAATATTTGGAATTTCCTGTCGTAGTTTACACAGGGTCGGTTTCATGATAGTTGAATAAATCATGTATCTGACCATTCGCAACATCGAGCCCTTTTGGTTATTTTTAAATATCAGATCAACTGCAATACAATGTTTACAATTTGTATATCGTCCTTATTTCTATTTCTTAATTTTCCCATCCCATGTTACATTTTCATAAAACATAGAGTTAATTGTATGGAAGGGATGGGGTATAATTTCATGCTTTACATGATTTGCGAAGGTCAAATAACTGTCACTTTTAACTCGCTTGATGGGTACCTGTAAAGTGCGAAACGAAATAGAAACGAAACGAAACGAAACGAAACGAAACCGAACGAAACGAAACGAAATCAAACAAAACGATACGAAACCGAACGAAACGAAACGAAACCGATCGAAACGAAACGAAACGAAATGTAACGTCGTTTCGTTTCGTTTCGTTTGATTTCGTTTCATTTCGTTTCGATCGGTTTCGTTTCGTTTCGTTTGATTTCGTTTGGTTTCGTTCGGTTTCATTTCGTTTGGTTCGGTTTCGTTTCGTTTCGTTTCGTTTCTATCTCGTTTTGCACTTTACAGGTACCCTCACTTGATGCGTACACGTGCTTTCTCCTTTTTTGTCACCAATGCTGTCGTACTTTCCCGTGTTTTTCGTGGTCACTGGTCGATGTGTTGACAAGGGTAGGATAGGTAATTACAAAAAAAAAATCTTCTCACACTTTCCCTTTTCGTTAGTGCAATAGAATGCTTGAGATGAAGTCATAATGATTTTGTAAATATCCAAAGATAAATATACTACGTTGTTTTACGATTTACATAATTTCTAATGATAAAATTGCAAATAATGGTAATAACAAAATTACCGAACTCCGAACAATCTGTCAAAGGGAAAGTCAAAACTCATAAGTATATAAACAGACAAAATCAGTCAACAACCGGAAAACTGTGAAAACCGTAATCAGGGGCGGATTTAGAGGGGCGTGCGGGGCGTGCGCCCCCCCTAAAATTCGCAAAGCATATGTTATGCAACGTTAATTAAGCAGTTCATCAAACAACTTTTTCATGAATGGTTAACTCGTGACCTGTAGTAAAATATTCCTACACATTGTAAATACACATTGGGTGTGTTCGTTGATTCATATATGGATTTGCCGACAATTTCCGCTTTTGTTTGTCTATAAACAAGAACGGTCAAATCATGTTTTCAATGAATGAATCGAACGACGAAAAGAAAAGCTCCATCCGGACGGGCAGTATTAACTAGAACCACCCGAAAGGACAAGCACCGAAAGTACAGACCAATTATTGAAATGAGGAATGCGTTAAAACTAAACCAATAGTTCTTTGAAGGGTTAAAATATCGTGATCTATCAGTCATGAGTTGAACAATTCGCATCACGGTTGTTCAAAAAAAGTTTTACTTTAGGTTCTTATAATCTGACAAAAATATACTGTTAACAATTATCCGACAAAATTAAGACTCAAAATCAAGTTTTTTTGGTCTGATAAAAATGGTATGGTTGGTTCAAAATTGTCATTCAAATAAATGTCTGTAATTCCTAAAATCCCCAGAGTTTCAGGCGGGCTTTGCCCCCCTGGGCCCCCTACCAGGGCCCCCCCCCCTAGGCCCCCTACCAGAGTTCTACCCTGGACCAGCTGGGGTTAAGCGGTCCCCAGACCCCTCGCCTACTCACGTCCCCCCCCCCCCTAACCACAAATCCTGGATCCGCCCCTGGTAATGACCCTGACTTGGTACAGGCATTTCTAAAGAAATGGTGGGTTGAATCAACTGATATACGATACTGCTTTGTGACGTCACAGCTCTTTCGGAAGAGCTTTAATTGCAGATATAATCCGAGAATGGATTATGCCTTTTGTCTCCTCACATTGAAGAGTTATAAAAAAAATGGCGAACCCGATTATTTGGTGATAAATACAACTTCAATCACCAAATTCTAACTTACGGTATACTATTTTTAACTTTCATAAACACAAATGTCTTTTATTTACTGCCATTTAAATTTTCACGCTAACTTGCTAAGACCATGGCGTTTTCCTTTAAAAAAAAAAGAAAAAAAACATATTTGCAAATCTTTGGATAATAAGAAATACGCGTGGTGTAAATGTGAAGAAGGTGCGTTCGGATTGTACTGTACACTGCATAGTTTTAAACTGTTTTTATTCTTTTTTTCTTGTGAAATCCTACATACATTGTATTTGCCTAAATATTCAACATCGTTTCAATCTATCTGGGTTTTTTTTTTTCTGGTGAACTCTTTCGTGCATCATTTTCATTATTGATGTAATCTAAAAATAGCATGGAAGTTTAGTAACACTTTTACGTAATGATAAATTCGCATCATTAACGATTTTATAATAAATAAAAAATTTAAACAATCATTAATCTGTCACTTTAAATAGTATTTGATATTATTCTTTCTAAAGGTCATACATTTGACATATTGACAAATTATTTCACATTTTGTGGTTAATACAAGCACTCTAAAACTGAAGATTTCACATTCATAGGCACATATTGGCACCAGATACCGTGCCAAAATAATAGTCTAAATCATCAAAAATCGCTTAATCGTGATACATAACGACCCCTCTAATTTTACGCAAGATGCAAAATTCAAGATGGAACGGAAAACAACAATTTATTTTCATCAAGATTTTGTAGAATGGTTGTCATTGAAATTAATAGCAGGGAGTTTTAATCACAAAGGGCGGTAACTCCAAAGGTTACTGTTAAAAATTCAGTTTAAAGTACCTATTTAGAATTATTGATATTTTAACAATAGAAGAATGTTCACGCTACTTAAGACCCTGGGCCGTGAGAAGAAAAGACAAGGTTGGAACTGACAACGAACAATGTTTTGATGGAAGATTATCTTAAATGATGTATTATTTATCATGTTTAAGGAATAATCACTAATGAAAAGCTTCATTACACGCACGTCAAAACAGCCTCTAGAGTATTTGGCTTGTTCGGGCAAACGATCTTCACGCCACGTTCCAATACATTTTTTGCGTAAATATATTTGTATTTGTGTGGTTGTTGACATAACGTTATGATGCAAGTTTAGGTGCGGTAATGTTTGTTGAAACTTGAAATATTAAAATTATGCGGTCAGCCACATTTTCTCTCAAACATTATTCTTGACATCTACACAACAATAAATTATATACTGAATATTTGAAGTACACCAAGCGCAAAATGGTAAAAAGGAAAAATATAAATAATAAAATAAACACACGGAACAGAAAACAATTAAATGTAACAGGAAGATCCGTTTCTAATAAAACGAAAACACCTTTTTAAAGTTTATTAACAAACACAAACAAAGAAAAATGCCAGTAGCAAAGAAAAGTCCCGATTTTCTTTTTGGATGCGAATCTAATGCAAATTTCATGCAAAGTAAAGTTAGGTTAAAATAAATAACCTCTCCTTGCGTATTTAAGACCATAAATAATTAGGTGTCACTGTATATGTCATAAGATGCAACATAAGTAATTTCTATTGTGTAGAATTTACATGTTTGTCAAAATGTCTTGACCACCTCATTTATCTCCCTTAGAGCGCAGGTGGCTTCCGAAGGGAAAAGGTGAAACAAGGTTACACCACAAGAACACGATAACAAACTAATGTTTGTACGTACTTATTATCACAAATTCGATTTATTTATTTATATATATAGTTTTAATAAGGGAAGTCTGTCTTGTGGTATTTTTGAAGGTTAAATTCAAGGTAAACTTAGTTACTATCGATCACAGGCCTTTTTGCGTATTTTTATTGTTGTATATGTATGATTCTACGAAAGAGGAGAAGGGTACACCTTTTTGGAATCAGATTTCAAAATATATATCCTGATCAAATTTCCCCATTGAAACTATGCTCTAAAATGTCACTCGCCATTCAAATAAAGATAAGAAAACGTATTTTTTTTTCCGAGTAAAAAAAAAACGTTTAAACACATTCCAAACGTACAAAACATTTGCCTTCCAGATTCACTTCCGGTTAGAAGATTAAGGGGAGTTTTCACTGTTTATTATCAAATTACATTTAGGCTATAAAAAGTTTTCGGAAATTTACTAACATAGAAAAAAACCATGGGGCGAAAAAGAAATCAAACGAAAAGTCGTCAAATGTCAATATACCTCTAACCATAACATGATAAATGAGGTCTCATTTTGACTTGTCATCCTTCAAACATTCCTCCCTATTCGTTCTACAAGAAAGGTAAGGGGGACTCCATTCACAACAGTGGGCTGTCGTGGTCGTGATCGCATGGTAGTTGGATTTACAGCTCCTTGTGCAATCAGTGCCTATCACCACTAAAGTTGCGAATTCAAACCCCGTTTCATGGCGAGCTGTACTCGACACAATATTGTAGTTTCTCCACCAATAAAGCTGACCGCGACGATATACCTGAAAAATTGCTGAAAGTGGCGTTAAACACAATAAACCAAACCAAACCAACAATTCTGCAGAAGATCAAATAGTTAATGAATGCTTGAAACACTCGTTTAATACAATTTCTGATATCTACGTTAAGCTATTTAGTGTTATTTTTAACAGTGGTATTTATATCAGAACAGTGGCTATTGGGAAATATCATTCCAGTTTACAAAAATAAAGGAAGTAAAGTAGATCCAATTTTTTTAGACCAATTACCATTATTAGCTGTTTTGGCAAATTATTTACATCGATTTTGAATACAAGGCTAAATGATTTTTCTGATGACTTCTAGCTGATTTGTGAAAATCAGGGAGGTTTTAGAAAAGGTTACTCCACAACTGATAATTTATTCATTTTACAAAAACAAATTATTTTACGCTTTTATAGATTTTGCTGCGGCTTTCGATACTGTTTGGAGGGATGGGTTGTGGAACAAACTTTTAATTAACCAAATTAATGGTAAAATGTATAATGTAATTTTTAATATGTACAATGGAAGTAAATCACGTGTTGTATATAATTGTAACAAAACTTAATATTTTGCTAGTAATGTTGGAGTCAGACAAGGGGAAAAATTATCTCCTTTTCTAATCTCTCTCTATTTGAATGATCTAGAACGATTTTTACATGATAGAAATTGTAAAGGTTTAGATTCCATAGCTAAAGATATTGAAGACGAATTAGATATTTTTCTTAGATTGTTTATATTACTATGCGCAGATGACACGGTGTTATTTTTTGATTCAGCGGAAGATCTCCAAGTACAGTTAAATAATTTTAGTGAATACTGTGACACATGGAGGTTAAAAGTTAATATTTCTAAAACAGACATTGTTGCTTTCACTAGAGCACGATTGCATCATTTTAAATTTTCATATAAAGGTTCTAATTTAGAAATTGTATTAAAAGTTTATATTTATCTTGGAATATTTTTTTCTAGTACTGACAGCTATTTGAACACAAAGAAAGAGATTGTTGGAAAAGCTACCAAAATTATGTATGAAGTATTAAAAAAGAGCAGAGTTCATAATATTTCAATAAAATGCCAGTATGATCAGTTTGATAAGATGGTAAAGCTTATTCTACTATACGGGTGTGAACTATGGGGTTTTGGTAATAATGATATAATTGAAAGGGCATATCCTATGTCTATTTATATAAAACTGCGTATGTTAATTTATTGGTCTAATCTAATAAATGGTAAAGATAGCAAACTATCACTCATTCTTTATAATAATATGTATATTAAAAATGTTCATGATCAATACCAGTCTTCTTGCATCTTAGATAATTGTGGTTTCAGTAATATCTGGAGAGCCAGGGAAATTTTAATTGTACATGGTTAAATATTACACTATTCGACCAGTTTCAACAAGAATGGCGATCAAATATGGAAAACTCGTCAAAATAGTTATGTTATAAATTATTTAAAGAAAATTTTGAACTTGAACCATATTTAGATATTTTTACGTATAAAAACAGAATCACATTTTGTAAATTTAGAACTGGTAATCATCGATTACCTATCGAAACAGGAAGATGGAATGGTATTGATCATGGAAATAGGCTGTGTAATATATGCACGGATGCAGAGATAGGTGATGAATTTCACTACATTCTTCAATGTAAATCTTTGGCAACTGAAAGAAAATTATACCCGAGTCAATATTTTACACGCAGAATCAATACTTTGAAATTTGGTCAATTATTCCAAATTTAAAATAAACCAAAACGAATGAAGCTGTGCAAATTCATTCGTGTCCTATAATATGATGCTAGTCCTACTTGTTAACCACATATCTCTGTCATCCAAATGAAATGATATTATTTCATTTGTGTTATTATTATTTAATTGTGTAGACCATCTTGTCTTGCTATGTGTATTTAATATCTATTTATGTTAAATTGGCAAATTTTCTGTACCACTGTTTAAACTATGGGTTTGTTTTATGAGAAATAAAGAATCTTATAAGAACTTTAGTAAAATAATAAATAAACAAATAAATTCATGCGTTTGGAACTAGAGTAAAATAATAAATAAATACGTCCATGCGTTAAAAACTGAAATAGAATAATTAATAAACAAATAAGTTCATATGTTAAGAACTTAAGTAAAATATTAAACAACTAAGTTCATGCTTTCGTTCAGAACTTAAGTAAAATATTAAACAACTAAGTTCATGCTTGCGTTCAGAACTTAAGTAAAATATTAAGCAACTAAGTTCATGCTTGCGTTCAGAACTTAAGTAAAATATTAAACAACTAAGTTCATGCTTGCGTTCAGAACTTAAGTAAAATATTAAACAAGTAAGTTCATGCTTGCGTTCAGAACTTAAGTAAAATATTAAACAACTAAGTTCATGCTTGCGTTCAGAACTTAAGTAAAATATTAAACTAAGTTCATGCTTGCGTTCAGAACTTTAGTAAAATATTAAACAACTAAGTTCATGCTTGCGTTCAGAACTTAAGTAAAATATTAAACAAATAAGTTCATACGTTAAGAACTTAAGTAAAATATTAAACAAATAAGTTCATGATTGCGTTCAGAACTTAAGTAATATAATAATTAAACAACTAAGTTCATGCGTTAAGAACGTTCTTATTTATCACAAATGTCCATACACGTCATTTTATCTCTATCGTTGTAAGTCCTTTTCATTTCAGTAGGCGGACAAAGTATGACGATTCTGTCCTCAAGGGACCTTGTTTAACGTAAAGCTTACTTTAAGAAACTGTTTGCCCTTAAGGTCAAATTTTACTTTTAGACCATGTTTGCCCTTTAGGTCAGGTTTTTTTCTTACAACACATGATTCATACATCATTCGTTCACTTGAGGTGTAAACTATTTTAATTCTTTATGACACAGATTAATGAAGATCAGCTGACCCCTTATTCAACACTGGTATTCTGGTGTAATCTTAAGGTAATAGGTAACTTTTGCTATAAATTGATAGCTCAAGCATATCAGGAAATAATTTTGGTTTTGTCTCATGGTGTTTAAAACCAATTTCAACAATATTGCAGTTATATCGTGCCGGTTAGTTTTATTGGCGGAGGAAACCAGAGTACCCGGAGAAAACCACCGACCTGTCGCAAGTCACTGACAAACTTTATCAGATAATGTTGTATCGAGTACACCTCGCCATGAACGGGGTTCGAACTCGCAACGTTAGTGGTGATTGCCACTGATTGCACAGGTAGTTGACAATCCAACTACCATACGATCAGGACCACGACGACCTCTTATTATGAAATACAAGTAAGTTATCAACGATTGATGAAGTGAATATCATTCAAGGCTCATTCTAACATCACCTCCTTCTTTCGGTATAATCTTATTAGCACATGCGCCGGTGAATGTGACTGACTTCATTGGCTGCATAAATTTTGTGCGACATTTTCCGGAAACGTAAATATAAATTACCGTCTGCCAATCAAAGTATACTACCGTATTTGTGCTCTTAGACATATCAGAATCGAAATAAATCATGGAAGCCAGAATGTGTTTGAGTTTTAACATGGATTGGCGGATATTAGTAAATTTTGTCCCTCGCTTCTGGCTCGGGATAAAATACTAATATCCGCCAATCCATGTTAAAACTCCCAACACATTATGGCTTCCATGATTTAACCAAGGATTCATTTTGGCATTATAAACACAACTATAATAGATGGAAAAATACGGCCACAGCGTAAAAATTGCGTAAACTGGATAAGGCAAGACGAAAAGGCAGATCGCCGATTTCAAAGTTTTGACAAGCCTGTGACAAACCGGCAACGGCGAAAGCTACAATCCTCCATGTAACCAAAATAGAGATAAATACCAAATCTCTGTGGTAGCACAGAAGAAAAACACCAAAATATGAGCTAACGTACAATGTGGGGATCCGACATGTCCCATGTTCATCTTCCCATATCCCGCCTCGTCCAACTGACACAATTTATTATTCATTCATAGAAATAAACATACAAACATAATCATTCAAAGAAAATATTCACACATTATATAATTATACAAAAAAGATGTAATTATCTATTAAAGTCTATTAACTTCATAACTTTAAATTGTCCATGAATTGGGAGTCACTATACAATCTATGAAACATTGCCTGCTAAGAAAAATTATACTCGCTCGTTTAATATCGATATTCGAAATCTGAATGTTCTTGAAGATAACTGGCCTATAATATAATCGGAAACAAATTTGAAATAACAAAGAATCAGTCATTGCATCACTTTCTCCCAATTGATGGTTTTCCGTATCATCGGGCTTCACACATACATGTACTGACTGCACGCAATATTGGTAATGCATTTTCGTCTGCAGGCATCTGTGTTCTGGTGCAACAAACGGATCTGAAAAAATCAACAAAGCAGCAGCAGTATATTCTCTTTTTGTTAGTTTAGGAGTGGGGGAGGTGGGACGGTGGGTGGGTGTTTTTTTGTTTTTTTTTAAAGAATACCGGCATCATTAAACTTGCTAATGCACGTAGTGACGTCACAATTCCAAGGGACAAAACAAGGTTTGGAATAAATAAAGAGCACCCATCGGACTTAGATTCCGGAAATTTGACAAAATCATATCCCCAAACTTCCCTTTTATTAAAAAAGTTTATCCTTATGTGATAAACTTTATTATTTCTTAAATAATCTTAATTCTAACATAACGTCCTTCTTTCGCTTTATAAACAAATGAGCGATTTATCGATTGGGTATAATCTCATTAGCACACACGCCTGTTCATGTGACTGACTTTTCCGTCGTAAATGTACATGTTAATGGATTATTGTCTGCTCGACTTTGGCAGCATATATTGTGTGCGACATTGTCCACAAACGTCAATATAAATTTTCGTCTTCCAATCAAAGTATACTGACGTATTTGTACTCTTAGACATTATCAGAATCGGTTTGGCGGATATTAGTAAATTTTATCTCTCGCCTCTGGCTCGGGATCAAATACTAATATCCACCAAGCCATGTTAAAACTCAAAGCACATTCTGGCTTCCATGATTTATTTCTTAATTATATTATGTCCTTTGTGAACACAGACCAATTGTTTTAGTATAGAACGTACAGCGGTAGTGAAGAGACCATCCGCAGTAGACAACTAATCTGTTCATGACACACTAGGATTTTCACTCTTGGCAACCGTAGTTATGCTGTATTCGTCAGGTTCTAGGTTTCAATGAAATAAATTCACCAAGTATTTGGCCGATCTTCTTACCTTCAATACGCGAGCACAATGAGTGTTACACGATGGACGCGTTTAGAGTTATATTGATAAAACAAATGATGCTGCAATGCCCAATAACCAGATCCAGAGGTTGGCCTGAATCGGTATTGCATATTCCACCAATGTTCCCATTGGAACTCCATGGTATATGAATAGGCCTGGTTTAAAGATTGTGGTAACACAACTTCGAAAGACTAGTGATTGGGGGCATATGTTGCAAGCAACATATATTCACTCTCACCTGCTTCATTGTTAGCAGTTCATTACGGTCAAAATCGCAAGGAGCAGGTGGTCTTGACCAGATGTCGTATCAGACATAGTAGATTGACCCATAGTTATTTATTAAATGATGAGGAACGACCAGAATGTATTCTGTGTAATTTCAATTGTTCACTTAAACATATTTTAATTGGCTGTGTAGATGTTGCTGATATTAGTCAGATATTCTACAACACTATATCTGATTTATTTACAAATGTCGCAGGCGACACAATTTTGAAATTTTAAAAAGAAATTAATTTATATACAAAACTATAGTTAGACAACACACATTCTAAAGATATGGTTGTATCCTTTTAATGTTTCTTTCATTTGTACATATAACACAATTGTTTTATAGACAAGTATGTTTTATTTCTATGGGTCTTATTGGTGTCTAAGTTAATATATAAATTTATTCACGCCACGATATAGCTGTAATGAAGTTTGCACAAACACAAATCAATCAATCAATCAATCAATCAATCAATCAATCAATCAATCAATCAATCAATCAATCAATCAATCAATCAATCAATCAATCAATCAATCAATCAATCAATCAATCAATCAATCAATCAATCAATCAATCAATCAATCAATCAATCAATCAATCAATCAAGCAAGCAAGCAAGCAAGCAAGCAAGCAAGCAAGCAAGCAAGCAAGCAAGCAAGCAAGCAAGCAATCAATCATGTTAGCAGTCCATTATATATGTATTAGGGGTATTGTTTTTATTCTGTATGATTTATTTATTTATTGAATTTTGAAATTGTTCTGACAGTGTAGTATTTTTTCACACTAATACACATTATGTTTTCCTAGTACAAACAAAACGCTGGAATTAGGATTGAATATTTCGCAACCGCAAGTGATAAAGTTTACCAGTTGCTTGCCCATGGTCGATGGTTCTCTCCGGGTATTCCGGCTTCTTCCACTACTAAAACTGGTCGCCATGATATAGCTGAAATATTGCTGGAAGTGGCGTTAAGCACCAAAAATTCAATCAATCAATCAACCAAATTAATACGAACATGATACATATTTACAATTACAGGAAATTTGCTGTCAATCCAAATAATTAATAGAATATTAACGAATATACAAAAAGCAATAAAAATAAACAAACAAACATTAACAATCAGACAGACACAAATACAAAATAAACAAAACCTGATGAATCTGAGATAGTGTATGCAATTATCCAATCAGAAACTCTATATCTTAGATACATTATTCTGATTGGGCGTTATTCCAGTACTAGTAAAAACTTGTATTCGAAAAGCATATGACTGTAAAACAATTGTTCCTTTAAGCTTACCAGGGCCCGGGTGGCTCAATGAGTTAGGTAGTTGGATTACCTAACAACTCATATAAGCCTATCACCAATACGGCGTGGGTGCGCGCCTGGCTTTGTAAATTACAAAAGGGTGTACTCTACTCGCAGTCGGAAGTGATAAAGTTTACCAGTTGCTTGCCCATGGTCGGTGGTTCTCTCCGGATACTCCGGATTCTTCCATCACTAAAACTGGTCGCCATGATATAGCTGAAATATTGCTGAAAGTGGCGCTAAACACCAAAAACCAAACCAAACCTTTAAGCTTACCATCTCCTGTCATCACCCATCTCTCTCTACACAAGCATTCTTAATATCTAATTTTTCAAATAAATAAGAAATAATAGTATACAATTATTCCAATTCGATGCCCATGAACTTCAACCTAAAATAATTACATTGGTAAAATGCAATCTCAATTGACAAAAGAAACACTGACAACACCCTGGATGATCTTTAACCTCACCACGATGACACAGACAGCCGATGGAAAACTATGTAAACGACATGGATCTCTCTCTTTCTCTCGATCGATCACTTAATAACTTGAACGCTTTAGCAGCTGATTGAAAACTACTGTCCTTTTGTGGTAGCTAGAGAACGATACAACAATTTGTAGAGGGTGGAGGTTAACAAATTATTGGAGTCCTATTATTTCTCTGATGGTATTTTATATTTTTCATTTTATTTACAACTATGTTGCCAGTGGTAATACCATGTAATTTAAGATGAGAGGTAAATGTTCGTTTTGTTGAAATTGTTGACCATCACTGTTTAAACTTTCCTTTCATAACAGTATGTATACCGCTTTGGTGGTGGAATAAGACTATACAATTGGTGATAGTAGCTACCCGGTAAGCACGCTGCATGTAGGAGTCTGGTTATGTAGGAATCGTACCAATGTATGAGCGATGAACGACATATATTTCTGAAAGCTGTAAGTCGGCAATATAAAAATCCAGTTCCGCGTGTTGGTCTAGTAAAATACAGACATCATGGCCGTGATCCTATGGTAGTTGGATTTACAACTACCTATGCAATCAGTGCCTATCACCACTGATGTTATGAGTTCGAATCTCGATCAGGGCGAGATGTACAACATTATGTGACATAGTTTGTCAGCGACTTGTGACAGGTCGGTTGTTTTCTCTGGGTCCCCCGGTTTCCTCTACCAATAAAACTGACAGCCACGATATAATTGAAATATTGTTGAAAGTGACGTTAAACATCAAACAAACAAACAGTATCATCTCATCCAATGTAACTTGGTTCTCGCCATTATATAACTGACAAGTTCTCGCCATTATATAACTGACAAGATGCTCACATGACGTCGAACACCACAGCCATTACTCCATCGTAAAATTATTTATGCAGTGATTCGTCGACGATTTGAAGTTGTTCGATATCAATTATATAACTAGATTGTATGGTAGTTGCATTTACAAGTACCTGTGCAATCAGTTCCCATCACCACTAAAATGTGAGTTCGAATCCAGCTCATGACAAGGTGTACTCGATACAACATTATGTGATAAAGTTTGTCAGTGACTTGCTGCATGTCGGTGCTTTTCTCCGTGTACTGACCGCTTCGATATACCCGAACTATTTTTGAAAGTGACATTAAACACCATAACCTTAACTCTAACTCTAACTCTATAAATAAAAACAAATAGTACTGAAGAACCAGTCAACCGTGTACGATTTTAGTAATTTCGTCATTCACGATATTTCACTAAATGTAGATCCTGTCCCTATCTAATTTCACATTGCGTACGTTTCGGAACAGTACATCAGGTTTAGTTCCGGTACATCCATTATAATGATGCGTATCCCGTGTCTTTCATAAAATCCCATTAAATTCGTTGATGTAGAAATTTAGTAAGTATGTAACACTATATAGCTGTTAATTTCATAAAATGTCATAAATATATAGAAGATGTACTTTTGAAAGCAGCCATATTTAACAGTAATTTACATTACCATTTATGCAAAACAAGGTCAAAGGTCGTGTCTTGTCACTTTTCAGATGTTAGCATTGTAACTGACATGTTGTTTCTACACAAATCTGTCCGGTTGTACGGAGTAATGTATTCCGAATGGCCTCGGGGTATATTCTCGGACAGAATGAGGTATCTGTGGTAGTACTGATATATTTAATTGAACGAATTTTGTCCTTACAAATCGAAAACAAAAAATTCGGGGGAAAAGACTTTAAAAATTATATTGAAAGTTGAAAACCCTATGGATTGGCATAAGAACACCGTCTAAATGACAAAATATGTGTATTTACGATATTTCTCTTTACCGAGCCTCAATTCTTGAATGCCTGGAGGCCAGATTTTGCTACATGGCATGTGATTTGATTAGAAGAGGTTGATGTTTACAGTTTTTATTTATGGTTAGATGTCAACTTTGCCAGGTTGTCTCATTATTTTCTTGTTTGTATATTCATCGCACAACAAGATTGTAACAGGTGCGCGTTGTCCACTAACTCTTTAAACAATTTGTCATCAGTCACGATTCGATTTAAAAGAATATGAAAAATGTTAGGAACATTTACTGACTGGTTAGCTTTCTATTGGGAAAAGGGGGCCGTCGTGGTCGTGATCGTATGGTAGTTGGATTTACAACTACCTGTGCAATCAGTGCATATCACCATTACTGTTTTGAGTTCGAACACCGTTCATGGCGAGGTGCACTCGATACAACATTGTGTGATGAAGTTTGTCAATGTCTTGGTTTTCTCCACCAGTAATACTAGCCGCT
The DNA here is from genome assembly GCA_963680875.1 of Bathymodiolus brooksi. NCBI lineage: Eukaryota > Metazoa > Mollusca > Bivalvia > Mytilida > Modiolidae > Bathymodiolus > Bathymodiolus brooksi. The sequence continues at coordinate 21,686,823 of OY804584.1, forward strand.
ACGATATAACTGAAATATTGTTGAAAGTGGCGATAAACACTATAAGCTAAACTACATTGGAAAAAACGCGTGGAACATTATTTTGTTTGTGGTGGTCATCTTTGTTGGATTGACATTTTATGTTTGCATGGTGATCTAAGGGGAAAAACTCGTATAAATGGGGTTTTTTTCAATAGAATATTTCAACTCTCCTGTTCCTGTGAACATTAATCTATCTCTTTATTATACGTATAGAATAATAACCACTTTCCAACTTTGTAAGGTCAAGTGTTGAAAAGATGTCACCCCAGGTGAACTCCAGATGATAGAAATATAACCTAATTTCGCGCTTCTGGGGACAAAATATCCGAAAGGGTCGTCCAGTGCTGGATTTACCTTTAGACTGTCTTATCTAGCGCCTCAAAATTTACGGGGCTTCCGGCCAAGGTGTATAATATTTTTGACACTGTCATTGGACTTTCAGACATATGCTGTCATAACGCACTGTAATCTCTACACAACCCGTCAGTAATTTTCCTTGCACAGCTGCACTCCTTTATTCAAATTGATTAAACACTCAAACACTCTTTAATCTTCCTCTAGTTGTGAGTGTGGGGGATTGGGATGGGCCAAGTGAAATAGCCTAGGACCTCTCTTCATCTAATTTGGCACCGGGGTCGTCCACTAGTTGTGTGGGACAAATCAATTATACCACTAGCCCTTAGGACCGTACCTGAATGAATGGATGTCTCGTATATGTCATGCCTCGCTCTTTGCACGAAAAGGACAACTTTCAACAGCTCGCGGTGAACAATAATCGTTGGTGGTCCGTTTGCAGTCCATTTTCGTTGTCTGAGAGCTTGCTTATGGCTGTCGGAACATACGTCCATGGACCCACCACCGGGCCACATTCTTTGCCTACGTGATGTATTTTTGTAAATTTGTTCCTGTCTTGAATTTATCGTATATGAGTTCAACAATCATTCAATCAATCAATTAATCAATCAAAAGGTTGTTTACAGATTGAAAAACTGCTGACAAATAGAAAGGACTTGTATCCATAATCATATTGGGAAAGTGGCGGCCATAAACCAACCATATCATAACCAACCACCATCAAAGTGAAATCATTCGTCTAATTATTTAAATAAATTATAAACCATAGCGCTGTTTTTTCCATATTAAAATCTCAGATTTACATTATGGTTTGGTTTATGGCGTTTAACGCCACTTTTCGCGGTATTTCAGCGATATCGTGGTGTGAACAAATTTTATATATAAGACACCTACAAGACCATAAAGTGACATGTGTACTTTTCGAAAGGAATTGACTTAATGATAATAGTAAGCGTTTGTTATATTAACATATATGTAAATTTTATTAGTTTCTGATCTTATACAAATATTGTCTTCTAGTTTTTAGTTCACATTTTCAACGAACCGCACCGATGGTGAAATGGTTAGCGTGCTCACCTCGGGTGTGGTAGATCGTGGGTTCGAGCTCCGGTCGGTTCGATTTTATATATATTTTTGGTGTTTTAACGCCACTTTCAGCAATATTTCAGCTATACATGGCGACCAGTTTTAGTGGTGGAAGAAGCCGGACTACCCGGAGAGAACCACCGACCATGGGCAAGCAACTGGTAAACACTTGTGGCTACGAGTCGAGTGCACCCTTTTTGTAATTCATAAAGCAGGGCGCGAACCCATGTCGTATTGGTGTTATGCTTGTATGAGTTGTTAGGTAATCCAACTATCTAGCTCATTGAGCCACCCGGGGCCCTGCCGGTCGGGTCGAACCGAAGATTCTGAGTTGTATATTTGCTGCTTCTCCGCTAAGAACGCAACACAAAGAAGTTAAAGCAAGACTGGTTAGAATTTTTTAATAATCTATTCCGCGAGGATGGTGTAATTGCTAGCTGTGGTAATTCGTGGTTCCGAGCCCCAGTACGGTGAAGCAAAAACCAATAAAAATGATATTTGCAGTTTTCCGTTATAGCAAGCAGCATTAAGGATGATAGTGTTTAATGCCACTTTCAACAATATTTGAGTTATATCGTGGTGGTAAGTTTGATTGGTGGAGGAAACCGGAGTACGCGGAGAAAACCACCGACCTGCCGGAAGTCACTGACAAAATTGTATCACATAATGTTGTATCGGGTACACCTCGCCTGAGGTGGGGGGGGGGGGGGAGGCGGGGGGAGGGTCGAATGCAACATTAATGAGTAAGAACAAAGACTGGTTGAATCGTAATAAAGATGACGAATGGAACGACACGTCTACATGTGGACTATTATTTCAGTGAGCACGCGTTATCAAAATCAAACTAAGCGTGTTGGTCTAGTACAAAGCGGACATCATCATCATCTCATTGAATTTAACTTGTTCTCGTCATGATATAGCTGCAAAATTGTTCACTTGGTGCTAAACAACAATCGCTCACACATCTTTATCTGCCTGCAAAAGGATGGCTGTTCAGTGGTTTAATTTGATGTATATAGTCCGAACCTATGCTACCGCGGGTTCTATGATACAGTGTATTCACGTGTTATTTCAACCAATTTTTGCCACCATAATCTTAAAACTTACCTACCACGGTTCAGTAAGACCACGATATATGTTTTTTGATTGTAGTGCACAAAAATGTGAACATATTTTGGATGATTCCTTTATTTCTCTTGTTTTCCTTTTGTGTGTGTGTTATCTCCGTGATTTGAAAATCAAGTTATATATGAATTAATGGGCGAAATATGAACACAAATCAGCTCACTTAACAATAAGTCAAAGTGTAAATTAAGATTTAATGGTTACCTGTAGGTTATGTTTTACCTGTTTTATTTATCAAAACTGTCGGAAATGATATTTATTCGTTTTGTAGGAAATTGAAGTAAAAAATTCGGATAAGATTTGAAATTTTCGGAAATGTAATACGTTCCTACATTTATTACAGTTAGGTATTTAAAGGCTGGTAATAAGACAATACATTACAATTATTCTATTATAAAACCAGAAAAAATATCAATTAAAATATATATATATATATGAGAGACTTTAATTATATATATATATAACTATTCAACAGTTTTTACATTCAAATATGACTGTTTAGTTTAAAAAATATTTTAAATCTTTCTTAAATAATTTAAAAAAAAATGCATTTGATCATTGAATTTTCCGCGCCAATTTTCTAGATAACTGCTGTCTGTCAAATATGCGTAATGATTTCATATCATGTGACAGCTGTCTTTTCATAATATTGCATTTTTTTGTTGGTATCGAATGAACATTAATATTTAAAAAATGCACAAAAAAATTATTGATTATTCTACTAATTTAAAAATTATATAAAAGTCAATTTTGGCGCGGATTTTAACAGATCATTTTCTGCCGTGTCGTTTTATTACCTGTTCATAACACGAGAAGATAATTAAATATGATATTTAATAATTACACCTGTCTTTAAAAATATCATGCAGTTTGGCTTTGCAATCGATTTAACATGACTATATAAAGATTAATTTGTAACCAGATTATTTAATACAATAAACTTATCGTATTGCGATGTAGTCTAGGTCGTAAATTGCTGTCTGAAAGTTGCTGGAGGCATTCGCGTGTCAGCTGGTTTTCAATCAATGTAAAAAAATATATTGTTTACATGGTTTAAATCATTTTATTGAAATATAGTCTTCGTATCATAAGTGAACTGTGACATTGATATACGGTCATGAGTTATCCCTCCGTATATTGTATCATATTAATTTGGTATAAACCATACACAGCAGCTTGATACTGGATGTTGTCAAATATTAATTTGAGGATCTTATTTAGCTGAATTACAAGATAACATATGCATATACATAACAACGCTATAAAGTTAGATTTTATATTCAGTGAACAAAAAATCCAAAGAACGACATTCCTTATATTTATGTTCCTCGTCTTACTAGCACATCATAGCGCTTTATCCCTTGGAATTACAACTACCTGTGAAATCACCACTAAAGTTGTGAATTCGAATCCTGCTCATGGCGAGGTGTACTCGATACAACTTTATGTGATAGAATGTGTCAGGGACTTGCGGTAGATGGTTGTTTTCTCCTGGTATTCCGCTTTCCTCCACCAACAAACCTGACCACCATGATATTTATAACTGAAATATTGTTGAAAGTGGCGTTAAACTCCATAACTCTAAACCTTTATCCCTTAATCGTTATATTTGTTGTGCAATAAAGATATACGAATAAATATTTGCTTTATTTGTCTAAATTACAAACAACAGTTTTTTACGGTATCAGTATAGCGTGGGCGTGAAAAGGGACACCTTTGATAACGATTGGAATGACGCTTGTTTCTCATTTTTCATTAAAATTTATGAGTTGTTTTGCACTTTTAAAACAGTGATTGCATTTCACACGCAATTCATGCATATTCCTGTAGGAATAACAAATACTTGCACTCGCGTGGAAATAGGCCAGAAAGCTCACCGAATTCTCTCTTTTCAATGTTTCTAAAGATTGCACAAATATTGTTTTATATTTTGGGACAATACACATGTAGGTATATTGTATATCAATGAAGAATAATAATAAAAAAAAAAAAAAGCGGTAACTATATCCTGCAGTTGAGGCTCATATCGTACAGTTGAGGCTTGTATCCTGCACCAGAGGTCCATATCCTTTAGTTGAGGTTTCTATCCTGCATCTCGAGGCCCATATCGTGCAGACTAGGCCACTATAATACACTTGAGGCAAATGTCCTGCAGGTGAGGCCTCTATCCTGTACACGAGGTATATACCTTTCGACCGAGGCTACTATAATGCAGTCCAATAACTACTATGCTAAATGAACGCTATTTAAAGTTTTGAATAAGCATAAAATACTGTTAATTAATTTGTCTTTGTCTACAAACTGTGCAAAATATAAATACATCGCGTTAGATTTACCCGCTAATGCTTAAGAACGCTGCACCGGTTTATTCCCCGAACGCCTATTCGAATATAACAATACCTAATTAAGAAAGGGGATTAGGGGCCCTTCTAAGGGGTTTATCATTTTAATCACGTTGAACAAATATATGTTTGTTTTATGTTTAACTTTATATACCACAAATTAAAGCTTTACATGTCCAAAATGTTTTTATACTGACCTTTTTGTACTTAGATTTATGATCATGCGGAAACATATCACCTTTCAATTTAAATGTTTGATTGGCGAGTTTTAGTTTCTGTAAAGTTACCCGGGAGTTACATGTACATGTATACCCTCAATCTGAGTGAGCGAGAGATTATCGTTTAATGCCTATTGAGCCATTTTTCAGCTATTTCATGTCGAGAACAAGTTATATGTTGACGAGATGATGACGAGGTCCACATTGTACTAGACCAACTCGCTTAGTTAGATTTGTATTGTGCAAGCTTACTGAAACAACAATTCACTGGTAGACATGTCGCTCCACTCCGACACATTATTCTGATTCTGATCCAACCAATATTTGCTCTTTCTCCTCTAATGCTGTCTGCTTAGCAATAGCGGAGAAGTAACAAATACCAATTGTATAGTCCTTAGTCTGACCCGACCGGCGCTCGAGGAGTACACGGTAACCATTACACCACCGATGTGATCGAAACTCTATGTGATAGTGGGCACGTTACTTATGATCTTCGATATACACAAAACAAGTATGAAATGTGTAAGCTATTAAAATCTTTATTGACGTGTGTCTCGGCTCATTTATATGCGCTCAATTAGGTCAGATCTTGAAATGTGTCATTATATAATTCAGATTTGATTTTGATTTGATTTTTGGTCTTTTAACGGCATTTTCAGCAATATTTCAGCTATATCATGGCGACCAGTTTTAGTGGTGGAAGAAGTCGGAGTACCCGGAGAGAACCACCGACCATGGGCAAGCTACTGGTAAACGTTATCACTTGCGGCTGCGAATCGAATGCACCATTTTTGTAATTTACAAAGTTGGGCGCGAACCCACGCCGTTTTGTTGATCCAACTACCTAATTCAATGAGCCACCCCGGCCCTCTATATAATTCAGTACAGTGTCATTCATTACATAACATTTAAAAAAGAGTTTAAATTTCAGACGTTTAAATTTATACCAGTTGTCAAGTCTTGACGTTTCTCCTCTTGATATGTGATCTGTACTATAATTTCTCCTTAAATGTCATAAACCTTCTCTTCAATCAAGCCAGTCGTAGAATTTGACAGAATTAACAAAATCATCTAGAAAATTAAGATACATGGATGTTGAATGCCTTGCATGATACTATGAATATCAAAAAGAGGCTGTCGTGGTCATGATCGTATTGTAGATGGATTTATTAAATAATATGTAAATATCTGTCTTATTATGATAAAATCTGCCTGACTAATACGGTTTTAATTTTTCCTCTCATATTAATTGTCTATTTTAATACGGCATTTCGGCCCCGGGCCAATAAGTACAAACCTGGGGCCAATACGAATAAATTCGCTTCCGGTTTTAATTCGAGCTGCATTTTACATAAAGGAGTTCATTTCAAAACTTTCTCTTTTGCATAATTGTACAAATGAAGAATCATATTTTATTCAAAATCATGTTTTCATATGATATCGTCTTCAGCAGTTCGAGGGGATAATACAGTTTAGGGGAAGGAAACATGTGTTGTCATAGGTGCGTTCCGAATACAGTTGGTGGCAAAACATATAGGTGCGTTCAGAGTACTGCTGTTGGTGGCAAAATGTTACATAGGTAAAAGTAATCACCATTGTCAAGCCAGTTAGTAACACTATATTATTGGTCATTATTAGTGCCCTAAAAACCATGCTCATACGGCCCTGTCAATATATCCATACGGCCCTGTTCATTTATGCATACGGCCCTGGTAAAATATTCATACGGCCCTGTCATACGGACCAGTTAGATTATTTAATAAAAGTGTTACGAACTGGCTGTTTCTGTATTGGCCCTGGTATAGATTCGAGGTTAGCGGGCCTCGGGGCCAATACTGCTAACCTCGAATCTATACCAGGGCCAATATAGAAACAGCCAGTTAGTAACACTATAATACAACTGTCTATGCAATCTGTGCCTATCACCACTAACGTTGTGAGTTCGAATCCCGCTCATGGCGAGGTGTACTCGATTCAACATTATGAAATAAAGGTTGTCAGTGACTTGAGGTAGGTCGGTGGTTTTCTCCCCGTGTACTCCGCTTTCTTCCACCAATAAAACTGACCTCCACGATATAACTGAAATATTGTTGGAAGTCGCATCATAACCATAACCCCCAAAAATCACATCGTAAGGGAACCGACCTCATTAGTTGGAGTCCAGGTCGAGTCAAGTAAATGATCACATCGTAAGGGAACCGACCTCATTAGTTGGAGCCCTGGTAGAGTCGAGTAAATGATCACATCGTAAGGGAACCGACCTCATTAGTTGGAGTCCTGGTAGAGTCGAGTAAATGATCACATCGTAAGGGTACCGACCTCGTTAGTTGGAGCCCTGGTCGAGTCAAGTAAATGATCACATCGTAAGGGTACCGACCTCATTAGTTGGAGTCCTGGTCGTGTCAAGTAAATGATCACATCGTAAGGGTACCGACCTCATTAGTTGGAGCCCTGGTCGTGTCAAGTAAATGATCACATCGTAAGGGTACCGACCTCATTAGTTGGAGTCCTGGTCGTGTCAAGTAAATGATCACATCGTAAGGGTACATACCTCATTAGTTGGAGCCCTGGTCGAGTCAAGTAAATGATCACATCATAAGGGTACCGATCTCATTAGTTGGAGCCCTGGTCGAGTCAAGTAAATGATAACATCGTAAGGGTACCGACCTCATTAGTTGGAACCCTGGTCGAGTTAAGTAAATGATCACATTGTAAGGGTACAGATCTCATTAGTTGGAGCCCTGGTCGAGTCAAGTAAATGATCACATCATGAGGGTACAGACCTCTTTAGTTGGAGCCCTGGTCGAGTCAAGTAAATGATCAGATTGTAAGGGTACCAACCTCATTAGATGCAGTCCTGGTCGAGTCAAGTAAATGATCACATCGTAAGGGTACCGACCTCGTTAGTTGGAGCCCTGTTCGAGTCAAGTCAATGATCACATCGTAAGGGTACCGACCTCATTAGTTGGAGCCCTGGTCGAGTCATGTAAATGATCACATCGTAAGGGTACCGACCTCGTTAGTTGGAGCCCTGGTCGAGTCATGTAAATAATCACATCGTAAGGGTACCGACCTCATTAGTTGGAGCCCTGGTCGAGTCATGTAAATGATCACATCGTAAGGGTACCGACCTCATTAGTTGGAGCCCTGGTCGAGTCATGTAAATGATCACATCGTAACGGTACCGACCTCATTAGTTGGAGTCCTGGTCGTGTCAAGTAAATGATCACATCGTATGGTTACCGACCTCGTTAGTTGGAGCCCTGGTCGAGTCAAGTAAATGATCACATCGTAAGGGTACAGACCTCATTAGTTGGAGCCCTGGTCGAGTCAAGTAAATGATCACATCATAAGGGTACCGATCTCATTAGTTGGAGCCCTGGTCGAGTCAAGTAAATGATAACATCGTAAGGGTACCGACCTCATTAGTTGGAACCCTGGTCGAGTTAAGTAAATGATCACATTGTAAGGGTACAGATCTCATTAGTTGGAGCCCTGGTCGAGTCAAGTAAATGATCACATCGTAAGGGTACAGACCTCATTAGTTGGAGCCCTGGTCGAGCCAGGTAAATGATCACATCATGAGGGTACATACCTCTTTAGTTGGAGCCCTGGTCGAGTCAAGTAAATGATCAGATTGTAAGGGTACCAACCTCATTAGATGCAGTCCTGGTCGAGTCAAGTAAATGATCACATCGTAAGGGTACCGACCTCGTTAGTTGGAGCCCTGTTCGAGTCAAGTCAATGATCACATCGTAAGGGTACCGACCTCATTAGTTGGAGCCCTGGTCGAGTCATGTAAATGATCACATCGTAAGGGTACCGACCTCGTTAGTTGGAGCCCTGGTCGAGTCATGTAAATAATCACATCGTAAGGGTACCGACCTCATTAGTTGGAGCCCTGGTCGAGTCATGTAAATGATCACATCGTAAGGGTACCGACCTCATTAGTTGGAGCCCTGGTCGAGTCATGTAAATGATCACATCGTAAGGGTACCGACCTCATTAGTTGGAGCCCTGGTCGAGTCAAGTAAATGATCACATCGTAAGGGTACCGACCTCGTTAGTTGGAGCCCTGGTCGAGTCAAGTAAATGATCACATCGTAAGGGTACCGTCTTCATTAGTTGAAGCCCTGGTCGAGTCAAGTAAATGATCACATCGTAAGAGTACCGACCTCATTAGTTGGAGCCCTGGTCGAGTCAAGTAAATGATCACATCGTAAGGGTACCGACCTCATTAGTTGGAGCCCTGGTCGAGTCAAGTAAATGATCACATCGTAAGGGTACCGACCTCGTTAGTTGGAGCCCTGGTCGAGTCAAGTAAATGATCACATTGTAAGGGTACCGACCTCATTAGTTGGAGTCCTGGTCGAATCAAGTAAATGATCACATCGTAAGGGTACCGACCTCGTTAGTTGGAGCCCTGGTCGAGTCAAGTAAATGATCACATCGTAAGGGTACCGACCTCATTAGTTGGAGTCCTCGTCGAGTCAAGTAAATGATCACATCGTAAGGGTACCGACCTCATTAGTTGGAACCCTGGTCGAGTCAAGTAAATCAACACATCGTAAGGGTACCCACCTCATTAGTTGGAGCCCTAGTCGATTCAAGTAAATGATCACTTCGTAAGGGTACCGACCTCATTAGTTGGAGTCCTGGTCGAGTCAAGTAAATGATCACATCTTGAGGGTACTGACCTCATTAGTTGGAGCCCTGGTCGAGTCAAGTAAATGATCACATCGTAAGGGTACCCACCTCATTAGTTGGAGCCCTGGTCGAGTCAAGTAAATGATCACATCGTAAGGGTACTGACCTCATTAGTTGGAGCCCTGGTCGAGTCAAGTAAATGGAAACCCTGACTCTCTTACAACTAATTGGTTCTTTCATGTATGTATAATGCCAGCTGTGACTACGATTTGTTATTTTCGATACATGTATCGCTTTTTCTGATTTTGAGAATTAATTTTTTTTCTGGATATATCATTTTGCTAAATGTGCATGCAATGTCAACCAAAATGGTTATTGTGGCAACTACATATTGCAACCAGACCCAATTGATGGAAAAAACGCATGAGTGATGTAATAGTTATCGTGCTCGCCTCGAGTGATGTAATGGTTATCGTGCTCGCCTCGAGTGATGTAATGGTTATCGTGCTCGCCTCGAGTGATGTAATAGTTATCGTGCTCGCCTCGAGTGATGTAATAGTTATCGTGCTCGCCTCGAGTGATGTAATAGTTATCGTGCTCGCCTCGAGTGATGTAATGGTTATCGTGCTCGCCTCGATTGATGTAATAGTTATCGTGCTCGCCTCGAGTGATGTAATAGTTATCGTGCTCGCCTCGAGTGATGTAATAGTTATCGTGCTCGCCTCGAGTGATGTAATGGTTATCGTGCTCGCCTCGAGTGATGTAATGGTTATCGTGCTCGCCTCGAGTGATGTAATGGTTATCGTGCTCGCCTCGATTGATGTAATAGTTATCGTGCTCGCCTCGATTGATGTAATAGTTATCGTGCTCGCCTCGAGTGATGTAATAGTTATCGTGCTCGCCTCGAGTGATGTAATAGTTATCGTGATCGCCTCGAGTAATGTAATAGTTATCGTGATTGCCTCGAGTGATGTAATAGTTATCATGCTCGCCTCGAGTGATGTAATAGTTATCATGCTCGCCTCGAGTGATGTAATAGTTATCATGCTCGCCTCGAGTGATGTAATAGTTATCGTGCTCGCCTCGAGTGATGTAATAGTTATCGTGCTCGTCCCGAGTGATGTAATAGTTATCGTGATTGCCTTGAGTAATGTAATAGTTATCGTGATTGCCTCGAGTGATGTAATAGTTATCATGCTCGCCTCGAGTGATGTAATAGTTATCGTGATTGCCTCGAGTGATGTAATAGTTATCGTGATCGCCTCGAGTGATGTAATAGTTATCGTGATTGCCTCGAGTGATGTAATAGTTATCATGCTCGCCTCGAGTGATGTAATAGTTATCGTGATCGCCTCGAGTGATGTAATAGTTATCGTGATCGCCTCGAGTGATGTAATAGTTGTCGTGATTGCCTCGAGTGATGTAATAGTTATCGTGATCGCCTCGAGTGATGTAATAGTTATCGTGCTCGCCTCGAGTGATGTAATAGTTATCGTGCTCGCCTCGAGTGATGTAATGGTTATCGTGCTCGCCTCGAGTGATGTAATAGTAATCGTGCTCGCCTCGAGTGATATAATGGTTATCGTGCTCGCCTCGAGTGATGTAATGGTTATCGTGCTCGCCTCGATTGATGTAATAGTTATCGTGCTCGCCTCGAGTGATGTAATAGTTATCGTGCTCGCCTCGAGTGATGTAATAGTTATCGTGCTCGCCTCGAGTGATGTAATAGTTATCGTGATTGCCTCGAGTGATGTAATAGTAATCGTGCTCGCCTCGAGTGATGTAATGGTTATCGTGCTCGCCTCGAGTGATGTAATGGTTATCGTGCTCGCCTCGAGTGATGTAATAGTTATCGTGCTCGCCTCGAGTGATGTAATAGTTATCGTGCTCGCCTCGAGTGATGAAATGGTTATCGTGCTCGCCTCCAGTGATGTAATGGTTATCGTTCTCGCCTCGAGTGATGTAATGGTTATCGTGCTCGCCTCGAGTGATGTAATGGTTATCGTGCTCGCCTCCAGTGATGTAATAGTTATCGTGCTCGCCTCCAGTGATGTAATAGTTATCGTGCTCGCCTCGAGTGATGTAATAGTTATCGTGCTCGCCTCCAGTGATGTAATGGTTATCGTGGTCGCCTCGAGTGATGAAATGGTTATCGTGCTCGCCTCCAGTGATGTAATGGTTATCGTTCTCGCCTCGAGTGATGTAATAGTTATCGTGCTCGCCTCCAGTGATGTAATAGTTATCGTGCTCGCCTCGAGTGATGTAATGGTTATCGTGGTCGCCTCGAGTGATGAAATGGTTATCGTGCTCGCCTCGAGTGATGTAATAGTTATCGTGCTCGCCCCCAGTGATGTAATAGTTATCGTGCTCGCCTCCAGTGATGTAATAGTTATCGTGCTCACCTCGAGTGGTGTAATAGTTATCGTGCTCGCATCGAGTGATGTAATAGTTATCGTGCTCGCCTCGAGTGATGTAATGGTTATCGTGCTCGCCTCCAGTGATGTAATAGTTATCGTGCTCGCCTCGAGTGATGTAATAGTTATCGTGATCGCCTCGAGTGATGTACTGATTATCGTGCTCGCCTCGAGTGATTTAATAGTTATCGTGCTCGCCTCGAGTGATGTTATAGTTATCGTGCTCGCCTCGAGTGATGTAATAGTTATCGTGATCGCCTCGAGTGATGTAATGGTTATCCTGGTCGCCTCAAGTGATGTAATGGTTATCGTGCTCGCCTCGAGTGATGTAATGGTTATCGTTCTCGCCTCGAGTGATGTAATAGTAATCGTGCTCGCCTCGAGTGATGTAATGGTTATCGTGCTCGCCTCGAGTGATGTAATAGTTATCGTGCTCGCCTCGAGTGATGTAATAGTTGTCGTGCTCGCCTCGAGTGATGTAATGGTTATCGTGCTCGCCTCGAGTGATGTAATGTTTATCGTGCTCGCCTCGAGTGATGTAATAGTTATCGTGCTCGCCTCGAGTGATATAATGGTTATCGTGCTCGCCTCGAGTGATGTAATGGTTATCCTGGTCGGCTTGAGTGATGTAATAGTTATCATGCTCGCCTCGAGTGATGTAATAGTTATCGTGTTCGCCTTGAGTGATGTAATGGTTATCGTGCTCGCATCGAGTGATGTAATGGTTATCGTGCTCGCCTCGAGGGATGTAATGGTTATCGTGCTCGCCTCGAGTGATGTAATGGTTATCGTGCTCGCCTCGAGTGATGTAATAGTTATCGTGCTCGCCTCGAGTGATGTAATGGTTATCGTGCTCGCCTCGAGTAATGTAATAGTTATCGTGCTCGCCTCGAGTGATGTAATAGTTATCGTGCTCGCCTCAAGTGATGTAATGGTTATCGTGCTCGCCTCGAGTGATGTAATGGTTATCGTTCTCGCCTCGAGTGATGTAATAGTAATCGTGCTCGCCTCGAGTGATGTAATGGTTATCGTGCTCGCCTCGAGGGATGTAATAGTTATCGTGCTCGCCTCGAGTGATGTAATAGTTATCGTGCTCGCCTCGAGTGATGTAATAGTTCCTCGTGCTCGCCTCGAGTGATGTAATAGTTATCGTGCTCACCTCGAGTGATGTAATAGTTATCGTGCTCGCCTCGAGTGATATAATAGTTATCGTGCTCGCCTCGAGTGATGTAATAGTTATCGTGCTCGCCTCGAGTGATGTAATGGTTATCGTTCTCACCTCGAGTGATGTAATGGTTATCGTTCTCGCCTCGAGTGATGTAATGGTTATCGTGCTCATCTCGAGTGATGTAATAGTTATCGTGCTCGCCTCGAGTGATGTAATGGTTATCGTGCTCGCCTCGAGTGATGTAATAGTTATCGTGCTCGCCTCGAGTGATGTAATGGTTATCGTGCTCGCCTCGAGTGATGTAATAGTTATCTTGCTCACCTCGAGTGATGTAATGGTTATCGTTCTCGCCTCGAGTGATGTAATAGTTATCGTGCTCGCCTCGAGTGATGTAATGGTTATCGTGGTCGCCTCAAGTGATGTAATGGTTATCGTGCTCGCCTCGAGTGATGTAATAGTTATCGTTCTCGACTCGAGTGATGTAATGGTTATCGTGCTCGCCTCGAGTGATGTAATGGTTATCGTTCTCGCCTCGAGTGATGTAATAGTAATCGTGCTCGCCTCGAGTGATGTAATGGTTATCGTGCTCGCCTCGAGTGATGTAATAGTTATCGTGCTCGCCTCGAGTGATGTAATAGTTATCGTGCTCGCCTCGAGTGATGTAATGGTTATCGTGCTCGCCTCGAGTAATGTAATAGTTATCGTGCTCGCCTCGAGTGATGTAATGGTTATCGTGGTCGCCTCAAGTGATGTAATGGTTATCGTGCTCGCCTCGAGTGATGTAATAGTTATCGTTCTCGACTCGAGTGATGTAATAGTAATCGTGCTCGCCTCGAGTGATGTAATGGTTATCGTGCTCGCCTCGAGGGATGTAATAGTTATCGTGCTCGCCTCGAGTGATGTAATAGTTATCGTGCTCGCCTCGAGTGATGTAATAGTTATCGTGCTCGCCTCGAGTGATGTAATCGTTATCGTGCTCGCCTCGAGTGATGTAATAGTTATCGTGCTCGCCTCGATTGATGTAATGGTTATCGTGATCGCCTCGAGTGATGTAATAGTTGTCGTGCTCGCCTCGAGTAATGTAATAGTTATCGTGCTCGCCTCGAGTGATGTAATGGTTATCGTGCTCGCCTCGAGTGATGTAATAGTAATCGTGCTCGCCTCGAGTGATATAATGGTTATCGTGCTCGCCTCGAGTGATGTAATGGTTATCGTGCTCGCCTCGATTGATGTAATAGTTATCGTGCTCGCCTCGAGTGATGTAATGGTTATCGTGCTCGCCTCGAGTGATGTAATGGTTATCGTGCTCGCCTCGAGTGATGTAATAGTTATCGTGCTCGCCTCGATTGATGTAATAGTTATCGTGCTCGCCTCGAGTGATGTAATAGTTATCGTGCTCGCCTCGAGTGATGTAATAGTTATCGTGCTCGCCTCGAGTGATGTAATAGTTATCGTGATTGCCTCGAGTGATGTAATAGTAATCGTGCTCGCCTCGAGTGATGTAATGGTTATCGTGCTCGCCTCGAGTGATGTAATGGTTATCGTGCTCGCCTCGAGTGATGTAATAGTTATCGTGATCGCTTCGAGTGATGTAATAGTTATCGTGCTCGCCTCGAGTGATGAAATGGTTATCGTGCTCGCCTCCAGTGATGTAATGGTTATCGTTCTCGCCTCGAGTGATGTAATGGTTATCGTGCTCGCCTCCAGTGATGTAATAGTTATCGTGCTCGCCTCCAGTGATGTAATAGTTATCGTGCTCGCCTCGAGTGATGTAATGGTTATCGTGCTCGCCTCCAGTGATGTAATGGTTATCGTGGTCGCCTCGAGTGATGAAATGGTTATCGTGCTCGCCTCCAGTGATGTAATGGTTATCGTTCTCGCCTCGAGTGATGTAATAGTTATCGTGCTCGCCTCCAGTGATGTAATAGTTATCGTGCTCGCCTCGAGTGATGTAATGGTTATCGTGGTCGCCTCGAGTGATGAAATGGTTATCGTGCTCGCCTCGAGTGATGTAATAGTTATCGTGCTCGCCTCCAGTGATGTAATAGTTATCGTGCTCGCCTCCAGTGATGTAATAGTTATCGTGCTCGCCTCGAGTGATGTAATAGTTATCGTGCTCGCATCGAGTGATGTAATAGTTATCGTGCTCGCCTCGAGTGATGTAATGGTTATCGTGCTCGCCTCCAGTGATGTAATAGTTATCGTGCTCGCCTCGAGTGATGTAATAGTTATCGTGATCGCCTCGAGTGATGTACTGATTATCGTGCTCGCCTCGAGTGATTTAATAGTTATCGTGCTCGCCTCGAGTGATGTTATAGTTATCGTGCTCGCCTCGAGTGATGTAATAGTTATCGTGATCGCCTCGAGTGATGTAATGGTTATCCTGGTCGCCTCAAGTGATGTAATGGTTATCGTGCTCGCCTAGAGTGATGTAATGGTTATCGTTCTCGCCTCGAGTGATGTAATAGTAATCGTGCTCGCCTCGAGTGATGTAATGGTTATCGTGCTCGCCTCGAGGGATGTAATAGTTATCGTGCTCGCCTCGAGTGATGTAATAGTTGTCGTGCTCGCCTCGAGTGATGTAATGGTTATCGTGCTCGCCTCGAGTGATGTAATGTTTATCGTGCTCGCCTCGAGTGATGTAATAGTTATCGTGCTCGCCTCGAGTGATATAATGGTTATCGTGCTCGCCTCGAGTGATGTAATGGTTATCCTGGTCGGCTTGAGTGATGTAATAGTTATCATGCTCGCCTCGAGTGATGTAATAGTTATCGTGTTCGCCTTGAGTGATGTAATGGTTATCGTGCTCGCCTCGAGTGATGTAATGGTTATCGTGCTCGCCTCGAGGGATGTAATGGTTATCGTGCTCGCCTCGAGTGATGTAATGGTTATCGTGCTCGCCTCGAGTGATGTAATAGTTATCGTGCTCGCCTCGAGTGATGTAATGGTTATCGTGCTCGCCTCGAGTAATGTAATAGTTATCGTGCTCGCCTCGAGTGATGTAATAGTTATCGTGGTCGCCTCAAGTGATGTAATGGTTATCGTGCTCGCCTCGAGTGATGTAATGGTTATCGTTCTCGCCTCGAGTGATGTAATAGTAATCGTGCTCGCCTCGAGTGATGTAATGGTTATCGTGCTCGCCTCGAGGGATGTAATAGTTATCGTGCTCGCCTCGAGTGATGTAATAGTTATCGTGCTCGCCTCGAGTGATGTAATAGTTCCTCGTGCTCGCCTCGAGTGATGTAATAGTTATCGTGCTCACCTCGAGTGATGTAATAGTTATCGTGCTCGCCTCGAGTGATATAATAGTTATCGTGCTCGCCTCGAGTGATGTAATAGTTATCGTGCTCGCCTCGAGTGATGTAATGGTTATCGTTCTCACCTCGAGTGATGTAATGGTTATCGTTCTCGCCTCGAGTGATGTAATGGTTATCGTGCTCATCTCGAGTGATGTAATAGTTATCGTGCTCGCCTCGAGTGATGTAATGGTTATCGTGCTCGCCTCGAGTGATGTAATAGTTATCGTGCTCGCCTCGAGTGATGTAATGGTTATCGTGCTCGCCTCGAGTGATGTAATAGTTATCGTGCTCGCCTCGAGTGATGTAATGGTTATCGTTCTCGCCTCGAGTGATGTAATAGTTATCGTGCTCGCCTCGAGTGATGTAATGGTTATCGTGGTCGCCTCAAGTGATGTAATGGTTATCGTGCTCGCCTCGAGTGATGTAATAGTTATCGTTCTCGACTCGAGTGATGTAATGGTTATCGTTCTCGCCTCGAGTGATGTAATGGTTATCGTTCTCGCCTCGAGTGATGTAATAGTTATCGTGCTCGCCTCGAGTGATGTAATGGTTATCGTTCTCGCCTCGAGTGATGTAATAGTTATCGTGCTCGCCTCGAGTGATGTAATGGTTATCGTGGTCGCCTCGAGTGATGTAATGGTTATCGTGCTCGCCTCGAGTGATGTAATAGTTATCGTTCTCGACTCGAGTGATGTAATGGTTATCGTGCTCGCCTCAAGTGATGTAATAGTAATCGTGCTCGCCTCGAGTGATGTAATGGTTATCGTGCTCGCCTCGAGTGATGTAATAGTTATCGTGCTCGCCTCGAGTGATGTAATAGTTATCGTGCTCGCCTCGAGTGATGTAATGGTTATCGTGCTCGCCTCGAGTAATGTAATAGTTATCGTGCTCGCCTCGAGTGATGTAATGGTTATCGTGGTCGCCTCAAGTGATGTAATGGTTATCGTGCTCGCCTCGAGTGATGTAATAGTTATCGTTCTCGACTCGAGTGATGTAATAGTAATCGTGCTCGCCTCGAGTGATGTAATGGTTATCGTGCTCGCCTCGAGGGATGTAATAGTTATCGTGCTCGCCTCGAGTGATGTAATAGTTATCGTGCTCGCCTCGAGTGATGTAATAGTTATCGTGCTCGCCTCGAGTGATGTAATAGTTATCGTGCTCGCCTCGAGTGATGTAATAGTTATCGTGCTCGCCTCGATTGATGTAATGGTTATCGTGATCGCCTCGAGTGATGTAATAGTTATCGTGCTCGCCTCGAGTGATGTAATAGTAATCGTGCTCGCCTCGAGTGATATAATGGTTATCGTGCTCGCCTCGAGTGATGTAATGGTTATCGTGCTCGCCTCGAGTGATGTAATAGTTATCGTGCTCGCCTCGAGTGATGTAATGGTTATCGTGCTCGCCTCGAGTGATATAATGGTTATCGTGCTCGCCTCGAGTGATGTAATAGTAATCGTGCTCGCCTCGAGTGATGTAATAGTAATCGTGCTCGCCTCGAGTGATATAATGGTTATCGTGCTCGCCTCGAGTGATGTAATAGTTATCGTGATCGCCTCGAGTGATGTAATGGTTATCGTTCTCGCCTCGAGTGATGTAATAGTAGTCGTGCTCGCCTCGAGTGATGTAATAGTTATCGTGCTCGCCTCGAGTGATATAATGGTTATCGTGCTCACCTCGAGTGATGTAATGGTTATCCTGGTCGGCTTGAGTGATGTAATAGTTATCATGCTCGCCTCGAGTGATGTAATAGTTATCGTGCTCGCCTCGAGTGATGTAATGGTTATCGTGCTCGCCTCGAGTGATGTAATAGTTATCATGCTCGCCTCGAGTGATGTAATGGTTATCGTGCTCGCCTCGAGTGATGTAATGGTTATCCTGGTCGGCTTGAGTGATGTAATAGTTATCATGCTCCCCTCGAGTGATGTAATAGTCATCGTGCTCGCCTCGAGTGATGTAATAGTTATCGTGATCGCCTCGAGTGAGGTAATAGTTATCGTGCTCGCCTCGAGTGATGTAATAGTTATCGTGCTCGCCTCGAGTGATGTAATAGTTATCGTGGTCGCCTCGAGCGATGTAATAGTTATCGTGGTCGCCTCGAGTGATGTAATAGTTATCGTGCTCGCCTCGAGTGATGTAATAGTTATCGTGGTCGCCTCGAGTGATGTAATAGTTATTGTGCTCATCTCGAGTGATGTAATGGTTATCGTGCTCGCCTCGAGTAATGTAATAGTAATCGTGCTCGCCTCGAGTGATGTAATGGTTATCGTGCTCGCCTCGAGTGATGTAATGGTTATCGTGCTCGCCTCGAGTGATGTAATATTTATCGTGCTCGCCTCGAATGAGGTAGATTTGGGGTTCATTGTAACCTGATATGAAAAATCTAATAGTTCAGTTAATCTACGAATTTACCTCAAAATAGCTGCAAAAGAATTAATGTCAGCTGTAATTAGTGCATGACATAAACTGTTGTTCTGAAAAAAATGTATGTAGTGGTAGTAACAGTAGTATAGGAAATAAAAACCATGTTCCCTGCCTAGATTGTTCTAGACTTTTAATATGGTATTGGGAAGACATTGTGACGTAAGAAAATGCAGGGTTTATAATTCTTTTCCTTTAGTTTGGGGATTTGCTTTTTGTATAGATTAACTGGACTATAAAGAAACCTGCTGCTCATAAAGTAATTAACTAAAGGGACCGAATTTGTACATTGGTGATCACTCGATGTCTTATGTTTTTGTGTCGATCGGAATACCATGACAATAGTCATAGCTAGACATATGATCTATTGGGAAAATGTTAAAATGCCTTGTTATCAGAAAATGTTAATTTGATCGAACCCTAATGAAAAGATAAATAATTATTGGCGAGTATTTTAAAAGGTTTGTGTTTTTATTGATAAAAACGTGACGATGGCCAACACTACTGTACATATATAGTTTAATGTAATACCCCATGGAAACACAAGAAGTCTACAGGTCTTCTTTATGTACTGTTTTACTGAATTTCACTATAGTGTTGCTAGTTTCTCTGGATTTTCCATTCTTGATTGCCCCTTCGGCTTTCTCTACCGTATATTTCATAAAAGGACACATATGAATTATGAAGTACATATCTTTTTTTTCTATTTGTTTAGTTTGTTTTGTTTGTTCTTGCTTTCTGTGCTTTGTTTTGTTTGTTCTTGCTTTCTGTGCTTTGTTTTGTTTTTGTTTTTGCTTATCATTTTGTTTTTTCTTGTTTCTTTATTGTTTTTTGCACAAGGGTTATGCAATAATCAACCAGCTTACCACCTGCGCCTTTATTTTGTGGAGGGCCCGGGTAGCTCAATGAGTTAGGTAATTGAATTACCTAACAACTCATACAAGCCTATCACCAATACGGCGTGGGTTCACGCCCGGCTTTGTAAATTACAAAAAAGGGTGCACTCAACTAGCAGCCGCAAGTGATAAAGCTTACCAGTTGCTTGCCGATGGTCGGTGGTTCTCTCCGGGTACTCCGGCTTTCTCCACTACTAAAACTGGTCGCCATGATATAACTGAAATATTGCTGAAAGTGGCGTTAACACACAATAAATCAATCAATTTATTTTGTGTTCAGTGTGGTTTTTCTATTTCTATAGGACCATGGTTAGAGTTATTAAGGGGACAGTAGTTTTTGTTCATGAACATGAGTCATGATCTTTATAGTGTCAATAGAATTAAAATGACAAGATTGCTCTCCCTTGACGGTCATGTGAAATTAGATTTTCACATAAACTTTTAACAAAATGTATTACAATTTCACATGAAAAATTACATGAAGCCTGATTTCGAGTAAAAAAAGCTATGTAAATAAAATAATATCTTCAAAACAAGCTAAATGTGTCTGTAAATGCGCACGGCTGTACAGAAGTATGCTGTAAGCATTGACCAATGTGTGACATATACGTTTTGTTTACGTAATTCATTTTGAAATTTCTTACTACATCTGTTGCCTTTTTGTGTAATAATTGCATGACACATATTGCTGTACCTATGGCAGTACATGTTTTTCAACATTGTAAAATGCCCGGATGATAATCACGTTGAGGTCATACTGACCGCTAGAACAACTGAACTATATGAATTATTCCTTTGGTATATCTTTAAACTTATCTTGCAAACTAGTATCTAATGAATAGAGTGTTAGGGTTATAGAGGGTTAGAGTTATGATGGTTAGTGTCACTTTCAACAATATTTCAGCTATATCGTGGCAATCAGTTTTATTGGTGGAGGAAACCAGAGTACCAGGAGAAAACCACTGACCTGCCGCAAGTCACTGACAAACTTTATCACATAAAGTTGTATCTAGTACACCTCGCCATGAGCACGTTATGTTTAATATTAGATAACACGTAAGAAGTCATTTGAAATAACAATACATATGACACATTTGTGGAAGCCTAAAGATGGAATCTGTTTTAAAATCAGCTGTTAAATGACGAAGTTTATTCCAGAACGGATCATGCGCACTAAATTAGATATATACGTTTATCTATTTAAAGCCCCCCCCCCTCCCCTTTCTCCAATAATTAACAGACCTCGATATTAGGCTTCATATCCATAACTTTTGCATAGTAATTATTATTTAGAAAATCAACCAATCAGAGAGCCTTGCGTTTGTGAAGCTCGAAAGACAGTGCTAAGATTTTACAAACGGCGATTTCATTGGTTGGTCATGAGTTCATCTACATATGGCCTCTAATCGGGTTCTATCGTGTGTTAAAGGAATGGTGTAGTATTACAACAGCTGATTGTCATGAGATGGTACAAAGGTGTTTTGTTTTGTTTGTTTGTTTGTTTGTTTGTTTGTTTGTTTGTTGTTGTTTTTTTTTCTCTTTGTTTGTTTATTTATTTTTGTTTTCTTATTTTGTATTAAGCTTAAGATAATCCCTTTTGAAATAAAATATATCTATATATATATAAGTTTAAAACACTTTACTCTTACAATCTGTAGACAAACATCCATCAACGTAAACAACAAAAATAACAATTATTATCAACATTATATACACATAATAAAAGAATGTTCACAGGGACAATAAACGTCGGATTTAAAAGTAGGAGTGCGCATGTATCTACAAAGGCGTGTAAGAAACGTCACATTTTGTAGAATAGTGCACGTGAAAAATTCGGATTTTAATATCTTCTTTGGTATCATCATAATTTCAATTAATTTCATACAAAGATGAAATTTATAGTCAAATATATATCATAATATCGTCATGGAAACTGAAAATCACAATTCTAAAAACAAAATGACTAGATTTGTGCTAACTCTCCCGGATGTAATCCCATGGCATGTAGATACTGATGGTGTGTGTCCATAGGTGACGTCACAGTGTCCATTAGCCTCGTTTTCGTATTTGGTAATTTGTGTTCTTTTTTCCACTTCATTCTCCTATTTTGGAACCATATTTTTATTTGTCTCTCAGATAAACACAATGTATGGGCGATTTCTATTCGCCGTCTCCTAGTGAGGTATCTATTAAAATGGAATTCCTTTTCTAATTCAAGCACCTGATGTCGAGTATAAGCAGTTCTGTTTCTTTTTGAGTCCGAAATTATGCTGTCCCCTGAAACACATAAGTATAATATACATGTATTTACTGAAAGTAATATTCTTTAAGCAAAAAACGACAACCTGACTTAAATTGAAAAATGTTTTGGAAGTAAATAAATGATCATGAGGGGAAAAAATTATACCACAAAACTGATTTTCTTCTGTCTTCTACAGGCTATTGTATACATGGTACATAAAACAACAAACTTAAAGTAAGATGTAATCATTGCGAACTAAATGAAAGAATGAACAAACAAATATGTAAAATGTATGTAAAATGAAATACCATACAACATAGTTGGTTTGATTTGGTTTATGGTGTTTAATGCCACTTTCAACAATATTTCAGTTATATCGTGTCGGTCAGTGTTATACATGTAGGTGGAGGAAACCGGAGTACTTGGATTAAAACCACCGATCTGTCGCAAGTCACTGACAAACTTAATCACATAATGTTGTATCGAGTACACCTCGCCTGAGCGGGGTTCGAGAGCGGATGCTGTTTTGCTTAAATAATAATAATACAAAATCATGTATATAATTACAAATTGTTCAGATAGCAGTAAAAAGTACTGTCAGATTTAGAGGAAAAATCTCCAAAAATTGAAGAAAAAAAAGAACTTATGTAGCAAGACAAAAAAAAAGGCTTGAAATTTAAACATTCGATTGAGTAAAACCTGTGTGGAATGACTAAAGCGGGGAATAGCTGCTCCGCAGAGTGCCACCAAATCCACCCCTATGTGCAGATAATGCAGAAGAAAATAATT
Source organism: Bathymodiolus brooksi (assembly GCA_963680875.1). Taxonomy (NCBI): domain Eukaryota; kingdom Metazoa; phylum Mollusca; class Bivalvia; order Mytilida; family Modiolidae; genus Bathymodiolus; species Bathymodiolus brooksi. The sequence goes on from OY804584.1 coordinate 21,709,842, forward strand.
TCAGTTTTATTCATAAATTCAAACGATTGAAATTATATATCTTCTTTTCTTTTCATGTCAATATGTAAAAATATAGATATACCCCCATCACACCAATAAGTCATGATATTATGTTGGTATTTGTTAGGGGTTATTGTGTTTAACGCCACTTTCAACTATATTTCAGCCATATCGTGGCTGTTAGGTTCATTGGTGGAGGAAACCAACTGACAAACTGTATCACATAATATTGTATCGAGTACACCTCCTCATGAGCGTGACTAGAACTCACAACTTTAGTGGTGATAGGCAATGATGGTACAGGTAGTTGTAAATCCAACTACCATACGATCATGACCATTACTCTATTTTATTATTCTATTATTATGTTGGTACAACTTTAGAATCTTAAAAAATGCTATTATATGGCCTTTTCAAAGATTCTGTTAAGTACAGGGCGGAACTGTACTTTTAACATAAAGCAGACATTTTTTAAGCATTAACAATATTAAAGACGCATTATCCTTGTATATGAGTGCAAAAGTCTGCTTAAATCATCATTTTATGCCTTGTACTTTTAAGTTCTTTTTCTTTTTATCTATTTATATGACAAATACCATTTGTCAATATTAACTACTCTTCGTGTTGATCAAAAAAAAGAAAAGCAACAACTTTGATATTTTGCAGAAACATCAATGATTCTATCTGCACGCAAGTAAACCATTGAAAATTAAATTTATTTTATATGCATAATAAATGTGAACAGGTTTCCAAATATATGTTCCTTTTTTGAAATTTTACGTGTACCCAGTCTTTGGGTCAAACATAAAACTATAGATTGTAGGATTATGGTGTTTAACGCCACTGTCAACAATATTTCAGTTATATATCGCTTATAGATTGTATGTTTATATATTATGTATTTGACTTCTTTTCTCAATAAAATATTGTTTAAGCTAAAACTATTGTACAACTTCAATTTTTATCAAAAGATTTTGACATTTTGTCTTTCAACAAAGCACCAACATAATTCTCAAATTTCCCCATTCCTGGTAGCAGAGACTGACATTTTCAGCAACAGGTAAATCTGAATGCCAACGAAAACAAAACGTTAAAATAAAACAGCAGACAACATGATCTCCCTCTTTAAGATAAACATGTTGTGTATTGCAAATCCACGGACCACATACATATATGTTTTTAAAGGACGTCCTAGTGTAAAAATATACGGTCTGTGTAGTTGAAATATTATAGAATATATATAGACAGTCTGATTTTTCTCTGTCAAAGTGGTGACAAAAACATGTTAGGAGCACCTCGTTATATCCTCGGGAGGGGCTCGTGTGGCTCAATCTTTAGTTCTCTGTGTTGTGGTTTGTATGTCATTGTTTGTACTTTTGTCCTGTTTTCCCTTTTTTCTCCCCCCCCCCCCCCCATTATATTGCATGTCATTCTTCGATTTACTGCTTCTTCTTACCGGTTTGGTATCTTCAAACTTTTTTTTTCTAAAAAAAACATTTTCAAGTACAAGCTCCACTCCATCATTCAAAACGTTTACGTCAATCCAATACACAGATTGCTACTGTCAATTATTTAAACAGACATGAAGCTATTTGATAGAATAACAAGAACATAACATATTTATTGTGTGGAGAACAATATCAAATCCATTTGAAACAACTATTTGTTATTTACACGTTATTTACCCCCAACTTTGCTATTAGCGTCAAAACCCATTAGAACATTTTATACGGGAATTACATTCGAGGAAGGATAAGTTGATGCGACACAATCGACCGTTATAGAGGAAATTAAAAAATCAATACGCGTCACAGAGACTCGGGTATCTTAAATCTTGCTTTGATTCCTAGAGAATAAAAAATCTTCAACTTTGTAGATTTGATTGAAGAAATGATAAAATATAATCAAAATAATGGAAGTTGATGCTCAAGGATATCAGTCATCACGATCCACTTTCATGCACAATGCATGCAGTTTTGTTTTCGTTTGAAGGATGCAAATAAAGATTTATTTATTTACAAATACAACAAAATGCAATAAAACTATTTTTTTTAAACACGTCGTCTTAAATTGAGTACAATTGGTAACACTCAGGCATTTTGAGAGTATTATAATTGATGATTATTCATAAATATTCTTATAATATATATATTATTATTAATCATTAGATTTACAGTCCTCACGATGAGCACCGGTCCTTTGGCCCAAGACCAATCAAACTTTCCTAGGACCAGTACCTCCGCCCAAGACCAGTCAAACTTTCCTAGGACCAGTACCTCCGCCCAAGACCAGTCAAACTTTCCTAGGACCAGTACCTCCGCCCAAGACCAGTCAAACTTTCCTAGGACCAGTACCTCCGCCCAAGACCAGTCAAACTTTCCTAGGACCAGTACTTCCGCCCAAGACCAGTCAAACTTTCCTAGGACCAGTACCTCCGCCCAAGACCAGTCAAACTTTCCTAGGACCAGTACCTCCGCCCAAGACCAGTCAAACTTTCCTAGGACCAGTACCTCCGCCCAAGACCAGTCAAACTTTCCTAGGACCAGTACCTTCGCCCAAGACCAGTCAAACTTTCCTAGGACCAGTACCTCCGCCCAAGACCAGTCAAACTTTCCTAGGACCAGTACCTCCGCCCAAGACCAGTCAAACTTTCCTAGGACCAGTACCTCCGCCCAAGACCAGTCAAACTTTCCTAGGATCAGTACCTCCGCCCAAGACCAGTCAAACTTTCCTAGGACCAGTACTTCCGCCCAAGACCAGTCAAACTTTCCTAGGACCAGTACCTCCGCCCAAGACCAGTCAAACTTTCCTAGGACCAGTACCTTCGCCCAAGACCAGTCAAACTTTCCTAGGACCATTACCTCCGCCCAAGACCAGTCAAACTTTCCTATGACCAGTACCTCCGCCCAAGACCAGTCAAACTTTCCTAGGACCAGTACCTCCGCCCAAGACCAGTCAAACTTTCCTAGGACCAGTACCTCCGCCCAAGACCAGTCAAACTTTCCTAGGACCAGTACCTCCGCCCAAGACCAGTCAAACTTTCCTAGGACCAGTAAATTTTTCAGTTTTTATTTAAAACTATATTAAAATATATTCAAGAATTTGATTCGGACCAGTAAATTAAAATGTTCATTTCGGGGACTGGAAATAAAGGAAGGGTTTGATTTTGTAAGGATTAAAAAGAATAAGCCCATTTGGCTCAACCATCACATATCGATGGTGTGTGGAAATTATTGAACTAAGTAACAGATAAATTCCATGATATGACCAATTTTGTGAAAACGGTCAGAATCCCAAGACAAATCCGAACTACTATTTATAGAGAATTTGTACTTTCACCGTTAAAAGTGCACATATTACAATTGAAAAGACTAAAACGACATTTCAGAAATATTATCCAATCAAAAATTGGTATGGAAAGAGTATTTGGTAAATATATATTGGGGTATAGTATCTTTGTAGTGTTAAATAACGTATCCATATTGAAACGGAATGAAATACTCAAGACGTCTATATATTCATTGTTTAGGTGTGTTTTTTTTTTTATTATTTTGGTTTTCAAATATTTTGGCTTTGATCGTATCTGATGAAGGTTAATTCCAGAAACGCGTCGTGCGCACTAAATTAGATATCTACGTTTTAATGTTATCAACCGAATGCCCAAATATATATATTAAGAATATTGCATTTTACTGTTATGAAATTCAGCATGCATCACCTCACGCTGTGGTAAAAAAAAAAGAAAAAAAAAAAGTGTACGTCCCACCGATTTCAGAAATTCATTCTTCGCAATTAAAAATTTTAACACAAATTTGGTTTGAATAGTTTAGAAAGAGTTTGTTCATTGCTATAAATGATTTCCCCTCTTTATATTGATACCATTTGCACACAACAAAGAAATGAATTTCATCTTCAATATTAAAATGAGAACTAATTTAAACACATGTTTTTCATTATTTCTATTTTGTAATTATTAAACAACAAGCACTTTCAATTTTAAGTCCACGTGATGAAGTCCTGAAGATATAAAATAAAACATTGTAATTAATTTAAATACTGTCCGCAATACCTGCAGAAGGTAGCAGGACGTTAAAGGCACACAGTCCGTTAGTTTAATACAAAAAAATCCCAATATAAGACCTACACTTTGATTTAAAAAAACCATAAAGATATATTGCAGTTGAAATTTTTCATAATATCATACATAAATAGCCCAGAACAAGGGAAATACTGTTTGATTTTCTTCATCCAGGAAAGAATTCAATGTTGACCCGCCCAATGCTAAACATTCTAATTCTTTTCACTAATTACGACATTATTACAGATTTTTATGTTCAGAGCATTTTATTAGTATATAAAACATCGAATATTGGCAACTTTTGATATAAACACAAAATTCAATTCTGACACCCTTGCGTGCCTTTAAACCCCACTAACTAAATTAATTTAAACACTTTTCCACGCTGAATTTCCGTTTATTTTTAAATAAGCATATGTTTTTCAATCTTTTAATTTGACTCTGTTCAAGGTTCATGAATATATTTTTCACTTTTTATTTTATTTAGTGCTTAAATAAATTTATTTGTAAAGGACTTTAATTCTTCAATAAAACATATGTCTATATGCATGCACATATTTTACATTTTAATTGTTTTTTGTGTGTGTGTGTGTGTGTGTGTGTGTGTGTGTGTGTATGTGTGTGTGTGTGTTTGTGTGTGTGTGTGTTTGTGTGTGTGTGTGTGTGTGTGTGTGTGTTTGTTTATTTTTATTTTCTTTTGACAATGTGTTCTATTACGAATATATGTTATCTAGTGATGAAATAAATTTATTTGTAATGGACTTTAATTTTTCAATAAAATATGCCTATATGCATGCACATATTTTAAATGTTCCTTGTTTGTAAAGGGGTTGAATTCTTCAATAACATATGTCTTTATTATTAAATATGCAAATATTTAAAATTTTCGTTGGTTTTTTTTGTGTGTTTTTTGACAATGTGTTAATAGCAGACAAAAACTTGTATGGTAAAGTACAACATTTTAAAGGGTTTTAACGTCAAAAATCCATCTGTAGAGTAGACACCATTTAAAAAAAGTGTTTTGAAACATGAGAAAGGTCATTAAAAACTCATTATTTATGATGAACAGCTAGATATATTTGTACATTACTCCAAAAAGATAAGACAAAAATACAAAATAAATATTTTCTTCTTTTTTCCCATTATGATATTCTTACTAATTCATGTTTTATTTTTAAATTTTACTCTCAATATTCTATCATTCTCACTAGAATATTTTGAAAAATAGAATTTCTCTCAATTATTTGTAGGGTTAGTGTTATGGTGTTTAACGCCACTTTCAATTATTTGTATAAAAACTTAAATCACTTATGTTATTTGCATATTTTTGCTTAAAGGATGACAGAAAACAAAAATATCTATTACAACGTGAAAAAGCACCTTTAATAAATAACAACAACATGAATTTAAAACCTAAAAATTATAAAATAATATATCAGTTGTTTAAAAAACCCACTTTAAACTAGAATAACAAAGAGGGGTTTATTACAATAACTGCTTGACATTAAATTATGGTAAAATCAAGTTATAGAAATAGTATATATATATATTTATATGATACATATCCGTGTGTATTCATAGATAATATGCAAACCACAAGATATTACAAATAAAGTTTCTCAGTGACTTGCGACAGGGTCAGCGGTTTTCTCCGGGTACTCAAATTTCCTCCATCAATGAAATTGACCGCTACAATATAACTGAAATATTGTTGAAAGTGGCGTTAAACATCATAGCCCTAACCCCTAGAAATAGGTTAAGCAAGAAAGAAAAAGTAGAAAAAGCTACATTCATAATTTCAGTTTAATTCTGGTATATAAAATTCAGTTAAAGAAGGCCAATGAGAAATGAATATTGATTGATTGACTAACTGATTGATTAGTGTTTAAACGCCAACATCAGCATTATTTCAGCTGTATCGTGGCGTGAACACATTTTGCAAATTAATTTCCTCAACTATAAGACTCTTAGAAATAAAACATATTTGAGTATTGAAATGAATAGAAAAATGTGAGTCAGTATTAGCTTTTAGTCTAGGGCGTAATGTGTTGACATAATAAAAAATATATATATATTTTATATGTAATAGGCAATTATTTCATAGAGAAATATACACATACATGTATATTTATTTTATTTTTAAAGATGGAGGCGAGAAACATAACACCAGATTTAAATCATAGTGTTGTCCATTTCATCTCTGGGTCATTATACTGAAATTAACATGGATAACAATAAAAATGTTTGTTTGTTTTGTTTTGTCTGTAGGGTATGTCACAATATAAAGATATGATGAACATGACAACAATTCTAAGCCAGAAGATACACTAAATATCAGGGAAACTTTTATCAGGTGAGAAATATACAAGTCTTATTATATATATTTCCTTGTCCAATACATTAGGATTGTGACTGACTCGTCAAAAATAAATTACATTGGACAACTTGAAGAGATCAAATGGGATGTTTCTAAAAGGAGTTTGAAGATACCAAAGGAGTAATCTGAATCCGTAAATCGAAGAAGAACAGACAACACAATGGCCAAAAGAAAAAGTACAAAGGACAAATAAAGATCTACAGAACATACACATAAAACTAAAGATCTGGAGTAAAATTTATCTGTGAATACTTTGAATATCAGTAAATTCGAATAGTAAAACTTCTATATTCAAGGAAACAAATTTAAATGTTCATAAGTTCGTGGAATAGAATTTCTCTATGCATAACAACTTTTTAATGTTCGAATATCCAGCAATCTAAGTAAAATCAGATCTCCGCAATTCGTCCGTTTTACTATCAGTTGCTTACTAGTTGCCACGTGGGATGAGGGATAAAACCTATCAGTATAGGAAATAGGGAGCAAGTGTGGAAATCTAATTTTGATTGTATACATGTACAGTCAAACCTGTCTATAAAGGGCACTTTTATATAACAAATCACTGTCTATAAAGGGCAGTCTCATCTCTCCCATTAATAAATAGTGCATATAATTTTAACCTGTATATAAAGGCCACATTTTCAGGTTCCTTTGAGTGGCCTTTACATACGGGGTTGGCTGTATATAAAGGTCACATTTTCAGGTTCCCTTGAGTGGCCTTTACATACGGGGTTGGCTGTATTTATTTTCTCTAGACAAGAAAACACAAGCTTGAATATTACTTTCTTCCTTTCTTCAGTGGTAGAATGGTTACTTTGAATTATCCCTTTTTTGGATTATACTTTTCTTCAATAGTCCACAATAAATATCATGATGCTGAAAAGATGGTCCAGATTAAAGCACATCACTTTATCTATTAAATAAGACATTCCCCCCTTCCCCCTAATCCCTGAACATATACAAGTAGTTAACAAGTACCAGTACAAATAACATAGCTGTTATACTAAATACTAAAATTAACAATGGTGAGGTGTGCTCGATACAACATTATGTGTTAAAGTTTGTCAGTAACTTGTGACAGGTCCGTGGTATTCACAGGTTTCCTACACCAATACAACTGACCGCCACATCATGATAGAAATATTGTTGAACGTGGCGTTAAACACCATAACCCCCTGATGATATGGGTATAGATTTTAGCTAAACCATCTCAATGTATCCTTGTTTATATTGGTTTGGCTTCAAACGTCTACATTATGTTATTTTCAACATTGATAGTAATTCACAATGAAGATACTGCAACAAAAGTAAGTATACATTTCCATAAAAATTAAGAGTAGAAATACTTTAAATCCAATGACCCGCCACCTCTTTATTGATTGTCCATTCGTGCAGCTACAATCCCCCTTTTTTTTTACATTCAAAGTGCAGATACTTTTTTAAACCCATTTTCCCCTTTACTTTTAAAATCGTGAAACATTTTTTCAGGCTAACGTAAAACTGTTTTACAAATATATTAGTGTTAGACGCGTGTTACTTAATCAAATGCAAATGGTTTCTCTGTCTTTTTCCTGTTTTAGATCTCCAGGGCAATATTTTCAATTAAAGTTGCTGTTAACCACGAAGAGGATATAAAAGGATTGTATTCTAATTTTCTATAAGACCGTCTTCTCCTTATTTAAAATTGTTACATCACAGTCTTAAGATTTTTTGTTGGACAGCGGTTAACCGAACTGGATGTGACAGCACGCGACGGTGTAATCAACATCCGGTTGGTCCTTATAACAGTAAATCATCACTTCATCTAACTAATAATAAAATGAAAAACAAATAAATACCACAACGTTAGAACAACTTTAAAATTTAAACGAAAAATCACAGAAACAAAGGTAAAATTGATACTCCTAGCACACATTTTTATACATTACCGGTAATATTCGTGGCTTGGAACAGGCACCTCAATAAAGAGTGGCGGAGTTAATCAAGTTTTATGTGCTCAAACACCCCCTCTTATTGAAATGATGAGGTCATGCAAATGTTCTCCTCATCCTATTAAAATGCCAACCCTCACATATAACTGGGTACGCAGCGCTGCCGAGTCCTAATCCTCAACTTTATACATAATATTTATTTTTAGTGTCACAGAAATTTTCTTATGTAGAATATTAGTTTTATAAAATAAATAATTTTAAATAAAAACCGAGTACATGTTCGACCTTTGAAGTGAACTTGATTAAGTAAACATTTTTACATTTTTGTAAATTAATAGCTAGACATCGACCTTCCAAATGTTTATATTTACATTTAATATGTTTTCTTCTTTTTTTCTGTCTTTCATAGGTTGTCATCAGCATAAAACAGATGTTATAAAAATAAAAGATGTCATTTTAAGATAATAATGTATTTATGTGTTAATGTGTTACCCGCCAAAAACTATGACCAGATATACCCAACAGCATGGACAAAATTATGAATAAAGAGTCGATATCACCACTTATACAACTGTAATTCATCTAAGAAAAAAACATTCAATGTTAAATATTTCAATGAATTTAAGGAAAAGTCTGGGATATTTAAAACATTTAAATAGTTGTGTCTTTATATGAATATGAACTATTATGCGGGCCTATGAGAAAACCCGATCATTTGTAGCCAGCTAGTAGCGAGTCTCCTTATTGTTAAGAAGCCAGTTTGTCTCTTCTAGGAAAAAAATATTTGCGAATTCTTGGAAAACTCAATTTTCATTGGAACATTAACCATGATATAATTTTCATAGCTTAATAAATAATATACCATCGCATAAAGTTGTACAGACGCCCAGTTTTAAACCATATATTCTATTACTCCCATTGTATATGAAATTTTTTAATTCGAAAAAAAAAATCAGTTTAACGAGATTATGCGTTGACATTTCTATAATTGTAATGGCGTATGAGAAAATTGATTATGACCTTTAGGAAAATATGTAAATGCACTTTTCATTCCCATCTCATAATTAATTTAATGGTATCAGACTTTATGGAAAAAAATCAGCTTCGCCTAATTATCTCAAAACCCATGAGTAAAAAAGGTTCTAAAGTAAAAGTTCTAAAGGAACAAATTGCGATTTTAAAAAAAATTAAAAAAAATCGTTCTGTTAAAACATATTAAAAAAAATTAATGGTGCTATAGATTTATGTTTCAATATTGAAATACAAAAACATGTTGTCGAGAAGCAAAAGTTTTACAACAATATTGGTTCTTTTTTCCACATTTAACATCAAAATAAATATTTTTCCTTTTTTCTTTAAATACCAATATTATAACTAAAAATACGCTACTGTATTTTTTTTTTAGTTATATTTTAAGAAGATATATAAACAAATGAAACGTTTCATAAACCCGACGCCATTTATTTCAAGTTTTTCAACTCGTCTGAACAAAATTTAAAAAATATAAAAGGATGCTCACGAAATTATGGTCATAAATAAAGCGTTTGTATTGAGCCTAGACAATCCTTTAACAAAAGAAAAGGGATTTAGTGACATATATTTCACTGACAGAAATGAAAAAAATGCCAGATTTTGACATAGTTTATCACTTCTTGGCTACATTTATTTCTAGGTATGACATGGATCGGATTGTTCTGTGTTAGAGTCCAGTACAACTTATCAAATTGCTCCGTACTTTAAATAGAAATATACCGGAGACGTGCTTTTGTCTTTAATTGAAAAATACGCCGTCAAAATATCTAGAAAATGTCAAACTACGAAATGGGTGTTGAGATATTTAACCCATTAAAAGGTCGGGAAATTATATTTATTTATGTTTGATTTGAAATCAGTTTTGTTTTAATTTCTATTTGCTGAAAAGTTTGTCAAAATATCAAAAATTTCAATACACAACCAACGACATTTCATCAAAATATCAAGGACGCCGCTCTAATTAAAAATGAGTGCACAATAATGTGTGAAATAAAATACAGGTTTTTATATATTTAAACCTTGACAAAATTATGTAATGCTTGCAGTATATAAATAAACATGATATTCTTATCAAAAGAGTTTTTCTATTCACATTTTTTACGTGTTCGCTAAATTCAAGGTTTTATTTTTATTTATATATTTTTTACTTTTTACGGTAAAGCTAAAATGCTAAATTATGGAATGTTGTACCGACCTAGCCAGTAAAAAAAATGTAAAGTACTTTTTACGTTAATGCTAAATTACGGAATGGTGTACCGACCTAGCCAGTATGAAGAGATGTTGATAAACACCTTTCTAAGCTTTATAAAAAAAAAATTAAAGTTCTTTTTACGATCATTCTAAATTACGGAATGCTGTACCGACCTAGCCAGTATTAAGAGATGTTGATAAATACCTTTCAAAACTGATTAAATTCATTGAGTGTATTTTTCTCCATGGCTTGTCTTTTTAAAGATGCTATCAATCAAGAGAAAATGTGCTTTAATTTACATAAAATATGGTGTATGAAGAAAATATGTAATCGAATTACAAAGAATTTAGAGTTAACTTTTGTAAATACAGATCATGTCGTCCCTTTGGCGAAATAAAATTTAAATATGAATGTTGAAAACTATTTAATATTTTTCTACAAATGAAATACAATACATGTATATTGGCTTTTCAGAAAAGCAAATATTTAATTTTTTATGAAACACTAAAATTTGATAAATATTTATGAAAGTAAGTAACGATAGATTAATAAACTTATTTAATTTAGCGATATCAAAAGAAGCCATTAAAAAAAAATTCATAATAACACTTAAATATAGAAAAAAAGAAGAACAAATATATTTTAGAAACTCTTTTTATATACAATAATGTGTATTCGTATTTCTGTAGGGTATACACAATTCTCAATAACACTTAAATATATAAGAAAAATATGAAAAAATATATATTTAAGAAATTCTTCATATATATTATACCAATAGTACAGTAATGTGTATTCGTGTTTCTGTAGGGTATACAACATTTCCCTTAATTGATATTAATAATTAAGAAGATCTAAAAATAGCACCATTAATAACTATTTATCTGATTTATAGCCCCATTTAGTGAAGGCGATTATTGTCCATAAAGCGAGGAAAGGTGAGAAGTTGATATCATATTAATCTTAGCGAGGCCTCAGTAACCTTATTATCTCCTTTTAATACATGTAATTATGATTTCAACACGTGCTTGGAATGGTCAAAATGGCATTACACCGTTTACACGCTCAAGAATAGCTAAAAAAAATAATGCCTTTGTATAAATTTGCTATTGTAAAAGTTAGATTAAATTTTTAATGTATTTGTATATATTTAAATTTTTGATCTCTAAACCTTGATTAGGTTTAGGTTTATGGTGTTTAACGCCACTTTCAACAATATTTCATAATATTGTTTATATTCTTAATATAGAAATATACTAATCTACGTGACTGATTGATTGGTGATTAACGCCAACTTTAAATCTTATATTTTGATACAGTATCAACTTCAATAACACATCTATAGCTGTTATTTATAGCCCTTTAATGTTTTATTTTTCATCAACTACATAATTTTGTTCTTTTCATCGTATTAATGTATTGTGTCATCAGTGTAAACAAAAATCAATCTGATACCGTTGTGAAGTTCTCCGGCTAACTATATGTATGTACATAGATCAACAAACTGCTACACCATTTCAAATTTCGCCTGACCCATACAAAACAATACAAAACTCAAATACAAAACAATACAATATATCAAATTGATACAAAAATGTTAATTACAATGTAGAAAGGGTACATACCAGGGTTATTTCCTTGACTTTTCCTCATCCATGGATAAATTACAGGTTGTCCGTCCGAATTTGTCTGAGCACACGCACTTTTAGGGGACGAATCCTCATCTGATGACGTTACAGATGGTGGACTAGGTGAAGAAGACACTTGAGCAGGCTGTGTGTGCGGAGTAAAGCCATTATTTAAAGCTGTAGTAGTTCCTCGTCCGACTCCGTATCCTTGTGAAGGAGGAGAGGCCCGTGCGGCCGAAATTGTATCTGGCGGTGTGGTGCATGGAATATAATTGTTTGGTGTATATTTCTCCTCGTTATAACGTCTGTGATCGGGATATCCATACGAAGTTTGGTAACTAGTTCTATAATAATCAGTCCCATTATTTGGAATATAATTTGACTGTGAATATTCGTCGGTCGGAGGAAATTTCGGCTCCGTATATGAATTAGGGTTCATCAAAAACGAACTCATGATCATTAATTTTGACAATATTGGCTGTAAATAATTCCAACTCGTTACGATCACATATTAAAGTCATTTTCGCCCTCCCATTTTCTATAGGCACAAGTCACGTGATTCGGTTAACCAATGATGGCAATTAATCCCGCCTGTGAAGATATGAATCAAATTTGACGGGAAGAGAGTTCTGTCTGTTAAAAAAGCTTCCGGGCATATATAGCTATTGAATGTGTTTTATCTATTATTACACACTTTTATCGTTTCTACCTTTTGTAATAAGGTAAAAGAGCATGTAACGAGTTTTCAATATTTTTCTTTGTATTTCTTAAATACGTTAATTCTTTTGAAAAACAAGAAAAACAACGAAAGTGAGAAAAAGCCAGAAAGATCAAAGTAAATTGAGAAAATCTTGAAAAGTTGGAAAAACTGGAGAAATAAAAAAAAAGGAGAATATATAATTATTTTCAAGAGTTCTATTTGTAATTTTTAATATAATTTAATTTTTACGGTAATAGAGTTACATGGGAAAGATTTAATTTATTTCGCGGTCTATTCGTTTTTTTTGTGTTTTATTTTAGAAAAGAAAAAAACCAACAAATACATCATTTTTAACTAGATAAATGCGATTGTCTCACTTCTACAAATACCAATTAATTTTAGGAATGTTCTAAATGATTTGTGTGGTTTGTCTTGATTCAACTTTTGAATAATTAATCCACAATGAAATAAATTAATATCTAAAATAAAACAAATCTCATTACTCTATTGTTCAGCCTCCAAACATTTCAATTTATTATCTGAAATTTTTTTTAAATTCTATCCCAGTTGTAACATATTTTTCATGTGAATTAAGTATGAAATTATTTTTGTCATATTGCATTGATTAAATAACAAATTATTCTATTTTTTTTTCATAAAAACGTGTGTAAATTTTCTAACTAAAGCTGTTTATTTAATAATGGTTTATACGTAATTCGTCTACTGATGGAAAAAGAAATTAATATTACAAGGATTTAAAAAAAAAATCATCATTCAAAGTTATTGTTATTTTCATAATACAATGCATCCTTTTATAACCGCCACGATACTGAAATATTGTTGAAAGTGGTGTTAAATACCAAAACCTTCCTCTATTTTATGACACAACCATTCTATCAAGAAAAAAGTGAGACAATACGTGCGTATTGCATTTGCGCCAATTTTTTAAAAATGCAATATATCATTTGCGCCACAAGGTTATATTTCAGTTGCGCGAAAATTTCAGAAAACACATTTAAGAAAATGTCAGCTGCAGTGTAAGAAAAAGACAAAATGATTCTAAAAGATTTTGAAGAAAATTTAAGAAAAAAAAAACTTAAGAAAATGTCAGCTGTAATTTAAGAAAAGACAAAATGATTTGAAAAGATTTGAAGAATTACTTGTAATGTTCACATGAATTGTACCCCATGATAACACGGTATAATTATTACTTACATACACATATATTTAGACACCGAGAGAAAGATGGATTGACTTTTACAAGATTTCTTACATTTTATCCATTTTTCATATTTAACGACTTGCTTTCTTTAATATGAAATACTTTCTAGGTTTTTTTTGTAGGACAAAAGTTCATTAAACTGGAAACCGCATTATATATCTTAAAAATCATGCAAATATTTTTTTTTACAACATTGGTGATTATAATATTCAATAAATTAAATTGTTAACATCGATGATCATTCTGTTAGTAATTAAAACATATTCTAGGCGATAACTATCTATTAAAACCCAATTTATGACCATGTTCCCTTTCAAAATTGTATTGGAAAACATGCAGGTACACAGGGGTGCAACATAAGCAAGCATATACAATATATATATAAACAACACAAGGATAGAGAGGACGTACACAATTTTAATAAATAATTATGTACTGATTATTTTTCATAATACATTTAACAAATGATGATTTTCTTTTTCAGTAGAGACACGAAATAGCTGAAATACTGTCAGAGTTGGCGTTAAACACCAACCAAACAATCAATACATTTTTTTTTCAGTACCTCTGCATTATTGACATTTTTTCAATACTAGAATCACGGATATACTAATTTGGAATAAATTTATTTCTTAAAATTACATTACTTATTTGAGCAACAATCCACGTCCCATTAATAATATATAAAAACAACATTTTTTTTTAATGTAACAATTATATTTCAGTATTTACCCTTGTATTCAAGACAAATAATATTACATTGCTGACCCCACTATACATTTTATATAGATTCAAGATTCTTTATTTCTCATATAACCACAGTAGAAACAGTGGTACAGAGAATTTGCCAATTTAACATAAATTGATAATAAATACACACATATATATATATATATACGTCTGAAAATTAAACCAAACAGTGTTAGAATTAGATTTTAGAGTTGTCAAATTTTTGTTCTTCCCTCGACGGGATTTGAACTCGCATCATTGATACACAGCAGCACAATTCGCTTAGCCTTACGTCCAGCGCCCTAGACTACTCGACCACATCCACTCCCTATATATATATATATAAAAGAAATTATTAAAAAAAAGAACAAAACGGATTTTTCACAACATTCTTGTACTAACGTTTTCACTGCTGTTGCAGATCTTCAGGTACAATGTTTATAAGTGTATATATATATATATATATATAAAGTATAAGGGAATCTACCAACCATATATATATGTAAAATATATAACTAAAGTTTACGAAAATCATTACGTTGGCGGGTATATAGGTATTTATATGGACGCAAATTGGATATACACATATATTAAATTAGTTTAAATTTTTGCAAGACAAAAATACATGCCTTGACTTTTGTCTAATAATTCTAAGGTTTAACTTCTTTATTAAAAGCAAATAAACTTGAGCTTTGCCTATTTATTTCAAAATCCCACTTCCACCTAAAAAAAGGACCATCTTCCCATGGTGAGTAAAAGGGGGAGGGGGCAGATGACAAACGGAAGGGGTATAAGTTGTAAGCAAATTAATAAATAATTTAAAAACAAACTTATAATATGCTTACCTATAAATTGGCGCAAATGATTTTTTTTTTATTGTAGAAGATTGGTGCAAATGAAATAAAAAATGGCGCAAATGATATGCTGTTTGGCTCAAATACAAAATGACGCATACATGTACATGGTATGTTTATTCTCTACGATTGTTGACAGTTAGAGGACGAAATAACATTGGCGCTTATTGAATTTACAAGTTAATCGAAATTCGAAATGATTCCTGATTTTGTTATAAATGAGGGGGAAATGAGCCATTTTTTGTCCCCAGAAGTGCCAAAATGAATAATAATTATACAGATGAGACCGACAACTGGGGTGGGGAGTGGTCCCTGATGAGACCGACAACTGGGGTGGGGAGTGGTCCCTGATGAGACCGACAACTGGGGTGGGGAGTGGTCCCTGATGAGACCGACAACTGGGGTGGGGAGTGGTCCCTGATGAGACCGACATGGGCTGGGGAGTGGTCCCTAATCAGATAATCCTTCTTCTTTACATCAGTCTGATATTTTAATGTATTTTTAATTTTTAACGTTATTCTTATTTTTAATTTTTAACGTTATTTTTAATTTTAATTTTTAACGTTATTTTTAATTTTAATTTTTAAGTTATTCTTATTTTTTATTTTTAACGTTATTCTTGCTGACATTTTATTTTCTAAACTTTTTACACAATATCTGTAAGCTGTCTATTTGTTACAAGCTGTAAAATTAGTTTAATAGCAATAAATGTTCGATTTAATTTTGTTGAAAAAGGAAATGGCTCTAGTGTTTGAAACAAAATGAATACCTAAACTGCTGGTATATCTGTGTGCTTATTATCAGTGTTAATGGGGAAAAAAAAAACTTTTGAGAAAAAAATATTTCATTGTTAATTTTATTGGTATTTTTTTCTTCTTATCTTTTCTTTTACCGAGATATAATTTTTTTTATTAGTGATAGGAAAGTTTAAGGTCTTACACAAATAATATTAATGTCATGATGACATTTTGCAACATGCATTTATCAAACTACATGGAATACCAAGATTTGTTTCAAGATTTTATTAGTATTCTCAGACAGTTACACTGTAACAAGAGGCAACACATATACAACAATATCATATCAGAGCAAATTCACAAAGAAAAACCACATCAAATTGAGCATAAAAATAATTTTAAAATCCATCTTACACAAATATCTAGCAGAAATCATGATTGATTGGATATGTGTTTAACGTCACTTTAAATAATTTTTACCCACATCGTATAACTAGTCGACATTGACACATTTTATTGGCCAAGACAAATTAAACAATAATTCATATATTTTAATAACTGTCAGAAATATGGAACGTCATTAATATTGACCTTTGGTTGTTATTCTTGCAGATTGCAGATGACCAAACTTGTAATGCAAACAAAATACAAAGATGTGGAATTTGAACTTTGGTTGTAGAAGCCAACAAGTCCGGGTAAGGTCAGGAGTAAAACGGTATGTCAATTTATCATTTATCTATTTTCCTTCTGTTTTACTATCATTATGAATTAGTTAATAATATGTTATTTAATTTTTATAGCTGAGGTTAAATTGAAAAAAAAAAAACTATTTTGTATAGACATTAGATTTTATCAAAGCTCAAAGTAAATGAGAGAAATATATATATAAACAAATAATACATGTAAATAAACTAGGCATTGATTAAAAGGTTCGCAGTATTTAGAAACGATTAATGGGATAGGGTTATGGTATTTAACACCACTTTCAACAATATGTCATCAAGCGATTAATCAGGAAATTATAAAACTGTCTAAAATTGATAATTGTTTTCAATGTTATTTTCCGATCTATCATATACATGCAGAGTATCATAATTTTGTACAAACGGCAGTACTCATGAAAATTGTTTCTGGAAATTTATATTTTTTCGTTTTCGATATCAGACTTTTTTGTAGACTGAGCTATGTCTGAACCAGCTGGTCTCTCAAAAAGCTGACTCTTTTTTTGATACATTTGATCAATTATATCATCATCTCATTGACAATTAACTTGTTCTTGCCGTGATGTAGCTGAAAAATTGCTGGCTCACTCAATTATATTAATTTATGTTCTGTCTACATTTGAAGATCATGCTTGTATGTAATCTGGAAAGAGTTTTATTTTACATAAGAAGGGGACCATAAACATTAAATATTTCGCTGCAAGGTTGCACTACAAGCACAATTATCACCACCTCACCACAACCGTCACCACTTCACCACCTCACCACCTCACCACAACCATCACCACTTCACCACCTCACCACAACCATCACCACCTCACCACAACAGTCAACACTTCACCACAACAGTCACCACCTCACCACAACCATCACCACTTCACCACAACCGTCACCACCTCACCACAATAGTCACAACTTCATTTAAGTAAAGTGGCAAATTTAAAAAAAATATAACCATCTCATGAATAAACAGTTTTGTAACATTTGTATGTCACATATTTTTGACTGTCTTTTATATCAATAAAATGACAATTTAAGAACAGCGCTGCACATTTCTGCAAGGGAAACAATCTTTGTACTGATTGAATCTTTGATGATGCTATGCAAATTGTGCACATGTGCATACAACCCCAGATGCACGAATGAAAAATGAATTGTCAAATATTTTGAAGAAAAGATAATTGCTTGATTTACGATTTCTCCTGCTTCTGACAAATACGGCTTCTATGAATATTTGCCGTAGAGTTATTTCGAACCTTTGACCGAATCTTTCATAGCTAGGGAGGGCTCTTTAGACATCAACGTTATTAATGCGACCATTTTTCATCCTTCCGTTCTTCAAAGATTTAAAACACCGCTTCATGATCAATTAGTTCCCCATTGAGATTTCTAAGCACAAGTTCTATACGGCAAAACGATGGATATTAACGATTCTTTCTGTCTAAAATATGTGTGTTTAAATAAGTCTCTACCCCTTCAATTAAACATTTTATCACCTGTGAAACTGCGGTTTAATAGTAGAAAAATGTCGACGTTTTTAAGGGCTTGCATAATAAGGAGAATTATCAACAATACGACCGATAGAATCTTTGTATCACACCGCGGACTTATATTAAAGACCCGCTTCTTATACTTCAAAACAATATAAGAAAAGTGCGCCAAAACCAAAAGTAATTCTCAAAGTCTTTTGCAATTAAATTGCTATTTTCGGATTAATTGTACATCCGATTTTCAATACAGAATTCATTTTATAGGTTTATGGTGTTTACCGCCACTGTCAACAATATTTCAGTTATTTCGTATTGAACACATTTTAAGTGAGATCTGTTCGAAAATAATTGAATTACTACTATGCCAGAGACGATATATATATATACGTGAACATGACCTTACAAACAAATATTTTCTCGCGCCGCTTACGTTCTCGATTTTATTTCATAAATGTGTGTTACTTCTCAAGTTTATAATGCGTTTTCACGACTTCCGTTGTATTCTGGTATATGGTTTGACCATAAAATATATTGTAAAAGAGGATTTACGAAGGGATAAAGATATAATTGTTTACAATAGAAACCAATACATCACATAAAATTAAAATCTTCACACGCCAGGTGTCGTTGACGTTTGTTGTTTTCTTTCCAATTGTTAGGCACTATTACAATGAACTGTAGTCAAAATTAAAACAAGAATTTCGATGTAAACAGTAAAATCTCTAAATCCAGAAATATAATCGTTTGAAAATTGAATTGGGAACAAATTATGATGGTTATAAATGTCAGAATCGGTGTCGGTCCATCAACTAAAATACGGAGATTACAACGGATTTACAAGTCAGATAAAAAGAAACAAAATTGATTTCAAAAACTGAAATTGATTTTCTTAATAAGCTCCTTTAAGACTTCTCCAAAGAATTTGCATGTGCGATTCTGGGTCACACGTTTAAGAAACTCGGATTCTTTGTTCAAAAAAGTAATTTTTCTTTTCAATTCGACATTTCTCATTTATTACTTCATATTAGTGCGATACTATAGTTTTTTTCCAGATTGATCAGAAAACCCTTCCAAGTCTTAGCAAAATCTTCCTCGTGATTCCTCTGACATAGTCCATTAATTTTAATAAGACTCGGCAGTCGAAACCTTGTTTTCCTTATGCAGAAAATGAATTTATCATTTGTAGAAAATTACAACTTTTACGTAGCTGCTCTGTCACTTGATAAATTTCTTTCTTCGCCTTGGAAAGCTGGTTTCTAGAGAAGACATCTCACCAAATGAATTTTAGAAATCTCTGCGGCATTTAGTGATTATTATTTAAGACCATCTGAAGATGTCGGAAAAGTAATCGAATATTTTAATACGAAATGAAGTACTGTCTTTTCCCACCGAGGGATTTTAAGGTTCAGGAAATGGGTGCATATGAGACATGATGAATATTCTTAAGATTGTGATTCCTTGCAGTAGGTGGGTTGTTGAATTCCGGTATAGGAAATAGGAACTCGCAACAACCTCATTTTCATATGGTATCATATTGGACATCATTAATAAATTCATGCTTTGTCAGTTATAAAATACAACCAAACCTGCTTTATTTTGTGTTCCAATCTTTCGATTTTGAGTACACCTGATGACGATTATACCAGAAACGCGGGTGCACTGGACTCCCAACCGCAAGTGATAAAGTTTACCAGTTGCTTGCCCATGGTCGGTGGTTCTCTTCGGGTACTCCGGCTTCTTCTATCACTAAAACTGGTCGCCATGATATAGCTGAAATATTGCTGAAAGTGGCGTCAAACACCAAAAGTCAATCAATTAACCAGAAACTCGTTGTGCGAACTAAATTTAATATCTACATTTTTAGTACTATTAGCCGGTGTTTCGACACTGACATTGTTTATTAGATATATTTATTATTGAAATTTACAGTTCCTAAATAATGTAATTATTATCAAACTAAGGTTCTCCTCCCTCAGGTATAGGTGACCTCAGCCGCTTTTAGCTATATTGTTTAAGTCTATTGGTTTTATTGCTCCGAAAACTTAAAATTATTTGGTTGATTGATTGATTGATTGATTGATTGGTGTTTAACGTCCAGCGAGCAATATTATTTGGTTTTCCAGTCTCTGTATTTTGAGCGTCACTTGATGATGGTTATGCCAGACACTCGTCGTTGGAAATAAATTTGATATCTACGTTTTTATTAAAGGGCACCTTTATATAACAAATAACTGTCTATAAAGGACAGTCTCATTGTTACCATTAATGAAGGTAGATATAATTGTAACCTGTATGTAAAGGGCAACTGCTCAAAGATGGCACATTTTCACATTCCATTGAGTGCCATTTATATACAGGTCTCCTCCTCAAAAATTGAAAAGCAAGAGAACGTTTGTCTTGAATTACTCTCAAGAAATATGTTACTACTTTATGATAAGCTGGAACGTTCAATAAATAACTTGATTTTATTTATTTTTTAATTCTAGTTTGAACGCCGTTTCATCCGCTCAGTAGACGGTGCAAGCAATGTCAAAGTATATTAGATATATATATTATGAAATTTACAGTTCATAAATAATGCAATTATTATTCAAACTAAATGTCTCCTGTAACCACAGTAGATGTTTGGATATCCAGTTTAGGCCCTGTGTTCTTGCTCTTAAAGACTTTTAGATTATTTTCAAGCTTTAAACTTTGAACGTACATAATGAAGGTTGTCATAGAAACGCATCGTTGACAATGAATTGTCCTATCATGTGTTTTTACGTTCTGAGTTCCGTGCTGTGATGTCCGCTACGATTTCCGCATACAAAAGATGTTCGGTTCGTCTTTACCTCCATTGTTTGTAGGGGGGACTCATGTCTTAGGGACCGACCATTTAACTTGCAGGGGGGGGGGGGGGGGGGGGGGGTTATGGTATTTTAATTCGATCAGAATTTTTTTTTCGGACACCACGAGAGTTAGAATATTTATTTTTTTTGTCGCGCAAAGCGCGATTCAATTTTATTCCAGAATTCAACATTAGGTTATATGACAAAAACTCTTAATCAGATTATTTTTTTTCCTCCACCAAAATCAGAATATTTTTTTCAGCAACGTTGGGAATCAGAATATTTTTTTAGAAAACAACCATAACCCGCCCCCCCCCCCCCTTTCAAGTTAAATGGTCGTTCCCTTATTTACTATATATATGTGTTTGTTTGTGCATAGTGGTAACCAACACATTTTGCGTTATGTTATGTTTTGCTTGTCTTCGTCTTGTGTGCCCTATGATGTCGGTTTCAGCGTTTGTTCATTTTTTGATTGCCCATTCGGTATTCTCTAATGTTTATTTAGATATCAACAATTTTTTTTAATTTTCGTTACAGAAGCACAACCTATGTATATACATATCTACCGAGAAATTATGTAGGTGTTTTTTTTCTATATTCAAACACTCCGGCTATTACTTGAATTTACATGGTGGTCATATCTACTGAAACGGAGAATGTGTTAGCAAAGCCTGGAGGAGTGACGTGTGCAGGTTCCTTGTCGGTAGCTGCAAAAACTTATCCAAGTCTTTTTTGTGTGGTTAAAGTTGTCGAACCTGCACCTAAAATACCTGATTGGTCTTTTGATGTATTTGTCCGAAATATATATCAATTAATTTCAATTATTGTTTCGTACCGTAATTATATGTCTTGAGGATCTGTGTACTTAAATGACCAAAAGGCGCGAAATTACAAGTTTATGTCTCGGGGATTTGTTTTGACAATAGATAAAGTCTAATATATATGTTGTTCATATACTTTATGTATTTAGTAATAATAAAGACTGTAATATAAGCTATTGAGACAGTACGGGAGCAATCATTGGTTTACTGTTATGAATAGTTTTACAGTCTTGACTTAAAATGGCCCGTTTTAAGAAAATAAATATGGCGTTATATCAAATATGACTTATTTTTAATTAGATGGATTTCGGATCAAAGACGAGAGCAAGGAGAAGTTTTTAGTTTGAAAAAAATAAAATAGAATAAAATAAAAGAAAAAAAAAAACAAAAAAAACAAAAAGAAAAGAAAAAAAAAAAGTAAAAAGAAAAAAGAAACCTCATCAAAATCAAAGCTCCTTAAACGATTTCATATTTGTATATTCTCGTCTACAATCTTGATGCAATGTCTGTCCAGGCTCAACACATAATGAATCATTTCGTAGTTTGCTGTATTCATTGATGTTTTTGGCACCCTTCTCTCTTATTGTTACAGTGGTTTTTCCGTTGGAAAGTGGTTCTCTACATAAACAGCAGTCACCCATTGGCACCTGAACAATGATATTAGACATAATTATTTCGAAATTTTAATAATAACCTTTTGACGATGGATTTTCATATAGTGAAAATGTATAAAGATAAGGATTAAGTATGTGACGTAAAAATGTTTTTGACATTTACTGTCGTAATTAAAATACTTCAAAGGACTCATAGTTACAATCGTAACTACTCGGCCATTCTCGCTACCCTACAAATAACCTCGTACGTACATAGTAGAAATTCTTCTTAAATTGTTTGCCGGAAGTTAAGTTAAGTTAAGCCGCAAAAAAATATAGTCCACGAAAATCCAATGTGGAAGACATACTAAGTAAAATCTAATCATGCAAATCTAATTAAAACTGTAATTGAAATATAGAAAATTGTTTAAAATATAACTTTTTCAAACTTTCATGTAACTGACATGTGAAAAGTAGTGCGATTTATACGCCTAATGCATACGAGGTTATTTGCAGGGTAGCGAGAATGGCCGAGTAGTTACGATTGTCATAGTTAATGATGGAGATGGTTCATGAGAAATATTCTACCCTCCTAACTGAATTTATAGGTACTGCGTTGACTACTATTTTACCTATTTTGTTATAAATGCTGATATAGTGACAACCGTAGGGTGTTTTTTTTCCGAAAAAGGGGGGCCCCTAGAAAATATCTCATGCGATTTTTTTCATTAGAATTGTAAATAATGATGGCTATATTTGCGTGGTAACACTGTAGAAATTGTCAATTTTTTTTCATTCAACTTTTTTCTAAGAATTTAAAGCAAAAAATACCGATTACCTTGACATTGAAAACTCCGTCTTGTAACTTTATAACAGGACTTTGAAACTTAATATTTCGTGATTGGAATTTACAATGATGACGAAAAAACATCTAAAATTACCTTCTTTGTTTAATGCACTATTCCATAATTAGGTTAACCATTTACGTCGCTGCATTTGCTAGTATTCTTGCAAATCATTTGTTTGGGTTACTCCCCTTTGGATGTACGGTGCGCTGTACCAGAAATATTTTTACGACGAAAAACACGAAAATTGAAACCCAAATTTTATAACTTTCCCGTTTTCCGATTTTGTTCGATTTTTTATATGTTATTTATTGATATCAATTCTCAACTATTTCGCAAAAACTATTTCTGTTGCAATTTTTTAAAGCTAAACCTTTATTATGACTGGACTATTTGTAACGCACATTTTGATATAGTTTTAAATAACGAGTTGATAAAGTTTGTCTGTGACTTTCGGCAGGTTGGTGGTTTTCTCCGTGTATTCCGCTTTCCTCCTCCAATAAAGCAGACCGCCATAATATAACTGAAATATTGCTGAAAGTGGAGTTAAACACTATAAACCGAACCAAACCTAAAGGGCCCGGTTGGCTCAATGAGTTAGGTAGTTGGATTACCTAACAACTCATACAAGCTATATCATGGCGACCAGTTTTAGTGGTGGAAGAACCCGAGTACCAGGAGAGAACCACCGACCATGGGCAAGCAACTGGTAAACTTTATCACTTGCGGCTGCGAGTCGAGTGCACCCTTTTTTGTAATATACAAAGCCGGGCGCGAACCCACGCCGTATTGGTGATAGGCTTGTACGAGTTGTTAGGTAATACAACTACCTAACTCATTGAGCCACTTGTGATATAGAGATGAACCTCATCATTTCGAACTCTCTTAAGAAAAGTTTGAAGATACCAAAGGGGTATAATCAGAATCCGTATATCGACGAAGGACAGACAATACAATAGCCAAAAGAAAAGAGACAAAAGGACAAACAACGATCTGCAAAACATTACATAGAACACAAAAGATCGAGCAACACTGGGGTGAACTCAGGTGTAAGTTGTTTTCTCGGATAACTCGAAGTTAGGACATTGTCCTGTCGTACGAACTTAGATTGCCCTTGAATTTGATCTCGCATAACTTGAATCCTCTTCCATTTCGAGCTCTAGATAAATATGAAGGCTTCCACGGTTCCAACCGACAAAGGTGGTCAGCACATACCCTAGGGGCGGATAGGGATGCCCTCTCGATTGGGGGGATTGTCAGGTATGGAAATCCAGTGGGTAACGGGTTTGGAGAGTGCCACGCTCCCTGCATGTTAAAGACCTCTTTTATAATTTAAAAAGAAAGAGTAGACATATTAAAGCCGTTACAAAAGACTTCATTTGCCGTCCCTATCCAACTCTCTATGTTTTTACAGTGGCAGTCACAAGTAGTTGCCCTTCCTTATTTCTATAGTGTTGAACTTGTTCTCGTACTGAATGTAGCTGAAATACTGCTCGCTGGACGTTAATCAATAAGCAATCAATTAATCAATACTTCAACTCACCAATATTTTCAAATTCGTCACAACGAGGGTGAATGTTCAGTTGTAACAATAAAAATACAAATTCGATACCCTTAGCTAACACACATACATGACCACTCTCTTTCCTGACTTGACACTGCAAACTTCAATAGAAAGTGGCGGAGTTGAACTATTTTATGGACCCAAGCATCCTCTCTTACTGAACTAATGTTTTTCACGTGTGAGTCAAATGCTAACCCTCACAAATAACTTATTTAAAAAAGTTATTTAATATTATATTAAATAAAGTTCCCAACTTACAATATTAAATATGAAACACAAGTTCGTTTATTTATTGAATTCAGAAGACAAGATAATTCTTAACTCTGTTGGTAAATTTATAAAGGATATTATTATTCTTTACTATAGAAACCAACAAGAAATAATTAAGATATTTTAAAGTTTTATTACATGGAACAAGAAATAACTCATTATTCCCGCGGCAAACTGCACGTAGGTCAAATAACTGTGAGGGAATCTGCACGTAGCACAAAATAACTGTTTGAAATTGGCGCACTTTTGCACGTCGAACCAATAACAAGTTATTTCCCTCATATTAGTTCAGTATAATAATACAGTTATGGCCTTCATGAGAAGTTAATATCCATAATTATTAAATCTTCGGACCTCGGTATAATAACTCTTTCTCAATTCGGACCTCGGGAAAAAAAACCTTTCGAGATTTAATAATTATGGATATTAACTTCTCATGAAGGCCATAATTATATGATATGTGACATAGTCACGGGTAGTATCTGTTTGTTAAATGATGAACACTGTCAATATTTATTGAGCGAGTAAGTGATTGTTGTTTAACGCCAAGCATTTTTTCGGGTATATCATCATGGCGAGAACAAGTTAATTTTTAATGAGATGATGATGAGGTCCACTTTGTACTAGACCAACACGTTTAGTTGGGTTTTTATAGTGCTAGCTGGTGCTCACTGAAACAATAGTCCGCGGATAGACAGATATCGCCCCACTCGCACACATTACTCTGATTCGAGCTAACCAGTCTTTGCTCTTTCTCATCAATGCTGCATGTTTAGCGGATTCACGATCTATCGTGTCTGAAACAAGCACCCTAACCATTACACCATCGATGTGGTTTATTGTTTATTGTTATGTGTTTGGTTATATATAAAAAACAGCAACCATGATATCAGCTAAAATAGTTGTATTGAAACCAAGATGAAGAAATAATATTCGTTTCGTTGTGGATTTTTACTATTGAAACATGGGTACGTGTATGTATTTGGTCATGTGACAAATGGTCACATACAAGTCCGTGCGAAGCAAGGGAAGCTGTCGAGGCTGGCTATAACCAAGAGAGATATATTGTAAGGAACACCAAATACTAATCTTGAACTTTATGCATAATATACTCAATCTCCGTGACACTGAAGTTGTCATATGCATACTATCAGTTCTATAAATGTTGTTGAAAGTGGCGTTGAATACCATAACCCCTAACCCCTAACCTCAACCCTACAATAACCCAAGTACGTGTACTTATATAAAGAAAGTGAAACACAATTGTTTTTTGTGTGTAAACCATGAGGTGAAACACACTGCCACAACTATAATATATTATTAAATAAAACTTTAACTTCCAGACACATTTATCAATATCAGCAACTTTAGAGGCATTTAAAAATAAAAAATCTATGTCTTTATTTAAAATTTTTGACATTTCACTAAACCATAGGTGAAGCTGAAGGTATAGGAATACTGAATAATTGAAAATGTCGGTGGTCAAATTTCACTAAAAATAAATAAATCAAACATTTTACTACCTTACAATGGTATGAAGTCAGGAAGCCATAAATTGTCCGGATCTTGACAATACTATGATAGCCAGATGACCAAGCTGGACATATTTTGAAATAAAACGTAAATTAAGATGAATTGTTCGTACTCCACATTCACTTAAATATAGACAAATATAGCGCTATCAGAAACCGGGATATGTTGACACCTCGATTCACAATTAGGAAGCCGTAAAACATTTACTTGACATAATTTGAACACAATTCTCGACATTTTTATATTATTTCAAGCACATGTTGTCATTTTGAAAATTAATGAGGATAGGAAAATGTGTGAACTGGGTGCCCCTTCGTCCGAGTTTTTTTTTAATTTTTTAATTTTTTTTTTTTTTTTTATAAAATGTTCAATTGTGTCTCGCCAATAACGAATCTAATCTTTGAACGAATTAATAGGCGAAACCGGGCAATCCTTGAAATAAAAATTCGATTTTACAGGTTCGAATTAAATTCTTGAATTTATTTTCTATAAAAACGAGAAAATTTACTAGTCTGAACACAGTTTTACTGGTCTTCTTGGGCTTAAGGACCGGCGCTCACTGTGAGGATTTCCGGGTAAATTTGCCGAAATTTTGAATTTTGAACCCACTATGTATGCACATGATTTAATTATTAGTTATACGTAAAGAGAAAAGTGAAACCGTTTTTGTTACAGAAATGCAGATTTACACTAATGTATTGGTATCAAATACACAATGTATCAAACTTACAAATTAAAAACACCCTCTTCTCTCCCCCCTCCCCTTTTTGGTGAACTTTCTAAGGAACTACTTTTTTTTTAAATTTAACGAACAATTTACACCGGGTTTTTGTTGGAAGAAGATGAGATATCAAAGAGATAATCAGAATCCCTAAATCTAAGGACAGACAACACACAATTTGTTGCTTCTCCGCTAAGTACGAAGCTTTAAGGAGGAAGATCAAATATCAGTTCACTCGTAATCAGAATAACGTGTCCGAGTGGAGCGACATGTTTACCCCCGAATTGTTGTTTCGGTGCGCTAGCACTATAGCATCCAACTCAGCACGTTAGCTTAGTACACACGGACATGATCATCATCGATCATAGAATGTAGCGTGTTCTTTCCATGATATAGCTGAATATTACTTATTTGGCGTTAAACAATAATCACTCACTCACTCAAACCAGCACAAAGGAATAGGAAGTGCAAAAATAATTATTTCTATGGTCAGAGGAAAAACTATCTAACGAAGAAATGAAGAGACACAGAAGCGGTACCAGTAAATAAGTCACAATGTAGCACAACCTAATTAATATTAGAAGTGAAGAGACACATAAGAGGTACCAGTAAATAAGTCACAATGTAGCACAACCTAATTAGTATTAGAAATGAAGAGACACAGAAGCGGTACCAGTAAATAAGTCACAATGTAGCACAACCTAATTAGTATTAGAAATGAAGAGACACAGAAGCGGTACCAATAAATAAGTCACAATTTAGCACAACCTAATTAGTATTAGAAATGAAGAGACACAGAAGAGGTACCAGTAAATAAGTCACAATTTAGCACAACCTAATTAGTATTAGAAGTGAAGAGACACAGAAGAGGTACCAGTAAATAAGTCACAATGTAGCACAACTTAATTAGTATTAGAAATGAAGAGACACAGAAGAGGTACCAGCAAATAAGTCACAATGTAGCACAACCTAATTAGTATTAGAAATGAAGAGACACAGAAGAGGTACCAGTAAATAAGTCACAATGTAGCACAACCTAATTAGTATTAGAAATGAAGAGACACAGAAGAGGTACCAGTAAATAAGTCACAATGTAGCACAACCTAATTAGTATTAGAAATGAAGAGACACAGAAGCGGTACCAGTAAATAAGTCACAATGTAGCACAACCTAATTAGTATTAGAAGTGAAGAGACACAGAAGAGGTACCAGCAAATAAGTCACAATGTAGCACAACCTAATTAATATTAGAAATGAAGAGACACAGAAGCGGTACCAGCAAATAAGTCACAATGTAGCACAACCTAATTAGTATTAGAAATGAAGAGATGCAGAAGTGGTACCAGTAAATAAATCACAATGTAGCACAACCTAATTAGTATTAGAAATGAAGAGACACAGAAGCGGTACCAGTAAATAAGTCACAATGTAGCACAACTTAATTAGTATTATAAATGAAGAGATGCAGAAGCGGTACCAGTAAATAAATCACAATGTAGCACAACCTAATTAGTTTTAGAAATGAAGAGACACAGAAGCGGTACCAGTAAATAAGTCACAATGTAGCACAACTTAATTAGTATTATAAATGAAGAGATGCAGAAGCGGTACCAGTAAATAAATCACAATGTAGCACAACCTAATTAGTATTAGAAATGAAGAGACACAGAAGCGGTACCAGTAAATAAGTCACAATGTAGCACAACCTAATTAGTATTAGAAATGAAGAGAAACAGAAGCGGTACCAGTAAATAAGTCACAATGTAGCACAACCTAATTAATATTAGAAATGAAGAGACACAGAAGTGGTACCAGTAAATAAGTCACAATGTAGCACAACCTAATTAGTATTAGAAATGAAGAGACACAGAAATGGTACCAGTAAATAAGTCACAATGTAGTACAACCTAATTAGTATTAGAAATGAAGAGAAACAGAAGAGGTACCAGCAAATAAGTCACAATGTAGCACAACCTAATTAATATTAGAAATGAAGAGAAACAGAAGCGGTACCAGTAAATAAGTCACAATGTAGCACAACCTAATTAATATTAGAAATGAAGAGACACAGAAGATGTACCAGCAAATAAGTCACAATGTAGCACAACCTAATTAGTATTAGAAATGAAGAGAAACAGAAGCGGTACCAGTAAATAAGTCACAATGTAGCACAACCTAATTAATATTAGAAATGAAGAGACACAGAAGATGTACCAGCAAATAAGTCACAATGTAGCACAACCTAATTAGTATTAGAAATGAAGAGATGCAGAAGTGGTACCAGTAAATAAATCACAATGTAGCACAACCTAATTAGTTTTAGAAATGAAGAGATACAGAAGTGGTACCAGTAAATAAGTCACAATGTAGCACAACCTAATTAGTATTAGAAATGAAGAGAAACAGAAGCGGTACCAGTAAATAAGTCACAATGTAGCACAAACTAATTAGTATTAGAAGAGATTGAAGATACCCAAGGGGAGATAATCAGAATCCGCATATCGAAGATGAACAAACATTACAATGGCCAAATGAAAAAGTACAAAAAGGCAAACAACAATCTACAAAACATACACATAAAACAAAAGATCGAGTAACACGAACCCTACTAAAAACCGGGAGTGAAATCAGGTGCTCCGGGAGGGTAAGCAGTTCCTGCTCCACTAGTGGCACCCGTCGTGTTAATCTAGTAACAAACCCAGTGATAAGTCATGAATGAGGACATGACCGGGAAGTGTTTACGACAAGTGGATCATATACGTGGTCATTTGGGACAAAGATATTCCATAGCGGTCAACCAAGTCATGGTGGCGACCGTAAAACTTTCGAAGTGATGACTTCAACTTAACCAACAGGAACCCTTGGTTCAGTAATAGCTTCATTGTTAGTAGCAAACCTCTATCAAGGAAATCGTGATAGGAACCACAAGCTCTGGAATATCGTATCAAGAGAGAGATATATACTCCATATACAGGTGCTGCTGGAATGTTGCCACATATAAATGGAAAGTTCACAATGGGAAATTTGAAATAACCTCTTTTGTCGTAAAGTTGCGTTCTCACTGTCAATTTCGAGGTGTAAATCAAGGTATGAGGCAGACCTATCTGTATCTGTGGTATCCTTTATTTCAAGCTCATTGGGATATGTGCGATCAACGAAATCACCAAACCTGGAATTATTTAGTGAAAGGACATCATCTATATAGCGGAACGTTTACTTAAAGGATCGGACTTACTTCTTTTCGTTTTTCTTGAGCAGCCCCTGTATTAAATCTCCCTCATACGAATAAATGAACAAGTCGGCGAGAGGAGGAGCACAGTTTGTACCCATAGGTATGCCGACTGTCTATTGAAAAACACGTCCACCAAACATAACAAATATGTTGTCAATCAATAACTCGAGCATGTTGATGATATCAATTTCAGATGATTGTTGTATCTTGGTTGAATTGTCTTTTTCGTGATACGTTATTATCTTGCAACTTCCCATTTGGGGTCATGTCAGGTAATCTTTAATTCAACCTTTGACGGTCTATTAAAATGCAAGACATTTAAACATACTGACCAATGGAGCAACAGCTCTTAGCATATGTTGGGTTTTAGTACATAATGATTTAATAAGCTCATCACTGATTGGCCGGTTGAAACTTTGAACCCTGAAATGACACAATCCTGGTTATCTATCGTTAGATGTTAGCTTATCGCCAAAAAGAAAATACAAAAAACATCAAATTCTTTTTAGATTGGATGCCACGAATACAATTGTTGGTCATATGTCCGTTTTTATATACGATAAAAGACAGGGAACCAGTCATAGGTACTTTCTCCATTTCAAATGCATCAGTTACATAAACATATATTATTATATGTGTTCCCATGTGCCTGTTTTGCTTCATTATGAATCAATATTTCAATGTATGCACATAAATTTCACCCCACAATGACCCTTTCGATAATGTATTCTTTACGAAAACGTCATGTGAAATTGTAGAAGAAATACCGGTATTGACTGTATTTACTTCCGGTTTTCGAAAGGATAACTCTAGAGAGAAAAGGAAACATATACATTCGAATCTCTCTAGAGTTATCGTATATCATATTGAATACCGGAAGTTTATAGTCAAGAGTTCCTCATCGTTAGCTACCTTCTATTATATTACGTGGAGTCGACCTTCCCATTGATAGAAACAAGTATCTGTAGACATAGTCTAAATTATGTATTCCATTAATTAATACGAAATTCACGCGAATTCTACAGGAAGAACTTCAGGAAATCGGAGAATATTATACGAGCGTCATTGGAAACTCCCTTTTTTTTTCAAATTTCAAGGTAAATGATACGTATGTTTATAATAAGTATTAACGTTTTCAGTAAATAATTTTTCAAGTCGTTTAGGTGTGGTTTATTGTTTTTACATATACATGCTTGACAATTTTGACACTTTGGAAAGCAATAAACACATCAGAGACGATTTGGGTCACATCCAGTACCTTGCCTTTCCTACGTACTGTTGTGTGGTCTAATAGCCAGGCTGAATATTTATGTAAAATTATAAAATGTGCGCATAAAATATGAATTAAGTAGCAATAATAGTTAATTTGGAAGTCTTATTATGATAAACCACGTTATGTTTTTGATAATTAATGTCCAAAATATACAATAAAACACATGGTCAAACTTAATTTATAATTTCTATTTTTTTTACATAAACAAATATGATTGCGAAAGGGTTCCGTTTGTTAGTCAATGACATATATATCCTTATCTACGACCACGAAACAACACATCTATGATATAAATAAAATATAAACAAGTGTATGCTTTGTAATAATTGTTTTTACGTATTATTAATAAAAATGAAATTACCAAAATTGTAATTGACAAGATATAGAATATTAATTTATTAAGAAATAATCCATAGTTATTAGAAGATTAACATATGAAGTCTTTCATTTGGGTATATAAACAATGCCAAGACAAAACTCCCGTTATATTTTGCTTCGCACATGCGTAATTATTTTTATTGCGGGGTAAATTCAATTACTGGTGACTGTGTATTTATACAGGTGATAAATGTGTACGTTAAAAGTCTCTTGAAATGTGCGTGTTATTTCTTTGTGTATTAATTTTTTCAACAAAGAAAAAGAAGAAAATACTAAAGATAACTAGTTTCTACTTTAACCTTTGTGTACTGACGACTTCCGGTAATGTTGTTGAACGCTGATGACATTGACACCTAGTTACTGGTTTATATTACTAAGTGTTGTGCATTTTACTTGTTTTAACTTCTGAAATAAAAAAAAAGCCACACAATTGGAAAATTCAGTAACTTAAATGCAACTCAAGGTATTTGTTATTTTTTGTGAATAATCACTGAAACCAAGAAGGTAAACATTTTATTATTGGATGCATTTCCCAGTCTCCTTCTGTTTAAGCAACAACTTAGATTTTTCCTTTTTAGAATCGAAATAATTATTTTAAGCGACACGGATGTAGTTTTGCTATGGTGACACTATATTGTCTTAGAAATACCCCGAGTGGTAGCGAGAGATAAAATGCAACGAATATAATGTTACCCATGTTGAAACGTTATATGTAAAGAAACAAAACGAACATTTATATGCTTGTATGCAACACGGTCATTATAAATGCATGAAATCACTCAGGTATGATGTCCATATGTTGTCCAGCGATGCGAAGTAAAATATATTGACTTTTTTTTTCACTCCATGATATTTCACTAAATGACCTTCTGCCATCTCCGTTGGGAATGCTTCACATTCGCTCGAAACTATTTTCACTATCTCTTTCAAAACTACATCTTCTTGTACAGCTCATGTTCGGAAAACCACGTTACAAATCAGAATTCAAATAAATACAAGCTTACAGCAATCGTTTGGGATATTGTCCGTCACATATTTTTCAAACATGGCATTAAGAAAATTGAAATAGACACTGCTCCATACCTTGACTTATACCTTGAAAGTGACAATGACGGCCGAAGAACGAAACTTTAAGAGATTATTTCAATTTTTCCATTTTGAACTTTCCATTTATATGTAGAAAATTCCAGCTGTACCTGCATATGGAGTTTATTTCTCTCAGTTGATCAGATATTCCAGAGTTTGTGGTTCTTATCGGGATTCCCTTGATGAATGGTTGCTGCTAACAAGGAAGCAAATGAATCAAGGATTTCTATTAGTTGAAATCATCACTTCGAAAGTTTTACGGCCGCTACCATTAATAGTTTGACC
Source organism: Bathymodiolus brooksi (assembly GCA_963680875.1). NCBI lineage: Eukaryota > Metazoa > Mollusca > Bivalvia > Mytilida > Modiolidae > Bathymodiolus > Bathymodiolus brooksi. The sequence goes on from OY804584.1 coordinate 21,743,966, forward strand.
GTTACGGAACATCTGTGTCACAAATGACCACGGATATGTTCCACTTATCGTAAGCACCTCCTGGTCCTTTCCTCATTCATCACAAGGTTTGTATCTGGAGTAGCACGACGGGTGTACCTTTTAGAACAGGAATTGCTTACCCTTATGGTGCATTAATTTGAGTTCACCCCAGTTTTTAGTGGGGTTCGTGTTGCTCGATCCTTAGTGTTCTCTGTAGTGATTTGTCCACCATTGTTTGTCATTTTTCTGTTGTCCATTGTATTGTCTCTCCTTCATTGGTTTACGGATTCTGCAGCTATTTCATCAATAATTTGGTAGATTTTCAAATTATTGGCTCTATATACAACAATTTAGCTTAAAGTGTAAAGTTTTTATATACATTATAAAAAAATGTATATATAGATGGTATAATTACAACTCACTAAATAGTCAGGTGACAAAGTGTGGCGCATTTGAGAATGTTAAAGATTATCGTTAATTAAATCCATTACTTTGTGACAGTAGCAAAATATTCGTTGACTATAAACACTGTGAAAGAAAATATACATAAAAACCTATATATATGTAAATCTGTATTAATAACCTATATTGAGAAATAAAAAAAAAATATGCTACCTTTGTCGACCACCCCCCCTCCCCCCTCCGCCCTCCCCCAGCAACCCTTTTTTCTTAAGAGAAAGAAAAAGATATAACCTTCCTTTGACTACAGTACACTTGTATATTTGACTTAAAACAGTATTTTTATATTCTTGGTTTCATCCGCTTGTGCTACTTTGCACCGCTGATTTCAAATGTATGGAAATGTCAACACCATCATATACTTTACAAGAGTAACACGACAGGTGCTACTAGTAGAACAAGAACTTCTTTCCCTTTCGAAGCATCTGGATTCATCACAGGCTTTTAGTGAGATTCGTGTTGCTCGCTCTTTAGTTTTCTACATAGTATTTTGTAGATCATTGTTTGTCTTTTGGTTTTTGTTGTCATTGTATTGTTGTCTTTGTGTTGTCTGTCCTTCGATTGCAGGCTTCTAAATATTCCGTTGGTATTTTCAAACCCTTCTGAATAAATTAAAACACAAAAATGGCGAACACACTAAAATGAATGGTACTGAATATGGTTTGTCGATTGCATTCGTCGCATTAGTTTATTCGACAATGTACATGTACATGTGTGTTGCGATTATTGATCAAAGGGGAGTAACTCAATGAAGAAATAATGTCACAATTAGTGGCACATTGTTACATTTATCCCAGTTACATTGCCTGGTCCGTTATTTATATTTTCAAACATGACTGAGAAATAAGACCGTCATTGTTTACACAATAAGCACCATATGTCGTTTCGAGATGAAGCATTTTGATGTTGTTTTAAATGTTAGGTATATATTGTTTTAAATTTTAGGTATATATTTTAAATGTTAGGTATATATTGTAGGTATATATTGTAGGTATATATTGTAGGTATATATTGTAGTTATATATTGTTAGGTATATATTGTAGGTATATATTGTAGGTATATATTGTAGGTATATATTGTAGGTATATATTGTAGGTATATATTGTTAGGTATATATTGTAGGTATATATTGTAGGTATATATTGTAGGTATATATTGTAGGTATATATTCAGATTATGCATCATCATGGTTATACTGTTTACAACTGGTCTTTTACTCCTGATTTTGAATACTATATAAATATCAGGGTTAGGGTTATGGTGTTTAACGCAACTTTCAACAATATTTCAGTTATAATGGCGGTGGTCAGTTTTATTGGTGAAAGAAACCAGAGAAAACCACCGACCTGTCACAAGTCACTGACAAACTTTATCACATAATGTTGTATCGAATACATCTTGGCATTAGCGGGATTCGAACTCACCACGGCCTCTACAAAATATCGAAAACAAAACAACAAAAAAGAAAAATATATCTTCTAAACGCATCTTAACATTTACAATTAAAATTAAATCACTGTCCTTTATATAAAGTAGGGCCCGGGTGGCTCAATGAGTTAGGTAGTTGGATTACCTAACAACTCATACAAACCTATCACCAATAGCACGTGAGTTCGCGCACGGCTTTGTATATTACAAAAAAGGGTGCACTCGACTCGCAGCCGCAAGTGATAAAGTTTACCAGTTACTTGCTCATGATCGGTGGTTCTCTCCGGGTACTCCGGCTTCTTCCACCACTAAAACTGGTCGCCATGATATAGCTGAAATATTGCTGAAAGTGGCGCTATGCACCAAAAATCAAATCATCAATCTTTATATATAAAGTGGTTTGGTGTGTGGAAAGTGGACTCTAGCTTGTTTTTGCTTGTTGTGACATGTGGGTGAATTGTATTTTATTTTGTGGATATTGTTATCGTGATAAATGTGTTTATCAATAATTTGGACATTTTTTTCCTTTGATTTCATAGATTGATATCGTCAATATCAACAAACTCACGGTGATACTGAAAATTATCGGTCAGTGTGACGTCAACAACATTATGACGCGGCCTACATTTTCACAGCTCGTCCTATCTGGCACGCTGTGATACTAGCGATAATGTCTTTCTCGACCTTTTAAACTGCCGTTATTCCATATATATCACTAACTGCAATAGTTTATATGTAATAAATGATTTTATAATAAAGAGTTGTCGCATATTCCTCAAATATATGAAACACACCATATCGGTGGTATGATAGTTAACGTGGGTTCAAGCCACGGTCGGGTCAAACCAAAGAATATACAATTTGTATTGTCTGCATGACGGCTAAGTTGCTGGAACAAAATTGCTCAAGGGTCCGGGTGGTTCAATGAGTTAGGTAGTTGGATTACCTAACAACGCATACTAGATTATCACCAATACGACGTTGGTTTGCACCCGGCTTTGTAAATTACAAAAAAGGGTGCATTCGACTCGCAGCCGCAAGTGATAAAGTTTACCAGTTGCTTGCCCATGGTCGGTGGTTTTATCAGGGTACTTCGGCTTCTTCCACCACTAAAACTGGTCGCGATGATATAGCTGAAATATTGCTTAAAGTGACGTTAAACACCAAAAATCTAATTAAATCAAAATTGCTCACTTGGCGTTACACAACGTACACGTGCTCGGATATTATTTCTCTTACATATGTAGTGTATTACTTAGCAGGAAATGTATAATCATTGACACTCTATTTTTGAGGTGTACTCGATGCAGTGAGAACGACAGGTCGATGGTTTTTTCCCGATACTCCGTTTGAAAGTGGCATTAAACATCATAACCCTAACCCCTTTTGTGTTTAAACTTGTTCTCGGTGTGAACACAGAGTAACTACTTCTTACTTGGCATTAAACAACAATCACTCAATCAATATACTGTATTGACGTCATTATCATCTGTATATTAAAACAATTACTACGGATAAAGAAACACATTTTCATATAATACGATACGATTTGTTCTTTAGGCGTACCAGAAACGACTATACTGAATGGGAAATCGCAATATGTAACATATTTGAAATTTCCCCCCATTTTCATTGCCAAATATGTAGATTCCCAAAGCTACAATGACACCTCAAGCATTGTAATGGAGATTAGAGTTATGAAGTTTAACGCCACTTTCAACAATATGTCAGTTACATCGTGGCGGTGAGTTTTATTGGTGGAAGAAACCGGAATAAAACGTAGAAAACCATCAACCACGAACGGGATTCGAACTCACAGCCTTAGTAGTGATAGGCACTGATTACATTGGTAGTTCTAAATCAAACTGCCATACGATCACGACCACGAACGGCCCCTAGTATTGTAATGTAACAGAGTTGTCAATCTCAGACGGTGTAGAATTGTGACTATATCGATCAAAGAAATGAATAAACAATATACTTATCTTCTCATATACACCCTATAATTTAGGTTGCATATACAACACAATTGGTGACTGTAAAGTATAACATACCTGACAAGTGAGTAAAATAATTAATTTTGAAAACTAACACTTTAATTGGTCTACATTTTCTAATATTACAGTTTTAAATCGAGAACTAAACGTAAAAGTTAATACAGATTGAAATACAATCGAAACAATTCATCATTAGTGTACAAATGTCAAATAGCCTCGTGTAACAGGAGGCCGTAATTCAGTCGTGTGTAACATTCAAACGTCATATCGGAATGACACTGACAGTTAAAATCCGGATTTACTACCACAAAACGCGTGTCATTTTTTTTGTAAGAAGATGTACGCAGTTGACTAGTGTTTGTTTACAAGTATATACAAAGGACACTATAAATTATACATATTCCCGCAAACTGTCAAAATATTTGTTTTTTTGAAACATTTTTAAATTATTGTGTGATTTTGTATTAAAGATCTAAACAAGTGTTAGGTGTTAAGGTGGTATCGGGTTCACCGGGTCACAAAGTGCAGAAATAAAATCAAGAACAACACGTAGGGAGAATTACAAAGAATATAAAAAATATGACGAAAACAAAACGATACAGATGTTATTATCTGAAATATCGCGAGAACGAGATCAAAGAACAATAACTCCATGACGCTTTTCCGTTCATTCTGTCCAGCGTTTCTCTTGTGGAGGGAGAACTGTTGAGGACTTTCTTATCAGCTTATAGCACCATTTAAAATACTGAATGCAATTTTCCAACTAATATGAAACCGGCACGGCCATGAATGCTCGCTCATCTGAAAATTATCTGGCAATTTCATCAAAAAGTGTCGAGATGTTTTGGGCCGAGATATATTAGGGACGACTTTTTTTTAGGGCCGAATCTAGTCTCATTCAATCGAGCTGTCGTTCCTTACGAAATCTCAAAAGTTAACTTCCGCGTAGAAACAAAAATTCTTGTCAGTATGTCAGAAGAGATTTAATAAATTAAAAAATATCAATATAAGTAAAACAAGCTAGCAAAATGACTTTTATGACACACAGGTTCCGGGTTTAAGTGGTATCGGACGTACGAGAGAGTGTACGAGACTTCAGGATCACATTTGCGCTTTATGTTAAGAAGATCTTCATTAGTTGAGTGTGTTAGTGTGTTACCCGGAAACCGGTGTTTACAAAACGTAGAATTTGTTTTTCTTCGACAATATGTTCAACCATGTTTGTTAAAAAATCCTAAGTACACATTTTATACCATAAAGAGCTCGCTTAAGCTCGCATATTAAACCATAAACTCATGACATAGGCAAATATAAGAGATTTATCAACATCACCGGAGCAGACAATGTGCGAAATAAGAACAATATTCAAGAATCTGTAGAGCTTTTCTCGATATTCAAGAATCTGTAGAGCCTTTCTCGATATTCAAGAATCTGTAGAGCCTTTCTCGATATTCAAGAATCTGTAGAGCCTTTCTCGATATTCAAGAATCTGTAGAGCCTTTCTCGATATTCAAGAATCTGTAGAGCCTTTCTCGATATTCAAGAATCTGTAGAGCCTTTCTCGATATTCAAGAATCTGTAGAGCCTTTCTCGATATTCAAGAATCTGTAGAGCCTTTCTCGATATTCAAGAATCTGTAGAGCCTTTCTCGATATTCAAGAATCTGTAGAGCCTTTCTCGATATTCAAGAATCTGTAGAGCCTTTCTCGATATTCAAGAATCTGTAGAGCCTTTCTCGATATTCAAGAATCTGTAGAGCCTTTCTCGATATTCAAGAATCTGTAGAGCCTTTCTCGATATTCAAGAATCTGTAGAGCCTTTCTCGATATTCAAGAATCTGTAGAGCCTTTCTCGATATTCAAGAATCTGTAGAGCCTTTCTCGATATTCAAGAATCTGTAGAGCCTTTCTCGATATTCAAGAATCTGTAGAGCCTTTCTCGATATTCAAGAATCTGTAGAGCCTTTCTCGATATTTTCTACAATGATTTTTGAGTGTTGGATAAGTTTTGTCTTTTGCTACTTTTTTTTTTTACTATGTTTTGCTCTAGCCGGTAATATGAAAGCACGTGCCAAGAAAGATAACTCATTTTGAAATCATACGTAATCAAGATGGCGACCCCCAAGTTCGCCTGTCACTATGACGCCGATATTGAGGCAATTCTAAATCATTTGTAATTTTTCTGTTAAAATTGTTAAGTTGTTTATTAAATATGTTGAAGAATTAATTTCTTCTTTAAAGCAAAGTCATATCTGGGGTTATATGCTCATGAGACAATACATGTATAGTAGTCATGTTCTTTATTTAGGCTTTACACAGGTAATATGGACCCATGGTATTGCAGTATGACAAATTCGTTATATAGGCTTTAGACAGGTAATACGGGCTCATATAACCTGTATGTGTTGTATATTTCCCTCGCCTTCGGCTCAGGAAATATAAAACATAGACAGGTTATATGAGCCCGTATTACCTGTCTAAAGCCTATATAACTAATAATGTGAATGATTAAAAACGAGTAATCTTAGAAACACCCATTAATATTACTGACATCAAAACAAAATAAGAAACATCTCTTGAAGATGGTTGTAAGATTAATTGACAGTTTAAAACAAATAGAAAGATGGATAATACAGCGTAACTGATTGCTTCAATTATATAACTGATTTGATTATATTCTTACCCTAGATATATGTATAATCCTGATTATAATTCTTTAGTGCAAGGGCCGTCGTGCTCTTGATCGTATGGATTCACAACTATCTGTGCAATCAGTGTCTATCACCACTAAAGTTGTGAGTACGAACCCCACTCATGGCGAGGTGTGGTCGATACAACATTATGTGATGAAGTTTGTCAGTGACTTGCGGCAGATCGGTTGTTTTCTCCGGGCACTCCAGTTTCCTCCACCAATAAAACTGACCTCCACGATATACCTGAAATATTGTTGAAAGTGGCGTTCATCACCATACACCAAACCTCCATATTACGATAAAGATTCCAGGAGACAGTAGTTCTAAATTATTTGTCTTTCCAATCTTTTGATATTGAGCGTACACGATGAAGGTTATTCCAGAAAGTCATCATGCGCACTAGATTAGATATCTACGTTTTTATTACAATCACTGGGTTGATATCTCTGCTGATGGACTATTAGTCCCCGAGGGTATCATCCTTCCAGTAGCCAGTGTTTCGGCACTAACATGATTTATTAGATATATTAAAATTGACAGTTTCTAAATACTATGATTACTATTACAACCAATGTTCACTCCTCTCAGGCCTACGTACACTAATGTAGGCGATACTGTTTATTATCTGTGGGCTACTAAGGCGATACTGTTTATTATCTGTGGGTTACTAAGGTGATACTGTTTATTATCTGTGGGTTACTAAGGCGATACTGTTTATTATCTGTGGGTTACTAAGGTGATACTGTTTATTATCTGTGGGTTACTAAGGTGATACTGTTTATTATCTGTGGGTTACTAAGGTGATACTGTTTATTCTCTGTGGGTTACTAAGGCGATACTGTTTATTCTCTGTGGGTTACTAAGGTGATACTGTTTATTATCTGTGGGTTACTTAGGCGATACTGTTTATTCTCTGTGGGTTACTAAGGTGATACTGTTTATTCTCTGTGGGTTACTTAGGCGATACTGTTTATTCTCTGTGGGTTACTAATGCGATACTGTTTATTCTCTGTGGGTTACTAAGGCGATACTGTTTATTATCTGTGGGCTACTAAGGTGATACTGTTTATTATCTGTGGGCTACTAAGGTGATACTGTTTATTATCTGTGGGCTACTAAGGTGATACTGTTTATTATCTGTGGGTTACTAAGGTGATACTGTTTATTCTTTGTGGGTTACTTAGGCGATACTGTTCATTCTCTGTGGGTTACATAGGCGATACTGTTTATTCTCTGTGGGTTACTAAGGTGATACTGTTTATTCTCTGTGGGTTACTTAGGCGATACTGTTTATTCTCGGTGGGTTACTTAGACGATACTGTTTATTCTCTGTGGGTTACTTAGACGATACTGTTTAATCTTTGTGGGTTACGTAGGTGATACTGGTTATTCTCTGTGGGTTACTAAGGTGATACTGTTTATTCTATGTGGGTTACTTAGGCGATACTGTTTATTCTCTGTGGGTTACTAAGGTGATACTGTTTATTCTCTGTGGGTTACTAAGGTGATACTGTTTATTCTATGTGGGTTACTAAGGCGATACTGTTTATTCTCTGTGGGTTACTAAGGTGATACTGTTTATTCTCTGTGGGTTACTTAGGCGATACTGTTTATTCTCGGTGGGTTACTTAGGCGATACTGTTTATTCTCTGTGGGTTACTAAGGCGATACTGTTTATTCTCTGTGGGTTACTAAGACGATACTGTTTATTCTCTGTGGGTTACTTAGGCGATACTGTTTAATCTTTGTGGGTTACGTAGGCGATACTGTTTATTCTCTGTGGGTTACTAAGGTGATACTGGTTATTCTCTGTGGGTTACTAAGGTGATACTGTTTATTCTATGTGGGTTACTTAGGCGATACTGTTTATTCTCTGTGGGTTACTAAGGTGATACTGTTTATTCTCTGTGGGTTACTAAGGTGATACTGTTTATTCTATGTGGGTTGCTTAGGCGATACTGTTTATTCTCTGTGGGTTACTTAGGCGATACTGTTTATTCTCTGTGGGTTACTAAGGCGATACTGTTTATTCTCTGTGGGTTACTAAGGCGATACTGTTTATTCTCTGTGGGTTACTTAGGCGATACTGTTTATTCTCTCTGGGTTACTAAGGCGATACTGTTTATTATTTGTGGGTTACTAAGGTGATACTGTTTATTCTCTGTGGGTTACTTAGGCGATACTGTTTATTCTCTGTGGGTTACTAAGGTGATACTGTTTATTCTCTGTGGATTAATTAGGCGATACTGTTTATTCTCTGTGAGTTACGTAGGCGATACTGTTTATTCTCTGTGGGTTACTTAGGTGAAACTGTTTATTCTATGCGGGGTACTTAGGCGATACTGTTTATTCTCTGTGGGTTAGGTAGACGATACTGTTTATTCTCTGTGGGTTACTTAGGCGATACTGTTTATTATCTGTGGGTTACTTATGCGATACTGTTTATTCTCTGTGGGTTACTAAGGCGATACTCTTTATTCTCTGTGGGTTACTTAGGTGATACTGTTTATTCTCTGTGTGTTACTAAGGCGATACTGTTTATTCTCTGTGGGTTACGTAGGCGATACTGTTTATTCTCTGTGGGATTCTTAGGCGATACTGTTTATTCTCTGTGGGTTACGTAGGCCATACTGTTTATTCTCTCTGGGTTACTTAGGCGATACTGTTTATTCTCTGTGGGTTACTTAGGCGATACTGTTTATTCTCTGTGGGTTACGTAGGCGATACTGTTGATTCTCTGTGGGTTACTTAGGCGATACTGTTTATTATTTGTGGGTTACTAAGGTGATACTGTTTATTCTCTGTGGGTTACTTAGGCGATACTGTTTATTCTCTGTGGGTTACTAAGGTGATACTGTTTATTCTCTGTGGGTTAATTAGGCGATACTGTTTATTCTCTGTGGGTTACGTAGGCGATACTGTTTATTCGCTGTGGGTTACGTAGGCGATACTGTTTATTCTCTGTGGGTTACGTAGGCGATACTGTTTATTCTCTGTGGGTTACTTAGGCGATAATGTTTATTCTCTGTGGGTTACGTAGGCGATACTGTTGATTCTCTGTGGGTTACTTAGGCGATACTGTTTATTATCTGTGGGTTACTTATGCGATACTGTTTATTCTCTGTGGGTTACTAAGGCGATACTGTTTATTCTCTGTGGGTTACCAAGGCGATACTTTTTATTCTCTGTGGGTTACTTAGGCGATACTGTTTATTCTCTGTGGGTTACTAAGGCGATACTGTTTATTTTCTGTGTGTTACTAAGGCGATACTGTTTATTTTCTGTGGGTTACTAAGGAGATACTGTTTATTCTCTGTGGGTTACGTAGGCGATACTGTTAATTCTCTGTGGGTTACTTAGGCGATACTGTTTATTCTATGTGGGTTACTAAGGCGATACTGTTTATTCTCTGTGGGTTACAAAGGCGCTACTGTTTATTCTCTGTGGGTTACTAAGGCGATACTGTTTATTCTCTGTGGGTTACTAAGACGAAACTGTTTATTCTCTGTGGGTTATTAAGGCGATACTGTTTATTCTCTGTGGGTTACTAAGGTGATACTGTTTATTCTCTGTGGGTTACTTAGGCGATACTGTTTATTCTCTGTGAGTTACTTAGGCGATACTGTTTATTCTCTGTGGGTTATTAAGGCGATACTGTTTATTCTCTGTGGGTTACTAAGGTGATACTGTTTATTCTATGTGGGTTATTAAGGCGATACTGTTTATTCTCTGTGGGTTACGTAGGCGATACTGTTAATTCTCTGTGGGTTACTTAGGCGATACTGTTTATTCTATGTGGGTTACTAAGGCGATACTGTTTATTCTCTGTGGGTTACTAAGGCGCTACTGTTTATTCTCTGTGGGTTACTAAGGCGATACTGTTTATTCTCTGTGGGTTACTAAGACGAAACTGTTTATTCTCTGTGGGTTATTAAGGCGATACTGTTTATTCTCTGTGGGTTACTAAGGTGATACTGTTTATTCTCTCTGGGTTACTTAGGCGATACTGTTTATTCTCCGTGGGTTACTTAGGCGATACTGTTTATTCTCTTTGGGTTACTAAGGTGATACTGTTTATTTTATGTGGGTTACTTAGGCGATACTGTTTATTCTCTGTGGGTTACTTAGGCGATACTGTTTATTCTCTGTGGGTTACTAAGGCGATACTGTTTATTCTCTGTGGGTTACCAAGGCGATACTGTTAATTCTCTGTGGGTTACTTAGGCGATAATGTTTATTCTCTGTGGGTTACTAAGGCGATACTTTTTATCTTCTGTGGGTTACTAAGGCGCTACTGTTTATTCTATGTGGGTTACTAAGGCGATACTGTTTATTCTCTGTGGGTTACTAAGGCGCTACTGTTTATTCTCTGTGGGTTACTAAGGCGATACTGTTTATTCTCTGTGGGTTACTTAGGCGATACTGTATATTCTCTGTGGGTTACTTAGGCGATACTGTTTATTCTCTGTGGGTTACTAAGGCGATACTGTTTATTCTCTGTGGTTTACTGAGGCGATACTGTTTATTCTCTGTGGGTTACTTAGGCGATACTGTTTATTCTCTGTGGGTTACTAAGGCGATACTGTTTATTCTCTGTGAGTTACTAAGACGAAACTCTTTATTCTCTGTGGGTTACTAAGGCGATACTGTTTATTCTCTGTGGGTTACTTAGGCGATACTGTTTATTCTCTGTGGGTTACTTAGGCGATACTTTTTATTTTCTGTGGGTTACTAAGGCGCAACTGTTTGTTCTATGTGGGTTACTAAGACGATACTGTTTATTCTCTGTGGGTTACTAAGGCGCTACTGTTTATTATCTGTGGGTTACTTATGCGATACTGTTTATTCTCTGTGGGTTACTAAGGCGATACTGTTTATTCTCTGTGGGTTACCAAGGCGATACTTTTTATTCTCTGTGGGTTACTTAGGCGATACTGTTTATTCTCTGTGGGTTACTTATGCGATACTGTTTATTCTCTGTGGGTTACTAAGGCGATACTGTTTATTCTCTGTGGGTTACCAAGGCGATACTTTTTATTCTCTGTGGGTTACTTAGGCGATACTGTTTATTCTCTGTGGGTTACTAAGGCGATACTGTTTATTTTCTGTGTGTTACTAAGGCGATACTGTTTATTTTCTGTGGGTTACTAAGGAGATACTGTTTATTCTCTGTGGGTTACGTAGGCGATACTGTTAATTCTCTGTGGGTTACTTAGGCGATACTTTTTATTCTATGTGGGTTACTAAGGCGATACTGTTTATTCTCTGTGGGTTACTAAGGCGCTACTGTTTATTCTCTGTGGGTTACTAAGGCGATACTGTTTATTCTCTGTGGGTTACTAAGACGAAACTGTTTATTCTCTGTGGGTTATTAAGGCGATACTGTTTATTCTCTGTGGGTTACTAAGGTGATACTGTTTATTCTCTGTGGGTTATTTAGGCGATACTGTTTATTCTCTGTGAGTTACTTAGGCAATACTGTTTATTCTCCGTGGGTTACTTAGGCGATACTGTTTATTTTATGTGGGTTACTTAGGCGATACTGTTTATTCTCTGTGGGTTACTTAGGCGATACTGTTTATTCTCTGTGGGTTACTTAGGCGATACTGTTTATTCTCTTTGGGTTACTAAGGCGATACTGTTTATTCTCTGTGGGTTACCAAGGCGATACTGTTAATTCTCTGTGGGTTACTTAGGCGATAATGTTTATTCTCTGTGGGTTACTAAGGCGATACTTTTTATCTTCTGTGGGTTACTAAGGCGCTACTGTTTATTCTATGTGGGTTACTAAGGCGATACTGTTTATTCTCTGTGGGTTACTAAGGCGCTACTGTTTATTCTCTGTGGGTTACTAAGGCGATACTGTTTATTCTCTGTGGGTTACTTAGGCGATACTGTATATTCTCTGTGGGTTACTTAGGCGATACTGTTTATTCTCTGTGGGTTACTAAGGCGATACTGTTTATTCTCTGTGGGTTACTAAGGCGATAATGTTTATTCTCTGTGGTTTACTGAGGCGATACTGTTTATTCTCTGTGGGTTACTTAGGCGATACTGTTTATTCTCTGTGGGTTACTAAGGCGATACTGTTTATTCTCTGTGAGTTACTAAGACGAAACTCTTTATTCTCTGTGGGTTACTAAGGCGATACTGTTTATTCTCTGTGGGTTACTTAGGCGATACTGTTTATTCTCTGTGGGTTACTTAGGCGATACATTTTATTTTCTGTGGGTTACTAAGGCGCAACTGTTTGTTCTATGTGGGTTACTAAGACGATACTGTTTATTCTCTGTGGGTTACTAAGGCGCTACTGTTTATTCTCTGTGGGTTACTAAGGCGATACTGTTTATTCTCTGTGGGTTACTAAGGCGATACTGTTTATTCTCTGTGGGTTACTTAGGCGATACTGTTTATTCTCTGTGGGTTACTAAGGCGATACTGTTTATTCTCTGTGGGTTACTAAGGCGAAACTGTTTATTCTCTGTGGGTTACTAAGGCGATACTGTTTATTCTCTGTGGGTTACTAAGGCGATACTGTTTATTCTCTGTGGGTTACTTATGCGATACTGTTTATTCTCTGTGAGTTACTTTGGCGATACTGTTTATTCTCCGTGGGTTACTAAGGCGATATTGTTTGTTCTCTGTGGGTTATTTAGGCGATACTGTTTATTCTCTGTGGGTTACTTAGGCGATACTGTTTATTCTCAGTGGGTTTCTTAGGCGATACTGTTTATTCTCGGTGGGTTGCTTAGGCGATACTGTTTATTCTCTGTGGGTTACTTAGGCGATACTGTTTATTCTCTGTGGGTTACTAAGGCGAAACTGTTTATTTTCTGTGGGTTACTAAGGCGATACTGTTTATTCTCTGTGGGTTACTAAGGCGATACTGTTTATTCTCGGTGGGTTACTTAGGCGATACTGTATATTCTCTGTGGGTTACTTAGGCGATACTGTTTATTCTCTGTGGGTTACTAAGGCGATACTGTTTATTCTCTGTGGGTTACTAAGGCGAAACTGTTTATTCTCTGTGGGTTACTAAGGCGATACTGTTTATTCTCTGTGGGTTACTAAGGCGATACTGTTTATTCTCTGTGGGTTACTAAGGCGCTACTGTTTATTCTCTGTGGGTCACTAAGGCGATACTGTTTATTCTCTGTGGGTTACTTAGGCGATACTGTTTATTCTCTATGGGTTACTAAGGCGATACTGTTTATTCTTTGTGGGTTACTAAGGCGAAACTGTTTATTCTCTGTGGGTTACTAAGGTGATACTGTTTATTCTCTGTGGGTTACTAAGGCGATACTGTTTATTCTCTGTGGGTTACTTAGGCGATACTGTTTATTCTCTGTGAGTTACTTTGGCGATACTGTTTATTCTCCGTGGGTTACTAAGGCGATATTGTTTATTCTCTGTGGGTTATTTAGGCGATACTGTTTATTCTCTGTGGGTTACTTAGGCGATACTGTTTATTCTCAGTGGGTTTCTTAGGCGATACTGTTTATTCTCGGTGGGTTGCTTAGGCGATACTGTTTATTCTCTGTGGGTTACTTAGGCGATACTGTTTATTCTCTGTGGGTTACTAAGGTGATACTGTTTATTCTCTGTGGGTTACTAAGGCGATACTGTTTATTCTCTGTGGGCAACTTAGGCCATACTATTTATTCTCTGTGGGTTACTTAGGCAATGCTGTTTATTCTCTGTAGGTTACTTAGGCGATACTGTTTATTCTCTGTGGGTTACTAAGGCGATATCGTTTATTCTCTGTGGGTTACTTAGGCGATAATGTTTATTCTCTGTGGGTTACTTAGGCGATACTGTTTATTCTCTGCGCGTTACTTAGGCGATACTGTTTATTCTCTATGGGTTACTTAGGCGATACTGTTTATTCTCGCTGGGTTACTTGGGCGATACTGTTTATTCTCGGTGGGTTACTTAGGCGATACTGTTTATTCTCTGTGGGTTACTAAGGTGATACTCTTTATTCTCTGTGGGTTACTAAGGCGATACTGTTTATTCTCTGTGGGCTACTTAGGTGATACTTTTTATTCTCTGTGGGTTACTTAGGCAATGCTGTTTATTCTCTGTGGGTTACTTAGGCGATACTATTTATTTTCTGTGGGTTACTTAGGCGATACTGTTTATTCTCGGTGGGTTACTTAGGCGATACTGTTTATTCTCTGTGGATTACTAAGGTGATACTTTTTATTCTCTGTGGGTTACTTAGGCGATACTATTTATTTTCTGTGGGTTACTTAGGCGATACTGTTTATTCTCTGTGGGTTACTTAGGCGATACTGTTTATTCTCTGTGGATTACTAAGGTGATACTTTTTATTCTCTGTGGGTTACTTAGGCGATACTATTTATTTTCTGTGGGTTACTTAGGCGATACTGTTTATTCTCTGTGGGTTACCAAGGCGATACTGTTTATTCTCTGTGGGTTACTTAGGCGATACTGTTTATTGTATGTGGGTTACTTAGGTGATAATGTTTATTCTCTGTGTGTTATTTAGGCGATACTGTTTATTCTCTGTGGGTTACTTAGGCGATACTTTTTATTCTCTGTGGGTTACTTAGGCGATACTGTTTATTCTCGGTGGGTTACTTAGGCGATACTGTTTATTCTCTGTGGGTTACGTAGGCCATACTGTTTATTCTCAGTGGGTGACTTAGGCGATACTGTTTATTCTCTGTGGGTTACTTAGGCGATAGTGTTTATTCTCTGTGGGTTACTCAGGTGATACTGTTTATTCTCTGTGGGTTACTTAGGCGATACTGTTTATTCTCTGTGGGTTACTTAGGCAATACTGTTTATTCTCTGTGGGTTACTTAGGCGATACTGTTTATTCTCTGTGGTTTACTTAGGCGATACTGTTTATTCTCTGTGAGTTACTTTGGCGATACTGTTTATTTTATTTGGGTTACTTAGGCGATACTTTAGGCGATACTTTGTATTCTCTGTGGGTTACTTAGGCGATACTGTTTATTCTCGGTGGGTTACTTAGGCGATACTGTTTATTCTCAGTGGGTTACTTAGGCGATACTGTTTATTCTCTGTGGGTTACTTAGGCGATAGTGTTTATTCTCTGTGGGTTACTCAGGTGACACTGTTTATTCTCTGTGGGTTTCTAAGGCGATACTGTTTATTCTCTGTGGGTTACTTAGGCAATACTGTTTATTCTCTGTGGGTTACTTAGGCGATACTGTTTATTCTCTGTGGTTTACTTAGGGGATACTGTTTATTTTCTGTAGGTTAATAAGGCGATACTGTTTATTCTCTGTGGGTTACTAAGGCGATACTGTTTATTCTCTGTGGGTTACCAAGGTGATACTGTTTATTATCTGTGGGTTACTTAGGCGATACTCTTTATTTTCCGCGGGTTACTAAAGCGATACTGTTTATTCTCTGTGGGTTACTTAGGCGATACTGTTTATTCTATGTGGGTTACTAAGGCGATACTGTTTATTCTCTGTGGGTTACTTAGGCGATACTGTTTAATCTCTGTGGGTTACTAAGGCGATACTGTTTATTCTCTGTGGGTTGCTAAGGCGATGCTGTTTATTCTCTGTGGGTTACTAAGGCGATACTGTTTATTCTCTGTGGGTTACTAAGGCGATATCGTTTATTCTCTGTGGGTTACTTAGGCGATAATGTTTATTCTCTGTGGGTTACTTAGGCGATACTGTTTATTCTCTGCGCGTTACTTAGGCGATACTGTTTATTCTCTATGGGTTACTTAGGCGATACTGTTTATTCTCGCTGGGTTACTTGGGCGATACTGTTTATTCTCGGTGGGTTACTTAGGCGATACTGTTTATTCTCTGTGGGTTACTAAGGTGATACTCTTTATTCTCTGTGGGTTACTAAGGCGATACTGTTTATTCTCTGTGGGCTACTTAGGTGATACTTTTTATTCTCTGTGGGTTACTTAGGCAATGCTGTTTATTCTCTGTGGGTTACTTAGGAGATACTGTTTATTCTCAATGGGTTACTTAGGCGATACTGTTTATTCTCTGTGGGTTACTAAGGTGATACTGTTTATTCTCTGTGGGTTACTAAGGCGGTACTGTTAATTCTCTGTGGGTTACTTAGGCGATACTATTTATTTTCTGTGGGTTACTTAGGCGATACTGTTTATTCTCGGTGGGTTACTTAGGCGATACTGTTTATTCTCTGTGGGTTACTTAGGCGATACTGTTTATTCTCTGTGGATTACTAAGGTGATACTTTTTATTCTCTGTGGGTTACTTAGGCGATACTATTTATTTTCTGTGGGTTACTTAGGCGATACTGTTTATTCTCGGTGGGTTACTTAGGCGATACTGTTTATTGTATGTGGGTTACTTAGGCGATAATGTTTATTCTCTGTGTGTTATTTAGGCGATACTGTTTATTCTCTGTGGGTTACTTAGGCGATACTTTTTATTCTCTGTGGGTTACTTAGGCGATACTGTTTATTCTCGGTGGGTTACTTAGGCGATACTGTTTATTCTCTGTGGGTTACTTAGGCGATACTTTTTATTCTCTGTGGGTTACTTAGGCGATACTGTTTATTCTCGGTGAGTTACTTTGGCGATACTGTTTATTTTATTTGGGTTACTTAGGCGATACTTTAGGCGATACTTTGTATTCTCTGTGGGTTACTTAGGCGATACTGTTTATTCTCGGTGGGTTACTTAGGCGATACTGTTTATTCTCAGTGGGTTACTTAGGCGATACTGTTTATTCTCTGTGGGTTACTTAGGCGATAGTGTTTATTCTCTGTGGGTTACTCAGGTGACACTGTTTATTCTCTGTGGGTTTCTAAGGCGATACTGTTTATTCTCTGTGGGTTACTTAGGCAATACTGTTTATTCTCTGTGGGTTACTTAGGCGATACTGTTTATTCTCTGTGGTTTACTTAGGGGATACTGTTTATTTTCTGTAGGTTAATAAGGCGATACTGTTTATTCTCTGTGGGTTACTAAGGCGATACTGTTTATTCTCTGTGGGTTACCAAGGTGATACTGTTTATTATCTGTGGGTTACTTAGGCGATACTCTTTATTTTCCGCGGGTTACTAAAGCGATACTGTTTATTCTCTGTGGGTTACTTAGGCGATACTGTTTATTCTATGTGGGTTACTAAGGCGATACTGTTTATTCTCTGTGGGTTACTTAGGCGATACTGTTTAATCTCTGTGGGTTACTAAGGCGATACTGTTTATTCTCTGTGGGTTGCTAAGGCGATGCTGTTTATTCTCTGTGGGTTACTAAGGCGATACTGTTTATTCTCTGTGGGTTACTAAGGCGATACTGTTTATTCTCTCTGGGTTACTTAGGCGATACTGTTTATTCTCGGTGGGTTACTTAGGCGATACTGTTTATTCTCTGTGGATTACTTAGGCGATACTGTTTATTCTCTGTGTGTTATTTAGGCGATACTGTTTATTCTCTGTGGGTTACTTAGGCGATACTGTTTATTCTCTGTGGGTTACTTAGGCGATACTGTTTATTCTCGGTGGGTTACTTAGGCGATACTGTTTATTCTCAGTGGGTTACTTAAGCGATACTGTTTATTCTCTGTGGGTTACTTAGGCGATACTGTTTATTCTCAGTGGGTTACTCAGGTGATACTGTTTATTCTCTGTGGGTTACTAAGGCGATACTGTTTATTCTCTGTGGGCAACTTAGGCGATACTATTTATTCTCTGTGGGTTACTTAGGCAATACTGTTTATTCTCTGTGGGTTACTTAGGCGATACTGTTTATTCTCTGTGGTTTACTTAGGCGATACTGTTTATTCTCTGTGAGTTACTTTGGCGATACTGTTTATTTTATTTGGGTTACTTAGGCGATACTTTAGGCGATACTTTTTATTCTCTGTGGGTTACTTAGGCGATACTGTTTATTCTCGGTGGGTTACTTAGGCGATACTGTTTATTCTCAGTGGGTTACTTAGGCGATACTGTTTATTCTCTGTGGGTTACTTAGGCGATAGTGTTTATTCTCTGTGGGTTACTCAGGTGACACTGTTTATTCTCTGTGGGTTACTAAGGCGATACTGTTTATTCTCTGTAGGCAACTTAGGCGATACTGTGTATTCTCTGTGGGTTAATTAGGCAATACTGTTTATTCTCTGTGGGTTACTTAGGTGATACTGTTTATTCTCTGTGGGTTACTTAGGCGATACTGTTTATTCTCTGTGGGTTACCAAGGTGATACTGTTTATTATCTGTGGGTTACTTAGGCGATACTCTTTATTTTCCGCGGGTTACTAAAGCGATACTGTTTATTCTCTGTGGGTTACTTAGGCGATACTGTTTATTCTATGTGGGTTACTAAGGCGATACTGTTTATTCTCTGTGGGTTACTTAGGCGATACTGTTTAATCTCTGTGGGTTACTAAGGCGATACTGTTTATTCTCTGTGGGTTGCTAAGGCGATGCTGTTTATTCTCTGTGGGTTACTAAGGCGATACTGTTTATTCTCTGTGGGTTACTAAGGCGATACTGTTTATTCTCTCTGGGTTACTTAGGCGATACTGTTTATTCTCGGTGGGTTACTTAGGCGATACTGTTTATTCTCTGTGGATTACTTAGACGATACTGTTTATTGTATGTGGGTTACTTAGGCGATACTGTTTATTCTCTGTGTGTTATTTAGGCGATACTGTTTATTCTCTGTGGGTTACTTAGGCGATACTGTTTATTCTCTGTGGGTTACTTAGGCGATACTGTTTATTCTCTGTGGGTTACTTAGGCGATACTGTTTATTCTCTGTGGGTTTCTAAGGCGATACTGTTTATTCTCTGTGGGTTACTTAGGCGATACTGTTTATTCTCGGTGGGTTACTTAGGCGATACTGTTTATTCTCAGTGGGTTACTTAAGCGATACTGTTTATTCTCTGTGGGTTACTTAGGCGATAGTGTTTATTCTCAGTGGGTTACTCAGGTGATACTGTTTATTCTCTGTGGGTTACTAAGGCGATACTGTTTATTCTCTGTGGGCAACTTAGGCGATACTATTTATTCTCTGTGGGTTACTTAGGCAATACTGTTTATTCTCTGTGGGTTACTTAGGCGATACTGTTTATTCTCTGTGGTTTACTTAGGCGATACTGTTTATTCTCTGTGAGTTACTTTGGCGATACTGTTTATTTTATTTGGGTTACTTAGGCGATACTTTAGGCGATACTTTTTATTCTCTGTGGGTTACTTAGGCGATACTGTCTATTCTCGGTGGGTTACTTAGGCGATACTGTTTATTCTCAGTGGGTTACTTAGGCGATACTGTTTATTCTCTGTGGGTTACTTAGGCGATAGTGTTTATTCTCTGTGGGTTACTCAGGTGACACTGTTTATTCTCTGTGGGTTACTAAGGCGATACTGTTTATTCTCTGTGGGCAACTTAGGCGATACTGTGTATTCTCTGTGGGTTACTTAGGCAATACTGTTTATTCTCTGTGGGTTACTTAGGCGATACTGTTTATTCTCTGTGGGTTACTTAGGCGATACTGTTTATTCTCTGTGTGTTACCAAAGTGATACTGTTTATTATCTGTGGGTTACTTAGGCGATACTCTTTATTTTCCGCGGGTTACTAAAGCGATACTGTTTATTCTCTGTGGGTTACTTAGGCGATACTGTTTATTCTATGTGGGTTACTAAGGCGATACTGTTTATTCTCTGTGGGTTACTTAGGCGATACTGTTTAATCTCTGTGGGTTACTAAGGCGATACTGTTTATTCTCTGTGGGTTGCTAAGGCGATACTGTTTATTCTCTGTGGGTTACTAAGGCGATACTGTTTATTCTCTGTGGGTTACTAAGGCGATACTGTTTATTCTCTCTGGGTTACTTAGGCGATACCGTTTATTCTTGGTGGGTTACTTAGGCGATACTGTTTATTCTCTCTGGGTTACTTAGGCGATACTGTTTATTCTCTGTGGGTTACTTAGGCGATACTTTTTATTCTCTGTGGGTTACTTAGGCGATACTGTTTATTCTCGGTGAGTTACTTTGGCGATACTGTTTATTTTATTTGGGTTACTTAGGCGATACTTTAGGCGATACTTTGTATTCTCTGTGGGTTACTTAGGCGATACTGTTTATTCTCGGTGGGTTACTTAGGCGATACTGTTTATTCTCAGTGGGTTACTTAGGCGATACTGTTTATTCTCTGTGGGTTACTTAGGCGATAGTGTTTATTCTCTGTGGGTTACTCAGGTGACACTGTTTATTCTCTGTGGGTTTCTAAGGCGATACTGTTTATTCTCTGTGGGTTACTTAGGCAATACTGTTTATTCTCTGTGGGTTACTTAGGCGATACTGTTTATTCTCTGTGGTTTACTTAGGGGATACTGTTTATTTTCTGTAGGTTAATAAGGCGATACTGTTTATTCTCTGTGGGTTACTAAGGCGATACTGTTTATTCTCTGTGGGTTACCAAGGTGATACTGTTTATTATCTGTGGGTTACTTAGGCGATACTCTTTATTTTCCGCGGGTTACTAAAGCGATACTGTTTATTCTCTGTGGGTTACTTAGGCGATACTGTTTATTCTATGTGGGTTACTAAGGCGATACTGTTTATTCTCTGTGGGTTACTTAGGCGATACTGTTTAATCTCTGTGGGTTACTAAGGCGATACTGTTTATTCTCTGTGGGTTGCTAAGGCGATGCTGTTTATTCTCTGTGGGTTACTAAGGCGATACTGTTTATTCTCTGTGGGTTACTAAGGCGATACTGTTTATTCTCTCTGGGTTACTTAGGCGATACTGTTTATTCTCGGTGGGTTACTTAGGCGATACTGTTTATTCTCTGTGGATTACTTAGGCGATACTGTTTATTCTCTGTGTGTTATTTAGGCGATACTGTTTATTCTCTGTGGGTTACTTAGGCGATACTGTTTATTCTCTGTGGGTTACTTAGGCGATACTGTTTATTCTCGGTGGGTTACTTAGGCGATACTGTTTATTCTCAGTGGGTTACTTAAGCGATACTGTTTATTCTCTGTGGGTTACTTAGGCGATACTGTTTATTCTCAGTGGGTTACTCAGGTGATACTGTTTATTCTCTGTGGGTTACTAAGGCGATACTGTTTATTCTCTGTGGGCAACTTAGGCGATACTATTTATTCTCTGTGGGTTACTTAGGCAATACTGTTTATTCTCTGTGGGTTACTTAGGCGATACTGTTTATTCTCTGTGGTTTACTTAGGCGATACTGTTTATTCTCTGTGAGTTACTTTGGCGATACTGTTTATTTTATTTGGGTTACTTAGGCGATACTTTAGGCGATACTTTTTATTCTCTGTGGGTTACTTAGGCGATACTGTTTATTCTCGGTGGGTTACTTAGGCGATACTGTTTATTCTCAGTGGGTTACTTAGGCGATACTGTTTATTCTCTGTGGGTTACTTAGGCGATAGTGTTTATTCTCTGTGGGTTACTCAGGTGACACTGTTTATTCTCTGTGGGTTACTAAGGCGATACTGTTTATTCTCTGTAGGCAACTTAGGCGATACTGTGTATTCTCTGTGGGTTAATTAGGCAATACTGTTTATTCTCTGTGGGTTACTTAGGTGATACTGTTTATTCTCTGTGGGTTACTTAGGCGATACTGTTTATTCTCTGTGGGTTACCAAGGTGATACTGTTTATTATCTGTGGGTTACTTAGGCGATACTCTTTATTTTCCGCGGGTTACTAAAGCGATACTGTTTATTCTCTGTGGGTTACTTAGGCGATACTGTTTATTCTATGTGGGTTACTAAGGCGATACTGTTTATTCTCTGTGGGTTACTTAGGCGATACTGTTTAATCTCTGTGGGTTACTAAGGCGATACTGTTTATTCTCTGTGGGTTGCTAAGGCGATGCTGTTTATTCTCTGTGGGTTACTAAGGCGATACTGTTTATTCTCTGTGGGTTACTAAGGCGATACTGTTTATTCTCTCTGGGTTACTTAGGCGATACTGTTTATTCTCGGTGGGTTACTTAGGCGATACTGTTTATTCTCTGTGGATTACTTAGACGATACTGTTTATTGTATGTGGGTTACTTAGGCGATACTGTTTATTCTCTGTGTGTTATTTAGGCGATACTGTTTATTCTCTGTGGGTTACTTAGGCGATACTGTTTATTCTCTGTGGGTTACTTAGGCGATACTGTTTATTCTCTGTGGGTTACTTAGGCGATACTGTTTATTCTCTGTGGGTTTCTAAGGCGATACTGTTTATTCTCTGTGGGTTACTTAGGCGATACTGTTTATTCTCGGTGGGTTACTTAGGCGATACTGTTTATTCTCAGTGGGTTACTTAAGCGATACTGTTTATTCTCTGTGGGTTACTTAGGCGATAGTGTTTATTCTCAGTGGGTTACTCAGGTGATACTGTTTATTCTCTGTGGGTTACTAAGGCGATACTGTTTATTCTCTGTGGGCAACTTAGGCGATACTATTTATTCTCTGTGGGTTACTTAGGCAATACTGTTTATTCTCTGTGGGTTACTTAGGCGATACTGTTTATTCTCTGTGGTTTACTTAGGCGATACTGTTTATTCTCTGTGAGTTACTTTGGCGATACTGTTTATTTTATTTGGGTTACTTAGGCGATACTTTAGGCGATACTTTTTATTCTCTGTGGGTTACTTAGGCGATACTGTCTATTCTCGGTGGGTTACTTAGGCGATACTGTTTATTCTCAGTGGGTTACTTAGGCGATACTGTTTATTCTCTGTGGGTTACTTAGGCGATAGTGTTTATTCTCTGTGGGTTACTCAGGTGACACTGTTTATTCTCTGTGGGTTACTAAGGCGATACTGTTTATTCTCTGTGGGCAACTTAGGCGATACTGTGTATTCTCTGTGGGTTACTTAGGCAATACTGTTTATTCTCTGTGGGTTACTTAGGCGATACTGTTTATTCTCTGTGGGTTACTTAGGCGATACTGTTTATTCTCTGTGTGTTACCAAAGTGATACTGTTTATTATCTGTGGGTTACTTAGGCGATACTCTTTATTTTCCGCGGGTTACTAAAGCGATACTGTTTATTCTCTGTGGGTTACTTAGGCGATACTGTTTATTCTATGTGGGTTACTAAGGCGATACTGTTTATTCTCTGTGGGTTACTTAGGCGATACTGTTTAATCTCTGTGGGTTACTAAGGCGATACTGTTTATTCTCTGTGGGTTGCTAAGGCGATACTGTTTATTCTCTGTGGGTTACTAAGGCGATACTGTTTATTCTCTGTGGGTTACTAAGGCGATACTGTTTATTCTCTCTGGGTTACTTAGGCGATACCGTTTATTCTTGGTGGGTTACTTAGGCGATACTGTTTATTCTCTCTGGGTTACTTAGGCGATACTGTTTATTCTCTGTGGGTTACTTAGACGATACTGTTTATTCTCTGTGGGTTACTTAGGCGATACTGTTTATTCTCTGTGGGTTACCTAGGCGATACTGTTTATTCTCTTTGGGTTACTTAGGCGATACTGTTTATTCTCGGTGGGTTTCTTAGGCGATACTGTTTATTCTCTGTGGGTTAATAAGGTGATACAGTTTATTCTCTGTGGGTTACTAAGACGATACTGTTTATTCTCTGTGGGTTACTAAGGCGATACTATTTATTCTCTGTGGGTTACTAAGGCGATACTGTTTATTCTGGGTGGGTTACTTAGGCGATACTGTTTATTCTCTGTGGGTTACTTAGGCGATACTGTTTATTCTCTGTGGGTTACTTAGGCGATACTGTTTATTTTATGTGGGTTACTTAGGCAATACTGTTTATTCTCTGTGGGTTACTTAGGCGATACTGTTTATTTTATGTGGGTTACTTAGGCGATACTGTTTATTCTCTGTGGGTTACTAAGGCGATACTGTTTATTCTCTCTGGGTTACTTAGGCGATACCGTTTATTCTTGGTGGGTTACTTAGGCGATACTGTTTATTCTCTGTGGGTTACTAAGACGATACTGTTTATTCTCTGTGGGTTACTAAGGCGATACTATTTATTCTCTGTGGGTTACTAAGGCGATACTGTTTATTCTGGGTGGGTTACTTAGGCGATACTGTTTATTCTCTGTGGGTTACTTAGGCGATACTGTTTATTCTCTGTGGGTTACTAAGGTGATACTGTTTATTCTCTGTGGGTTACTTAGGCGATACTGTTTATTCTCTGTGAGTTACTTAGGCGATACTGTTTATTCTCTGTGGGTTACTTAGGCGATACTGTTTATTCTCTGTGGGTTACTTAGGCGATACTGTTTATTCTCAGTGGGTTACTTAGGCGATACTGTTTATTCTCTGTGGGTTACTTAGGCGATAGTGTTTATTCTCTGTGGGTTACTCAGGTGACACTGTTTATTCTCTGTGGGTTACTAAGGCGATACTGTTTATTCTCTGTGGGCAACTTAGGCGATACTGTGTATTCTCTGTGGGTTACTTAGGCAATACTGTTTATTCTCTGTGGGTTACTTAGGCGATACTGTTTATTCTCTGTGGGTTACTTAGGCGATACTGTTTATTCTCTGTGTGTTACCAAAGTGATACTGTTTATTATCTGTGGGTTACTTAGGCGATACTCTTTATTTTCCGCGGGTTACTAAAGCGATACTGTTTATTCTCTGTGGGTTACTTAGGCGATACTGTTTATTCTATGTGGGTTACTAAGGCGATACTGTTTATTCTCTGTGGGTTACTTAGGCGATACTGTTTAATCTCTGTGGGTTACTAAGGCGATACTGTTTATTCTCTGTGGGTTGCTAAGGCGATACTGTTTATTCTCTGTGGGTTACTAAGGCGATACTGTTTATTCTCTGTGGGTTACTAAGGCGATACTGTTTATTCTCTCTGGGTTACTTAGGCGATACCGTTTATTCTTGGTGGGTTACTTAGGCGATACTGTTTATTCTCTCTGGGTTACTTAGGCGATACTGTTTATTCTCTGTGGGTTACTTAGACGATACTGTTTATTCTCTGTGGGTTACTTAGGCGATACTGTTTATTCTCTGTGGGTTACCTAGGCGATACTGTTTATTCTCTTTGGGTTACTTAGGCGATACTGTTTATTCTCGGTGGGTTTCTTAGGCGATACTGTTTATTCTCTGTGGGTTAATAAGGTGATACAGTTTATTCTCTGTGGGTTACTAAGACGATACTGTTTATTCTCTGTGGGTTACTAAGGCGATACTATTTATTCTCTGTGGGTTACTAAGGCGATACTGTTTATTCTGGGTGGGTTACTTAGGCGATACTGTTTATTCTCTGTGGGTTACTTAGGCGATACTGTTTATTCTCTGTGGGTTACTTAGGCGATACTGTTTATTTTATGTGGGTTACTTAGGCAATACTGTTTATTCTCTGTGGGTTACTTAGGCGATACTGTTTATTTTATGTGGGTTACTTAGGCGATACTGTTTATTCTCTGTGGGTTACTAAGGCGATACTGTTTATTCTCTCTGGGTTACTTAGGCGATACCGTTTATTCTTGGTGGGTTACTTAGGCGATACTGTTTATTCTCTGTGGGTTACTAAGACGATACTGTTTATTCTCTGTGGGTTACTAAGGCGATACTATTTATTCTCTGTGGGTTACTAAGGCGATACTGTTTATTCTGGGTGGGTTACTTAGGCGATACTGTTTATTCTCTGTGGGTTACTTAGGCGATACTGTTTATTCTCTGTGGGTTACTAAGGTGATACTGTTTATTCTCTGTGGGTTACTTAGGCGATACTGTTTATTCTCTGTGAGTTACTTAGGCGATACTGTTTATTCTCTGTGGGTTACTTAGGCGATACTGTTTATTCTCTGTGGGTTACTTAGGCGATACTGTTTATTCTCAGTGGGTTACTTAGGCGATACTGTTTATTCTCTGTGGGTTAC
This sequence comes from Bathymodiolus brooksi, assembly GCA_963680875.1. Taxonomy (NCBI): domain Eukaryota; kingdom Metazoa; phylum Mollusca; class Bivalvia; order Mytilida; family Modiolidae; genus Bathymodiolus; species Bathymodiolus brooksi. Next base: position 21,770,399 of record OY804584.1, read on the forward strand.
TTACTTCCAAAACTTTTAAATTATTTGGCTTTCCAATCTTAAGATATTGAATGTACCTGATGAAAAAATAATTCGAAAATATTTTGGAGAAAGTAAACCAAAGGCCACATATAAGATATATATGGCCAAGAACAACTTATAGTTATACCTATGACTGAGCATGGGTGATTGGCTTTATTCGCAATAAATTATATTAATAAATAATTTGATTTGATTTGAATATTTCAATCTGATTTGCTAATCCGCCTGGAGAAAATTTTGGTTATACTCGATATCCTGGGTTGGCATTGTGACGTCACCAACGTGTTCATCCGCCAACGAACAAATTCAAATAGTCACCTGAAATAATCGTAATTAAAATCGAGAAATCATTAAATTTTGTTGTAAAAATTAAATTATAAGGAATATTTGAAATTGTTGAACAGGTTATACTGGCATAACCTGGTTTAGGTCCGTAAACCGACCCAAACCAGGTTATATGGTATAACCTGCTCAACAATTTCAAATATTCCTTAAATGTAATTTGTTTTGTTTACATTGTATATGAGATGACTATTCACTTATTTTGCATAGTATTATGAAGTTCCGATATTGTCCAGATGTTTTCCCTTTGTATTTTTCATTGTTGACTTTGTGTTCAACACGTCTATTATTATAATGTAAAGCACTTACCTGACAACATCTTTTCACGAAGAGGGGATGTTTTCGACCATTAAAGTAGTTCAACCTCACCATTTATTTGTTGAAGTGCCTGTACCAAGCAAGGAAAGTGATTGGTTTTTTTTGTGTTTACTGCCACCTTCAGCAATATTTCAGCTATATCATGGCGATCAGTTTTAGTGGTGGAAGAAGCCGGAGTATCCGAAGGGAACCACCGACCATGGGCAAGCAACTGGTAAACTTTATCACTTTTTGTAATTTACAAATCCGGGCGCGAGCCCACGCCGCATCGGTGATAGGCTTGTATGAGTTTGTTAGGTAATCCAACTACCTAAATCATTGAGCCTTTCGGGCACCCTACAACTACGTTACTGATTGAGCCACCCGGGCCCCCTACAACTACGTAACTGATTGAGCCACCCGGGCCCCCTACAACTACCTAAATCATTGAGCCACCCGGGCCCTCAAGGAAGGAAAGTGAGGGGTCATGCATTTGTGTGTTAGGGGTATTGATTTTGCCTCTATCTACAATTTTGATATTTTATTTTAGAATTGTTTTGACAGTGTGGTATTTTAGATTTGTTCTGACAGTGTGGTATTTTAGAATTGTTCTGACAGTGTGGTATTTTAGAATTGTTCTGACAGTGTGGTATTTTAGAATTGTACTGACAGTGTGGTATTTTAGAACTGTTCTGACAGTGTAGTATTTTAGAATTGTTCTGAGAGTGTGGTATTTTAGAATTGTTCTGACAGTGTGGTATTTCAGAATTGTTCTGACAGTGTGGTATTTTAGAATTGTTCTGACAGTGTGGTATTTTAGAATTGTTCTGACAGTGTGGTATTTTAGAATTGTTCTGACAGTGTGGTATTTTAGAATTGTTCTGACAGTGTGGTATTTTAGAATTGTTCTGACAGTGTGGTATTTTAGAATTGTTCTGACAGTGTGGTATTTCAGAATTGTTCTGACAGTGTGGTATTTTAGAATTGTTCTGACAGTGTGGTATTTTAGAATTGTTCTGACAGTGTGGTATTTTAGAATTGTTCTGACAGTGTGGTATTTTAGAATTGTTCTGACAGTGTGGTATTTTAGAATTATTCTGACAGTGTGGTATTTTAGAATTGTTCTGACAGTGTGGTATTTTAGAATTGTTCTGACAGTGTGGTATTTTAGAATTGTTCTGACAGTGTGGTATTTTAGAACTTTTCTGACAGTGTGGTATTTTAGAATTGTTCTGACAGTGTGGTATTTTGGAATTGTTCCGACAGTGTGGTATTTTAGAATTGTTCTGACAGTGTGGTATTTTAGAATTGTTCTGACAGTGTGGTATTTTAGAATTGTTGTGAGAGTGTGGTATTTTAGAATTGTTCTGACAGCGTGGTATTTTAGAATTGTTCTGAGAGTGTGGTATTTTAGAATTGTTCTGACAGTGTGGTATTTTAGAATTGTTCTGACAGTGTGGTATTTTAGAATTGTTCTGACAGTGTTGTATTTTAGAATTGTTCTGACAGTGTGGTATTTTAGAATTGTTCTGACAGTGTAGTATTTTAGAATTGTTTTGACAGTGTGGTATTTTAGAATTGTTCTGACAGTGTAGTATTTTAGAACTGTTCTGACAGTGTGGTATTTTAGAACTGTTCTGACAGTGTGGTATTTTAGAATTGTTCTGACAGTGTGGTATTTTAGAATTATTCTGACAGTGTGGTATTTTAGAATTGTTCTGACAGTGTGGTATTTTAGAATTGTTCTGACAGTGTGGTATTTTAGAATTGTTCTGACAGTGTGGTATTTTAGAATTGTACTGACAGTGTGGTATTTTAGAATTGTTCTGACAGTGTGGTATTTTAGAATTGTTCTGACAGTGTGGTATTTTAGAATTGTTCTGACAGTGTGGTATTTTAGAATTGTTCTGACAGTGTGGTATTTTAGAATTGTTCTGACAGTGTGGTATTTTAGAATTGTTCTGACAGTATGGTATTTTAGAATTGTTCCGACAGTGTGGTATTTTAGAATTCTTCTGACAGTGTGGTATTTTAGAATTGTTCTGACAGTGTTGTATTTTAGAATTGTTCTGACAGTGTGGTATTTTAGAATTGTTCTGACAGTGTGGTATTTTAGAATTGTTCTGGCAGTGTGGTATTTTAGAATTGTTCTGACAGTGTGGTATTTGTTGGTTTTGATTTTCTCGCTACTACTGGTTACAGCGACACATAATGCTATGTATAGTGATACAAATACATTATGCAATATAATATACCATTACTGCACTTGAACGAGATCAATATGAGGTTTTATAAAACCTCATATTGATCAAGTTCAAGTGTAGTAATTGTTTTATTACATGCGGATCTATTTTAATCCTTATGAAATTTTTGAAAGTTTTGAAATTTTATGAAGATATGGAATTTTTTTTAAAAAAAATGAAATTTTAAGAAATTTTTGAAATTTTCCAATTTTTAAAAAAATTTTGAACTTAAATTTTTTTTTTCATTTTATAATTTTCAGATTTTTTGAAAATTTTCAAATTTTATGACTAGCAAAAAGCAATTTCTGTGCAATAAAAAACCATATTGCACTCTCGTGCCACGTAATTTCATTCCTTGATTTTGCACGAGAGTGCAATATGATTATTTATTGCATCGAAATTGCTTTTTGCTAATCAATATGTTAGAAAATGGAATGTCACGTGTATTCCTTCTGGCCAATATAAAAACAGTAAAATAGAGCCTTATGTAATAATATTATTTATTTATTGTATCTAATAAAACAATGACATACATTTACATGACCTATGACCCTATGACCCTATGACCCTGTGACCCTCTGGTTAATACGTAGTATGGTATCAATATTCAACTTATTGTCATGATGACATATCTGTGGTGACGAAATGTAGTATTATCCTTGCCGTTAAAATTGTGACGTGTTTTCTTAATGTAAATGAATAGTATTTAGCTCGCCATGCTTCATCATTTAGCGACCTTCATCGTCCTCCGTTTCGTGTTTAGTCTTCACTCTTCTGTGATACCATTCCACCATTAAGGGGAGTGAACCCATACTTTTCAAGACTCTTCATAGAGTGAACCTCTTTTAAAGTTGTAATTGGGAAATTCAACACATGAAAGTCGTCGTAGGGATAGCTAGCAAGATATGGATTATGGTTATGGAGTTTAACGCCACGTTCAAGAATATTTCAGTCATATCGTGGGGGTCACTTTTATTGGTGGAGGAAACCGGAGTACCTAATGTAAACAACCGACCTGCCGCAACTCACAAACTTTATCACATAATATTGTATCAAGCACACCTCGCCCTGAGCGGGATTCGATCTCTCAACCTAAGTGATGATATGCACTGATTGTACAGGTATTATAAATTCAACTACCGCACGAATACGACCACGACTGCCGCTGAGATAGCTTACACAAGATCATAAGACCTACCAATAATCATAGGAATATTTTACCTGAGATAGCTTACACAAGATCATAAGACCTACCAATAATCATAGGAATATTTTACCTGAGATAGCTTACACAAGATCATAAGACCTACCAATAATCATAGGAATATTTTACCTGAGATAGCTTACACAAGATCATAAGACCTACCAATAATCATAGGAATATTTTACCTGAGATAGCTTACACAAGATCATAAGACCTACCAATAATCATAGGAATATTTCACCTGAGATAGCTTACACAAGATCATAAGACCTACCAATAATCATAGGAATATTTTACCTGAGATAGCTTACACAAGATCATAAGACCTACCAATAATCATAGGAATATTTTACCTGAGATAGCTTACACAAGATCATAAGACCTACCAATAATCATAGGAATATTTTACATGAGATAGCTTACACAAGATCATAAGACCTACCAATAATCATAGGAATATTTTACCTGAGATAGCTTACACAAGATCATAAGACTTACCAAAAATCATAGGAATATTTTACCTGAGATAGCTTACACAAGATCATAAGACCTACCAATAATCATAGGAATATTTTACCTGAGATAGCTTACACAAGATCATAAGACCAACCAATAATCATAGGAATATTTTACCTGAGATAGCTTACACAAGATCATAAGACTTACCAATAATCATAGGAATATTTTACCTGAGATAGCTTACACAAGATCATAAGACTTACCAATAATCATAGGAATATTTTACCTGAGATAGCTTACACAAGATCATAAGACCTACCAATAATCATAGGAATATTTTACCTGAGATAGCTTACACAAGATCATAAGACCTACCAATAATCATAGGAATATTTTACCTGAGATAGCTTACACAAGATCATAAGACCTACCAATAATCATAGGAATATTTTACCTGAGATAGCTTACACAAGATCATAAGACTTACCAAAAATCATAGGAATATTTTATCTGAGATAGCTTACACAAGATCATAAGACCTACCAATAATCATAGGAATATTTTACCTGAGATAGCTTACACAAGATCATAAGACCTACCAATAATCATAGGAATATTTTACCTGAGATAGCTTACACAAGATCATAAGACCTACCAATAATCATAGGAATATTTTACCTGAGATAGCTTACACAAGATCATAAGACCTACCAATAATCATAGGAATATTTTACCTGAGATTGTTTATACAAGATCATAAGACCTACCAATAATCATAGGAATATTTTACCTGAGATAGCTTACACAAGATCATAAGACCTACCAATAATCATAGGAATATTTTACCTGAAAGAGCTTACACAAGATCATAAGACCTACCAATAATCATAGGAATATTTTACCTGAGATAGCTTACACAAGATCATAAGACCTACCAATAATCATAGGAATATTTTACCTGAGATAGCTTACACAAGATCATAAGACCTACCAATAATCATAGGAATATTTTACCTGAGATAGCTTACACAAGATCATAAGACCTACCAATAATCATAGGAATATTTTACCTGAGATAGCTTACACAAGATCATAAGACCTACCAATAATCATAGGAATATTTTACCTGAGATAGCTTACACAAGATCATAAGACCTACCAATAATCATAGGAATATTTTACCTGAGATAGCTTACACAAGATCATAAGACCTACCAATAATCATAGGAATATTTTACCTGAGATAGCTTACACAAGATCATAAGACCTACCAATAATCATAGGAATATTTTACTTGAGATAGCTTACACAAGATCATAAGACCTACCAATAATCATAGGAATATTTTACCTGAGATAGCTTACACAAGATCATAAGACCTACCAATAATCATAGGAATATTTTACCTGAGATAGCTTACACAAGATCATAAGACCTACCAATAATCATAGGAATATTTTACCTGAGATAGCTTACACAAGATCATAAGACCTACCAATAATCATAGGAATATTTTACCTGAGATTGTTTATACAAGATCATAAGATCTACCAATAATCATAGGAATATTTTACCTGAGATAGCTTACACAAGATCATAAGACCTACCAATAATCATAGGAATATTTTACCTGAGATAGCTTACACAAGATCATAAGACTTACCAATAATCATAGGAATTTTTTACCTGAGATAGCATACACAGGATCATAAGACCTACCAATAATCATAGGAATATTTTACCTGAGATAGCTTACACAAGATCATAAGACCTACCAATAATCATAGGAATATTTTACCTGAGATAGCTTACACAAGATCACAAGACCTACCAATAATCATAGGAATATTTTACCTGAGATAGCTTACACAAGATCATAAGACCTACCAATAATCATAGGAATATTTTACCTGAGATAGCTTACACAAGATCATAAGACCTACCAATAATCATAGGAATATTTTACCTGAGATAGCTTACACAAGATCATAAGACCTACCAATAATCATAGGAATATTTTACCTGAGATAGCTTACACAAGATCATAAGACCTACCAATAATCATAGGAATACTTTACCTGAGATAGCTTACACAAGATCATAAGACCTACCAATAATCATAGGAATATTTTACCTGAGATAGCTTACACAAGATCATAAGACCTACCAATAATCATAGGAATATTTTACCTGAGATAGCTTACACAAGATCATAAGACCTACCAATAATCATAGGAATATTTTACCTGAGATAGCTTACACAAGATCATAAGACCTACCAATAATCATAGGAATATTTCACCTGAGATAGCTTACACAAGATCATAAGACCTACCAATAATCATAGGAATATTTTACATGAGATAGCTTACACAAGATCATAAGACCTACCAATAATCATAGGAATATTTTACCTGAGATAGCTTACACAAGATCATAAGACTTACCAAAAATCATAGGAATATTTTACCTGAGATAGCTTACACAAGATCATAAGACCTACCAATAATCATAGGAATATTTCACCTGAGATAGCTTACACAAGATCATAAGACCTACCAATAATCATAGGAATATTTTACCTGAGATAGCTTACACAAGATCATAAGACCTACCAATAATCATAGGAATATTTTACCTGAGATTGTTTATACAAGATCATAAGACCTACCAATAATCATAGGAATATTTTACATGAGATAGCTTACACAAGATCATAAGACCTACCAATAATCATAGGAATATTTTACATGAGATAGCTTACACAAGATCATAAGACCTACCAATAATCATAGGAATATTTTACCTGAGATAGCTTACACAAGATCATAAGACCTACCAATAATCATAGGAATATTTTACCTGAGATAGCTTACACAAGATCATAAGACCTACCAATAATCATAGGAATATTTTACATGAGATAGCTTACACAAGATCATAAGACCTACCAATAATCATAGGAATATTTTACATGAGATAGCTTACACAAGATCATAAGACCTACCAATAATCATAGGAATATTTTACCTGAGATAGCTTACACAAGATCATAAGACCTACCAATAATCATAGGAATATTTCACCTGAGATAGCTTACACAAGATCATAAGACCTACCAATAATCATAGGAATATTTTACCTGAGATAGCTTACACAAGATCATAAGACCTACCAATAATCATAGGAATATTTTATCTGAGATAGCTTACACAAGATCATAAGACCTACCAATAATCATAGGAATATTTTACCTGAGATAGCTTACACAAGATCATAAGACCTACCAATAATCATAGGAATATTTTACCTGAGATAGCTTACACAAGATCATAAGACCTACCAATAATCATAGGAATATTTTACCTGAGATAGCATACACAAGATCATAAAACCTACCAATAATCATAGGAATATTTTTTATGTTCAACACCAGAGAAATAATGAAAAAATAAGGAGGTGCATGCTCACTTTATTACTTTGGAAATGTTAGGGAATTTATTGAACAGTACTCCAAGAGCGACTCTACGACATACTGGCAACTTTTGAAAAAACATATCTATCAGTTCAGTTACCCCTTTGTTATCTGCAAACTCTTCTTACCCAATTGTAATTCCTCTTTTGCTCGACACCAAGAACTACTGCTCCATATTACATGTCATCTTGGCCAATTTTGCCTACCCTGTTGAGGTCCTTTGATTCCTAGCTCTCAAATACTGTTAAATTATTTGACATTCCAATCTTTTGATGATTAGCGCATCTGATGAAGGTTATTCCAGAAAACGTGTCATGCACACTACGTTCGATATCCACGGTTTAAATACGATGACATTTGAAAAAGACAAGTAGTTTAATAGTTTTAATTGTTCAATATCTTACCTTAAAGACAAATACATCTTACCCGTTTTCTTTTGTTTTTTGTTTTTTTTTTTTGGAAAGAGAACAAATTAACGTTTCACAGACTTTGCTCTGATCTGATGAAGTTGTAAATGTTTTACAAATTCTATAGTTGAGTTAAGACAGTGTAAATATACCGCTTAATCTGTATGTATATCCTAACAAATTTCAATGATTATCTTTCATTTGATATCTTCTATGAACAGAGGAAAACTATTTTTATGATATCTTTATTGAAGAGTTGTGATAAACAACGAACATCCAAATATATACCCATTACATTTCTTTGTGCGATTGCTAAGGTTTTCGGGAAAGCGTGTGGGGATGCTGAGGGTATTTTGATACATATGGAATTAGGTACAGGACAATATTATGTTCTTTAAGTTTCAGTCTGGTTTTACTACCTAGCTTGCTGACTTATTTCCGGGTTTATAACAATAGTAACACGACGGGTGCCTCATGTGGAACAGAAACAACAGAAAATGCTTACCCTTCCGGGGCAACTGAGGTCACACCGGTTTTAAGTGGGATTCGCGTTGCTCAATCATTAGTTTTATGTGTAGCGTTTTGTAGATCATTGCTTGTCCGTTTTTCTGTTGTCCGTCTTTCGATTTACGGCATCTGATTACTCCTTTTGTATCTTCGATTTGATTTGAGTTTGAACTTTGTTGCTTAACGCCACATTCAGCAATATTTCAGCTATATCATGGCGACCAGTTTTAGTGGAGGAAGAAGCCGGATTACCCGGAGAGAACCACCGTCCATGGGCAAGCAACTGGTAAACTTTATCACTAGTGGCTGCGAGTCGAGTGCACCCTTTTTGTAATTTACAAAGCCGGGCGCGAACCCACGCCATATTGGTGATAGGCTTGTATGAGTTGTTAGGTAATTCAACTACCTAACTCATTGAGCCAGCCGGGCCCCCTACAACTACCTAACTCATTGAGCCACCCGGTCCCCCTACAACTACCTAACTCATTGAACCACCCGGGCCCCCTACAACTACCTAACTCATTGAACCATCCGGGCCCCCTACAACTACCTAACTCATTGAGCCACCCGGGCCCCCTACAACTACCTAACTCATTGAGCCACCCGGGCCCCCTACAACTACCTAACCCATTGAGCCACCCGGGGCCCCTACAACTACCTAACTCATTGAGCCACCCGGGCCCCCTACAACTACCTAACTCATTGAGCCATCCGGGCCCCCTACAACTACCTAACTCATTGAACCACCTGGGCCCCTTACAACTACCTAACTCATTGAACCACCCGGGCACCCTACAACTACCTAACTGATTGAGCCACCCGGGCCCCCTACAACTACCTAACTCATTGAACCACCCGGGCCCCCTACAACTACCTAACTCATTGAACCACCCGGACCCTTTGTATCTTCGATCTTTTCTTGTTGAGAGATGTCACAGATATATATATATGATATGCCTTGGATCGAGTTTTTCCAAAATATTTAATATTTTTAAAATAGGGCTTATGGTATCAACCTTCAACTTTTGAAATGGTTCGAAAGTTATGTGTCTGATAGAAAACAACTAATGGTCCTAAAATATTTACTAGTATTTCTTAGTAGGCTATCATAAGACTTGAGTGCCACATTTTAAGTTTGAATCCAATCAGATCGGACATTTTAATTCTGCTTGAAGAATGGTATATACATATAAAATTCCTAACCTACATTGTATTGTTACCGGTAAATATGTATATCACTAACGTACATTTTGGACAACAATAGACCAGGATGCGTCTATTTTTAAATTTGATTTCATGTATCATGTGACGTTTGACTCCCAGTGATAATGTGTCACATGACCGTTGTCGTTACTTGACATTTATAAAATTATGTCTTTTGCAAACATGACTATTTATCACTACAAGTGTATTTACAGTGTGTTATATGTGTATATCTTAGTACAAAATGGACATAATTATATCCATGGTGTATCGAAATAGAGTATATACTCAGATATCGCACTATCCAAGTGTTGAGTTACCCTTGAGTAAAACACCGTAAGATCTTGACAAATATTAAAAAATAATGTATGCTATATGTGTAAATAAACGTTAGGGAATACCGAAGGAGCAATCGACAATGGAACATCTAGAGAAACTGGCAACATTGGGTACACAAAACACAAGGTGAAGACAAACAAAACAAAGCGCACAACACAATATGTGAAGGACACCACGCATGTATTTCATTAATGAGACCAACATATGATACCAATGATCTCTGTCATAGTCATTTTGAAGAATTACTGGTCATGATGAAGGTCAGATTCAGCTATCATTGAAAAACATATCAGTATTTTATCAGACTGTTCCCCGACCCATATGTCTATGATAACTTATTTTATCCTACGAGATGTCGCTACCATCGCATAGCATTAACATGTATTTATAAAAAGACAACATTATGTATTTTACATTACGTACCAGCTATAGGAAAACTCGTATGACACTACCGGTATCAGTTCTAACTTCAGTTTCAGTGTTGCTTAGATCTCCCACTAAATGTAACACCGCAGATACGGATTTGTCATGAGACAGACACAAATTCGGATCTACAGGGTAGATATAGTGGAGAATGTACACATGCGCAGGATAGTTCATCTTCCTCCAACAAATAGCACCAAACTGTAATTTCCATAAATAAACATCCGCCATCTTGTTTCAATCCGCCATGTTTCTAAAAAAAAAATATACGAAACTAATGTTAAGAAAAACCATCTCACTAAACACTCTTTGTATTCTTGTCGTATATGACCTTCTTGAATCCTAAGTAGCTTAGAGATATTTTGAAATTCATTTCTGACAGAAGGTATGTAAGATTTCAAGCGTGTGACTGAAAGGTCGTATAAAGTGTCAAGCATCTAGCAAACGTTTTATGATAAATGTACACATTATTGTAGATTAGCGAGTTGACATTGAAATATACCGTCATAAAACGTACCACTGTCAACACTCATAAACTCGCAACATAAAATTAACAATGTTGTAAAACACAGATAATTCTATTCAGAGGTCGACATTATGGAGTCTTCAATACTTGATTTGATATCACTTGTTCAAACAAGACTTTCTAATTTTACACCAAAACCGTAACATTTGTTCTAAAATCACGAATTAACTAGACAGTCCTTTTTTTTTTTAATTATAATTCAATATCAAAGTAACATGCATTCTGATTTTTTTTTTATTGTAAAAGTTTTTTGTTCAAAGTTCCGAATGGATGCGAATATGTGCAATTTGCTTTTTTATTGTTTGTTTATATCAATATTGTTATTGAAGGATCAATTATCAGAGGGGATGTGATGTCATTTCCCAGTTTAACACCGCCACATGCTTGTGTCTGTCATAAGCCAGGATATGAATTTCCAACGTTAAAAGTCGTGGTCTTTTTCGGTACAATGGTTTGATATGAGGAGTGGTTGTTAGTTTAGTTGATATTGGTAGAATTGTTCACCCTCATTCTTTAAACTTTCTTTACATAATTGAACCCGGGTGGCTCAACGAGTTAGGTAGTTGGAATACCTAATAACTCATACAAGCCTATCCCCAATACGGCGTGGGTTCGCGCCCGGCTTTGTAAATTACAAAAAGGGTGCACTCGACTAGCAGCCGCAAGTGATAAAGTTTGCCAGCTACTTGCCCATGGTCGGTGGTTATCTCCGGGTACTCCGGCTTCTTCTACCACTAAAAAACTGGTCGCCATGATATAACTGAAATATTACTGAAAGTGGCGTTAAACACCAAAAATCAATCAATCAAATCTTTTCATAATTTGACGAGCTTGAAAACATTTGACATTCTTGACGGATAAAATGTCTATGTTTTGTGCATTTTTAATCTTTTCTATACTTGGTTCATACAATTCAAGAATAGGAATGGCCAATTTTACTTATAAAAACAAACCTTCAAATGTGTATGTATAAGAAATGAAGAATATGTTCAATAAATCTAGAGGTTTAAGGGGACAAATGCATGCTTTAGAAGTGAAATAGCATATTGTTGTTGTTGTTGTTGTTGTTAGCTTGTCAATCTTGAAAGCCTGCACTCCATTTTCCGGTCCTCTCAGCTGGAGCTTGCGCCCCCACTTTTCGGTCCACTTCGTAAGATTCTCCCACTTTTCGATCCACCTCAAAACCTTGTCCCCCTCCCCATTTTTCAGTCCACTTCAGTAGCTTCCACCCACTTTTCTGCCCACTTCGACATCAAAATGTTCCCCTCACTTTTTCGGTCCACCTCAAAAGCTTGCTCGCCCACTTTTAGATCATCGTATCGACAACCGTCTATTTTGATCTTCTGTAATCGATCACACACGAGGTATACAATGGTTGTTCTTGTATCTGATTTCGATTCGGAGATAGTGTTATTTTCAGTACCAGTACATATTTGTACATGCCCTTTAGAGAAAACCGACCTACATGGACACGAGACACACGAGAGCAAAGACAAACAAATAAAAAATCAAAGCACAGGAAACTAAAACGATGAGCATAATGAAATATCATGGGATTGTAGTTTAACACATTTTAATTCAGGGTAACGCCAAATAAATCAAAATATGAACACTCCAAATAAATCAAAGTATGAACACTCCAAAGAAATCAAAGTATGAACACTCCAAAAAAATCAAAGTATGAACACTCCAAAGAAAAAGTTGATAGGTCGTGTTTACAAGAAATAGCATTTTATTAGATATTTAATAATATCATAAATCTTTGAATAGGAAATCGTAATCGTGATATAGAAAGCATCAACATATAATTTACTCCAACCATAGAATATTAACCCACATAAAAACATAGCTTAACAAACTATGTCTTGTATACATCGCATCATTTCTTTTAAAGTTCCATATGCTACTAGAGACATTGAAAACCTGGTAGGGGCTGTCGAGGTCGTGATCGCGTGGTAGTTGGACTTACAACTGCCTGTGCAATCAGTGCCTATCACCACTAAAGTTGTGAGTTCGAATCCTGCTCATGGCGAGGTGTACTCGATATAACATTATGTGACACAGTTTGTTAGTAGCTTGTGACAAGTCGATGGTGTTCTCCGGATACTCCAGTTTCTTTAGAAATGCCTGTACCAAGTCAGGGTCATTACGGGTTTCACAGTTTTCCGGTTGTTGACTGATTTTGTCTGTTTATATAATTATGAGTTTTGACTTTCCCTTTGTAAGATTGTTCGGAGTTCTTTTGACTTTCCCTTTGTAAGATTGTTCGGAGTTCTTTTGACTTTCCCTTTGTAAGATTGTTCGGTAATTTTGCTATTGTATTTTACGTATTTAATTAAGCCAGTCGGTATATGAATAATTTATAACCCTATCTGAAAAATTTATTGGACTAACATTTCCCTCAAACAGGAACATTCAGAAATAAATTGGTCACGCTTACAATTTATGAATTATAACATTTATTTACAATATTTACATGATAAACCACTAGTGTCACTTTCATGTATGTTATTTTGTAACTTGTCATAAAATCTGTTGTAACGTGTTGAATATAGATATAAAATAGGCTTGTAGTGGTATCTTTTAATAGTAACTGTGTCAATAGCCTTAAGATCATGCAGTTAGTAAGATGATACGAATTTCTCCCTTAAATTAACATGGTAATCCTCAATTTATTTACGTTATTTGTGTTTGTTTACGTATAGTGGTGACCAACACGTAGTGTGTTGTGCTTTTCTTCGTCTTGTGTACCCTATGTCTTCGTCTTGTGTACCCTATGTTGCCAGTTTCTCTGTGCTTTTCTTCGTCTTGTGCACCTTATGTTGCCAGTTTATCTCGATTGTCCATATTTTATTGCTCCTTCGGTATTCTCTAACGTTTATTTAGCTTGTTTATTTCGATCAGAAAAGCATTCCACTTAAAGGGAAGGTATTGGTGGAGGGGGTTGTGGTGTTTAACACCACTTTCAACAATATTTTAGGGAGGTTTAAATCCATAAAAGTAGTTTAATAATTTAACCCTGCCACATTTTAATTGAAGTGCCTGGCCGACCGAGCGAGCGAGGGAAGTGAGTGGTCATTTGTCTGTTAAAGTTAGAGGTATCGATGTTGCCTCTCTTTCTACGAGTGCATGTGTCAAGTGAGGGAAGTGAGTGGTCACTTGTCTGTTAAAGTTAGAGGTATCGATGTTGATTCTCTTTCTACGAGTTCCTGTGTCAAGTGAGGGAAGTGAATGGTCACTTGTCTGTTAACGTTAGAGGTATCGATGTTGCCTCTCTTTCTACGAGTTCCTGTGTCAAGTGAGGGAAGTGAATGGTCACTTGTCTGTTAAAGTTAGAGGTATCGATGCTGCCTCTCTTTCTACGAGTGCCTGTGTCAAGTGAGGGAAGTGAGTGGTCACTTGTCTGTTAAAGTTAGAGGTATCGATGTTGCCTCTCTTTCTACAAGTGCCTGTGTCAAGTGAGGGAAGTGAGTGGTCACTTGTCTGTTAAAGTTAGAGGTTAGAGGTATTGATGTTGCCTCTCTTTCCACGAGTGTTTGTTTCAAGAGAGGGAAGTGAGCGGTCATTTGTCTGTTAAAGTTAGAGGTATCAATGTTGCCTCTCTTTCTACGAGTGCTTGTGTCAAGTGAGGGAGAGTGGTCACTTGTCTGTTAAAGTTAGAGGTATGGATGTTGCCTCTCTTTCTACGAGTGCCTGTGTCAAGTGAGAGAAATGAGTGGTCACTTGTCTGTTAAAGTTAGAGGTATCAATGTTGTCTCTCTTTCTACGAGTGCCTGTGTCAAGTGAGAGAAGTGAGTGGTCACTTGTCTGTTAAAGTTAGAGGTATCAATGTTGCCTCTCTTTCTACGAGTGCCTGTGTCAAGTGAGGGAAGTGAGTGGTCACTTGTCTGTTAAAGTTAGAGGTATCAATGTTGATTCTCTTTCTACGAGTGCCTGCGTCAAGTGAGGGAAGTGAGTGGTCACTTGTCTGTTAAAGTTAGAGGTTAGAGGTATCAATGTTGATTCTCTTTCTACGAGTGCCTGTGTCAAGTGAGGGAAGTGAGTGGTCACTTTTCTGTTAAAGTTAGAGGTATCAATGTTGATTCTCTTTCTACGAGTGCCTGTGTCAAGTGAGGGAAGTGAGTGGTCACTTGTCTGTTAAAGTTAGAGGTATCGATGTTGCCTCTCTTTCTACGAGTGCCTGTGTCAAGTGAGGGAAGTGAGTGGTCACTTGTCTGTTAAAGTTAGAGGTATCAATTTTGATTCTCTTTCTACGAGTGCCTGTGTCAAGTGAGGGAAGTGAGTGGTCACTTGTCTGTTAAAGTTAGAGGTATCAATGTTGATTCTCTTTCTACGAGTGCCTGTGTCAGGTGAGGGAAGTGAATGGTCACTTGTCTGTTAAAGTTAGAGGTATCAATGTTGATTCTCTTTCTACGAGTGCCTGTGTCAAGTGAGGGAAGTGAGTGGTCACTTGTCTGTTAAAGTTAGAGGTTAGAGGTATCAATGTTGATTCTCTTTCTACGAGTGCCTGTGTCAAGTGAGGGAAGTGAGTGGTCACTTGTCTGTTAAAGTTAGAGGTATCAATGTTGATTCTCTTTCTACGAGTGCCTGTGTCAAGTGAGGGAAGTGAGTGGTCACTTGTCTGTTAAAGTTAGAGGTATCGATGTTGCCTCTCTTTCTACGAGTGCCTGTGTCAAGTGAGGGAAGTGAGTGGTCACTTGTCTGTTAAAGTTAGAGGTATCAATGTTGATTCTCTTTCTACGAGTGCCTGTGTCAAGTGAGGGAAGTGAGTGGTCACTTGTCTGTTAAAGTTGGAGGTATCAATGTTGTCTCTCTTTCTACGAGTGCCTGTGTCAAGTGAGGGAAGTGAGTGGTCACTTGTCTGTTAAAGTTAGAGGTATCAATGTTGCCTCTCTTTCTACGAGTGCCTGTGTCAAGTGAGGGAAGTGAGTGGTCACTTGTCTGTTAAAGTTAGAGGTATCAATGTTGATTCTCTTTCTACGATTATCCGGCTGAATTTTGTTGTTCATTGTATTACATTTTTGATTAGGGTAGGACCAGGTTATTTGTGCTTATTGCTATTTTTGATTAGGGTAGGACCAGGTTATTTGTGCTTATTGCTATTTTTGATTAGGGTAGGACCAGGTTATTTGTGCTTATTGCTATTTTTGATTAGGGTAGGACCAGGTTATTTGTGCTTATTGCTATTTTTGATTAGGGTAGGACCAGGTTATTTGTGCTTATTGCTATTTTTGATTAGGGTAGGACCAGGTTATTTGTGCTTATTGCTATTTTTGATTAGGGTAGGACCAGGTTATTTGTGCTTATTGCTATTTTTGATTAGGGTAGGACCAGGTTATTTGTGCTTATTGCTATTTTTGATTAGGGTAGGACCAGGTTATTTGTGCTTATTGCTATTTTTGATTAGGGTAGGACCAGGTTATTTGTGCTTATTGCTATTTTTGATTAGGGTAGGACCAGGTTATTTGTGCTTATTGCTATTTTTGATTAGGGTAGGACCAGGTTATTTGTGCTTATTGCTATTTTTGATTAGGGTAGGACCAGGTTATTTGTGCTTATTGCTATTTTTGATTAGGGTAGGACCAGGTTATTTGTGCTTATTGCTATTTTTGATTAGGGTAGGACCAGGTTATTTGTGCTTATTGCTATTTTTGATTAGGGTAGGACCAGGTTATTTGTGCTTATTGCTATTTTTGATTAGGGTAGGACCAGGTTATTTGTGCTTATTGCTATTTTTGATTAGGGTAGGACCAGGTTATTTGTGCTTATTGCTATTTTTGATTAGGGTAGGACCAGGTTATTTGTGCTTATTGCTATTTTTGATTAGGGTAGGACCAGGTTATTTGTGCTTATTGCTATTTTTGATTAGGGTAGGACCAGGTTATTTGTGCTTATTGCTATTTTTGATTAGGGTAGGACCAGGTTATTTGTGCTTATTGCTATTTTTGATTAGGGTAGGACCAGGTTATTTGTGCTTATTGCTATTTTTGATTAGGGTAGGACCAGGTTATTTGTGCTTATTGCTATTTTTGATTAGGGTAGGACCAGGTTATTTGTGCTTATTGCTATTTTTGATTAGGGTAGGACCAGGTTATTTGTGCTTATTGCTATTTTTGATTAGGGTAGGACCAGGTTATTTGTGCTTATTGCTATTTTTGATTAGGGTAGGACCAGGTTATTTGTGCTTATTGCTATTTTTGATTAGGGTAGGACCAGGTTATTTGTGCTTATTGCTATTTTTGATTAGGGTAGGACCAGGTTATTTGTGCTTATTGCTATTTTTGATTAGGGTAGGACCAGGTTATTTGTGCTTATTGCTATTTTTGATTAGGGTAGGACCAGGTTATTTGTGCTTATTGCTATTTTTGATTAGGGTAGGACCAGGTTATTTGTGTTTATTGCTATTTTTGATTAGGGTAGGACCAGGTTATTTGTGCTTATTGCTATTTTCAGTATTTTTTGTGCAATACTATGACTACAGATTTTGGCTATCATGTTTAGGACTTTTGGTATCCTTACTCCTAAGCATTGTTAGGCTTTCTTATTTTTTTATTTTGAGTGTACCTATGTAGGGTATTCTAGAATCACGAGGTGTGCTCTAAATTAGATATCTTCGTGTTTTTTTTATTATTGAGGGAGTAAAGCCCGAACATATAGTATGAACTGACCTGTGAAATCCCAGTCCTTTGGTATATATTTAAAAATCATAGCTCTGTATGTGGCTAATGGACCAGAAATCCGAGTCAGTAGCGAAAAGATTTTGGTAAGAAGTCAACGATCTAAAAGCCATTCGACCATAGCGGCACCTCTTCACTATTCACTATTGGACAAAATTAAACAAACACAAAGTACCCCCCCCCCCCCCTCAAATATAAAATAAATGGTCAGTCCAGAAACAGGTAGAATCTTTCAACGCAATGTTAATTGACAACAGAGGGCACAAGAACGAATGTTATTACGACCATGAACCAAAAAAATGTCAGGAATCATTTCTTTGAATCTACGTTATTTCACGCTATAAGCTTTAAGTAAAGAAATTTACATCAAGAATAAAGGAGATTATTGCACTGCGTTTCTTCTCTTTCATACAAGATTTATGTAATGTGTTTGTACTCTATGGCATAGTAAAACATTGCTGGCCTATATCTAAATCCCATCTGTCGGTGTTGATTTCAAACATGTCAGTGTTGATTTCAATCTTAGAGATTCTCAGCATGTTATTCGCTATCATATGTAACGTTATATGATTGCAACTCATAAAATATATATGGAAATTTGCCAATCTTATCATTAAAAGAATCTCGAAAATGATTTAACAATCTTTCTTGAAGATCTCATCTTGTTTTTTTCTTGAAGTGGGAAAATTATTGCACAGACACAGTGTTCATAATTAGCCGGCTCAGCATTTGTATCAACATATATATACATTTAATCTTATCATTGAAAGATTGTAAAGTGTTTGCTAAAATACACCAGTATAATATATTTAGACGAATATTGTAGTTTCTCTGTCATTTAAAAATAAGTTGTGCATATTTCCCAACCTAACTACTTGAATTCGTGAGCTGGATCTCTGATAAAGGCTTATTCGATTTATTTATCTCGGTCCAAAATGGCCGATTACTGATTTTCTACACAAAACGTTGATAATGAATATTGAAAACATAAATTATCGAGTAATCTTAGCCCAAACAGGTAGATTGACATTCTCCATGATTCGCTTATATGGGATACTGCTAACATAAATTATCAGTGTTAGGATTATGGTATTTAACGCTACTTGCTACAATATTTAAGTTATTTTGTGGCGGTCAATTTTACTGGTGCAGGACACCGGAGTTTCAGGAGAAAACCACCGACATGTCACAAGTTAGTGACACACTTTATCACGTAATGTTGTATCGAGTACACATCGCCTGAGCGGGATTTGAACTCACAACGTTCGTGGTGATAGGCACTGATTGCATATGTAGTTGTAAATCCTACCACCATGCGGTCACGACCACGACGGTCCATCGTAATTTATCATGAAAGATACAAACCGTATGTAACTGATTTTGAACATTTCCGACACGACACAACAGAAAGATAATTTCTAACAATATTTAAAAGTGATACAATCTATTATTTTTACTTGAAAATAAAAACCTACAACATCTTATCTTAGTTAACAAGGTGTAAACAGTATCTTTCAGTTATAACGTAAGGACCAGTTTTATTTTGCAGCGGAATTATGGGCGTGAAAGCTAGGCGAAGGTCCCGGTAAAACACTTAGTTCCCAAAGGAGTTCAGGGCAGTGACGAAGCCCCTGAAGCTTGGGGAAAAACAGTCATTACTATTAATATGGTTAAAACTTTCAATAAATTCAACTCCCTATAGCGTATGCTTTTCAAATTTTTTGGGAGAAGGGGGACATCCGCTGACAACCCCTCTATATCCGTCCTTGGAAATATGGAGTTGAGAAAACCACTTACAAATTTTCATCACATACGACTGTTTCGAGTAAACCCTTCTCAAGCACATGAGACAAGCTTGTAAAACCTTGATTGTTACATAGATAGATGTTAATTCCACTACCATTAAATCACAGGTCACAGAAAACCTCTAACCCATTTCCCTCGCTGAACATCACAGAAAAACCTCTAACCCATTTCCTTCGCTGAACATCACAGAACACCTCTAACCCATTTCCTTCGCTGAACATCACAGAAAAACCTCTAACCCATTTCCTTCGCTGAACATCACAGAAAACCTCTAACCCATTTCCCTCGCTGAACATCACAGAAAAACCTCTAACCCATTTCCCTCGCTGAACATCACAGGAAACCTCTAACCCATTTCCCTCGCTGAACATCACAGAAAAACCTCTAACCCATTTCCCTCGCTGAACCATATTTATAATGAACTATTTGAGTGAATACAAGCCTTGTACAGGTTCGTTCAAACCTACCTATAGTATAGTAGAATTAGACTTGATACAAGTCCTTTGTTGTATTAATAAATAACCCCTTTAGATAAATTGTTGCTATGAAAGTTGAAATTTTGACTGACCACATACAGTACTATCACATGAAAGGCTTAATTAGTAAAGAAATGTTGTTATACAAGGGGTCGGTCAAGATTTCAACTTTCATAGCAGCAATTATCAAGTGAATAAGTTAATGTTTGTGACTATTGTGAATATTGAGGGACTAATAATATGAAAGGGACTTGTATGTAGCAAGCTAAGTCTACTATGATAAAATGTTCACTTAGACGTATAGAACATGCATATTTTTCTAAATTTGATTCTTCAAAAGCGATCAAATTTAGACGTCTTAGATGTCTGAAAAACTCATTAATATCATAGTATTTAAAAGCTGTCCGAATTCCAACCCTCTTAGTGCTAATTGCCGAACCAATTACCTTGCCTTAATTTCCCCGGCCTTTTCCTCGTGAAAAATACATTAAAAAGCAGTTTAACTGAGGCTGTTGGTTATAGTTTAAAAAGCAAATTTGTAGTCTTAAATAATTGTTATAAATGATGACATATGTACATATCTCATTTACACAGCTTGATTTCGTAAATATACAATTTTTAACTCACCTCTTCACAGCGGGTAGGAAGAGCTGTTTTCCGGCATGTCCTACCTATAAAACATTACAGACTGAACTGGTCAACTTTTGATAGAAGCCAGTGTTAAATCGTACTCTAAATACAAACTTCAAACGGCGTTATCGCATATTTATGACTCTATAACGAGAGGAAATAAAGATAAAACATCATAAAAACTACAGCTCTTTCTAGAAGAAGATAATGAAATGAAATAATCTTACTTGAAATTTTATTAGATGTAAATTTCAATGTCGATTGCAAATAGAGTAAAACAAGCACTCGTTTCATCAAAATTTATATAAAAAAAGTTTGATATTTGAAAATTTTGCAGTTTACACCGACGCATTTTTGAAATGTGGGGATTTAAAACGCAATATCGTCTTTGAAGTTTTTCAATACTTGTGATAAAATAGAAAGTTATCAGATTATAATCGATTATTTGACCAATAAATAATCATTTCTGTGACAAGTGTATCCAGTTGACAAAAATATTTTAATTTCTCTTATTCCGTTTGTCTATTTAAAGAGGGATAACTCTAATTTCCCAAAGAGCAAAACTAAAAAGTACTCTACAATGATTTAGTAAACAAACACGGGATACTTCAAGTGAGTCAGTTGATGAGTGATTGTTGTTTGAAACCAACTCAGCAATTGTTCCAGCTATATCATGGCGAAAAGTAAATTTTCAATGAGATGATGATGAGATCCGCTGTGTACTAGACCAACACGCTTAGTTGGAGTTTTATAGCTTCAGCTCACTGGAACAACAGTCCACGCATAGACATGTCGCTCCAATCGGACACATTATCCTGATTTCGAGTCAACCAAGTCTTTGTTCTTTCTCCTTAATGCTGCGTGCCTAGCCGAGAAGCAGCACAAACCAATTTTATAGTCTTTATACGGACCCAATCGGTACTCGAACCTACTCGAGGGGGAAGCACGATAACCATTACATACGATACGGTAAACAAACACAGGATACTTCAATGTAAACAAACACGGGATACTTCAATGTATATTAAAATGTAAACAAATGTATATAAATAATTTTCAAAGGTTATCAAGAATAAGTTATAAAACAATAAAAAGGGACAGTAAACAAATGTTTGTTTGTGTAATGTTGAAGGGTGTGTGATCAGATGGAGTCGTAACTATTTATTGGCCTATTGTTCGTATAAATTATATTACAATATATTTATTCATAAATAACGGAAACATACATGTATAGCCATGTTTGATCAACACCGAACATTATACCTTGAACCACGATTTTATTTTTCGTGTTTATATCAATTTAGGGAAATCGAAAACTCATTGAGGAAACTTTGAAGTGAAGTTGGGAAATATACAAATGTCACGAGTTGTTAGATTCTAGGGTGGGTGGGTTATGGTGTTTAACGCCACTTTCAGCAATATTTCAGTTATTTTTGTGGCGGTCAGTTGTATTGATGGAGCAGAGCGGAGCAAGCACCCGTAGAAAACCACCAACCTGCCGCAAGTCACTGACAAACTTTATCACATTATGTTGTATCAAGTACACCTCGCTATGAGCGGGATTCGAACTCACAACATTAGTGGTAATAGGCACTGATTGTAAATCTAACTACCACACGGTCATGACCACGACGGCCCCTAAGATTCTAGGAGTTTGTAATTTTGAAGTATGATATTAGTATACAGACAAATGTTTATCATTCTTGTTTAACCCCACCACCTTTGTGTGCCTATCCCAAGTCAGGACCTGGATTTCCAACGTCATATGTTGTGGTCGTTTCTATGATTTGAGGCGAGATGTGTTCGTGTTGATGATATTGGTTGATTTATTGTTTATCACTGTTTAAACGTTCTTTTTATAACATTACGAGAAAAAGCTGTGAATAGTAGAAAGATATACAACATTACCTAATACAAGTTTAGTTTGCACTGTTATCTTCATACAAAATAAAGAAGTGAGTGATTGTAGTTTAACGCCAACTCGGCAATAATTGTTCAGCTATGTCATGGCAAGAACACGATAATTTTCAATGAGATGGTTTCGAGGTTCGCTTTGTACTAGACCAACACACTTAGTGATTTTGTTTTTATAGTTCTAGCTCACTGAAACAACATTCCGCGGATGGACATGTTCCCCACTGGGACACACTATTCTGTCTTTGTCATTTCTCATAAATCCTGCGTGCTTCGCGGAGAAGTAACAAATAACAATGTCATAGTCTTTGGTTTGACCATTATACCACCGATTCTGTTAAAACAAATGAGTTTTACAGACACAGTTCTAATATCTAAAAATGTAATCCCATCATTTTAGTTCACTTAGAGGATCAAATGAGATAGGTAAATCATTGGCGTCTGTCGTACGTAAATCCTTCCTATTTTAAGAATCCCAAGAAGCACTGTGGCGATTGAACGGGAACTTTGTATTAAATAGATGTTCATCCGAATTAATTCCCTCATTTCGTTTTTTTCAATGTGTCTGTTTTGTTTTTTGATATGACAATAAAATAATTTCCGGAATAGAAAATGCAATTATGGGATTTAACCGAAAAAGAAAATGGATCTTTAACATACTGCTTATTTTCAGGAGTTGTAGATCGGTCGACAACCAACTGTCTTCCTCTACATTATATATATTTGGGTTGTCCATCGGGTTATCTCCATTGTCAACAAATTTTCAGTATAACATCCAAACTGTCTTATTACTTTTATATAGTAAAGCAAATATACAAGGTATCAGGGCCGGCTTTAGGAGCCACGGCCCAACGCTGTTCTCTGTAAAGCGTGCAGTGTGTTGCATGTGTGTACTTGAACAGCCGAGAATAGATAACTACAGCGCGCGGACCAATTGGCTTAAGGCCCCGCCCTGCAACGTATAATAATAAGCTACCATCCTTAATGTTCCTTTGATGGTACGTTAAAAGTACACTCAAACCTGCTTTAGTGACCACCTCTATTAAGCAATAACTTGTATTATGTGATCTTAATTTTAGTTTCTCTTCACAGTGCATTTCATATCAATTAAACCTGTATTAAGTGACTACCTGTCTTATGTGACCATATTTCACTGTTCTCTTGGAAGGTCACATAAGACAGGTTTGACTGTATTACTGTTACCAACCCTATCTAATATAATATACCCGACCCCCAAGCAATGAAAACATCCGTCCCTATACCAATTTTGTACATGCATGCCCCACATCTGGATATTAAATTCAATACACACAGTAACATCGAAACGACACATATTTCCAGATATAGCGTTCATTGGCAGGAGTAAAGAGTACCACTAAGCTGTAGTCTAGGGGCCGTGTCACGTTCCTTTTGGGGATATGAGTATGCTCATTGTTGAAGACCCTACTGTGACTGTGAAATGCAAAATAGTAATAAAAGTACTGTTCCTTTTTCTTGATTTTTTGTCAAAGTGTAATGTTGGTTTATTTACATCAATATCCTTTCTTACTAAATGCTGATTTCATTATTTTTAAATAAATGTTATAGAAGACTGAAAGGGCAATCAAAAATAGACAATCCAATAAAACAACACTGTGCACACAAGACACAACACAAACACAAGCAAAACAAAAACACAACACATGCAAGTTTTATAATGTTTGTACAGAACTCGGTAAATCTGCCACACCTTCATGTAAACAGGTTTTAATTGATTTATTGTAGATTAAGATCAGGTAAGTACATGTTTATATAATATTTTATTTTCATATATATTTATGATCAGGGAAGAAAAGTTTCCGCATACAAACGATGTTCGGTTCGTCTTTACCTTCAGTTGTTTGTAGGAGATATGTGTTTGCTTACGTATAGTGGTGTCCAACATATATTGTGTTGTGTGTGGTTTTTTGTGTGTCTTGTGTCTGGGGTTGCCAATCTTGCCAGTTTCTCTGGATTGTCCATATTGATTGACCCCCCCCTCCCCCTCTCGGTTTCTCTAGCTTTTATTTCCCCACATTAATCCTTCCAGCTAAAGATTTCCGAATAATATCAAACGCTCTATATTTGCGACCAACTTATAATTTTCTACGTACATACTCATTAGAATGATTAATACTAATAGCGCCACTTTCAATAATATTTCACTAAAAATCTTGGTAATTAGGTTGTTTGTTTGGTTTGTTGTTCTGTTATTGACTGGGGGAATTGGAGTATCCACATCCCTTCTTTCCCAAATAAAAAAGAATGACCGAGTTGCTGCCAAATATCGCACACGGTCCAGATTAAGAAATCTTATCAAAATATAGTTCTTAGATTTGAAACTCCACTCAGCACAGTATCTGTATTGTTAATCATGCTATAGGGTGTGAAAATGCTGTACAAACGAGGAGTATTTATAACGAATATTAGAATCTATTTGTATTAATGAAATGAGCAGGATTTTGAAAATTATACACTATCATCCATAAATAGCAGTTGTAACCATTTGCATGTACAACCTCTGATATAATCTTCAACTTGTTGAAGGTGGTCATTATTTGATAGAAGTAGTACAACCTCTTCAATAATCTTCAACTAGATAATTATCAATACACTTCTACCTTTCGATACTAATTAAACCTTAAACACCAGATAACAACAGGGATACGGATTATTATCCTGCAATCAGTACATTTGCTGTACAATATGCTATACGAATAAATTTTTGCTTTATTCGTACTAGACGAATAGACTTTTCAGCCTACGAATAAACTTTTCAGCCTACGAATAAACTTTTCAGCCTGCGAATAAACTTTCCTGGTACCCTGTAGCTATGTACAGCGGAGGGCGCAGACAAGTATGAAACTGATACTAATGTAACGCGGACCACGAAGAAGACACCCTTAACAACATTTATTATAATGACGCTTGTTTCTGTCCTTTTTGTTTAAATCTGACAAGTTTTTTGACTTTTTTGACATTGCAGGATAAACACAATATACGTACATTTTCGTTAAATATAAAATTTATTTGTACTCTCTGCGAAACAGGCCTGAAAAGCTCGCCAAAGGCTCGCTATTCTGCCTGTTTCTAAAGCTCCTACAAATAAATTTTATATTTACCAACAATGTACGTATATTGTATATATATAAGTTTAACCACTTGCTTCCGAATCCTATTGATTAATTTAAATGTATATATAATTTATATGTGTATTATCATAATGTGTAATATTGAATTAATTAATAAAATCTGTTTATACTAACTAGTTAAAGGCGGTCAGTATTTGGTAGAAGTAGTACAACCTCTGACATAATCTTCAACATGTTGAAGGCGGTCAGTTTTTGGTAGAAGTAGAAAAACCTCTGCCATAATCTTTAACTTGTTGAAGGTGGTCAGTATTTAGTAGAAGTAGAACAGATGATATGAAAGAATAGATCGGGTTGAGATGACGCTATATCAGACCGCACAACCGGGCAGATATGCTTTATCAATCTGTATGCGCTGATAACGAAATACCAACCCGGTTTACCATAATGCGTCATTCACTCTCGGCTCTTATTGCATACCCAAAATGTGTAATATTCTTGCAAAGTATTTATTGATTAAAGCTATTTTTAAAATGGCCCTAACACAATGAACGTTGAAAAAGTTGCAGTAATGTCCAGTAAAATATTAGATTTTTATCTATCCGGGCCAATACGCCACAAAACCAAGCTTTCTAGGGTAACAATTACTGACAATCGGAATACATTTGTATTTCTATTTTAATCGTATCGGTAAGGGATAAATGTCAAGAACGAACATTGTCGTCTAGCAAAATACGGACCAAAGTCCGAAATATATAGGTAATATATAGGTAATATATAGGTAATACGTTTAATTTTAGGTATACAGTTATACACATGACTACAAGCCGAACCCGAACCCTACAACATAAAGGACAGTAAAAATGAGCCGAACGTGGCTTTTACTCAGGTATTTTACGCAGAGGTGAGAGGTCATATATGTGTGTGTTATGTGCATCAATTTGTTCCTGTTTCAATGATCTTCCGTTGTATATTGTAACTGATCTGACGGTGTAGGAATTTCGTGTAAAAGGCCAATGACGGATATAATCTGAGGACCATCACACACCCATGAGCAATAATCACATGAAGCAACTGAAACCTACATTTTGAATTACAGATTGTACAAAATCCAGAGATTTACTCAAATGTCTAATTATATGACATTCCTTCTTCTTCTCTTTACAGGAGTAGACTTTAGGGGGCATCGTGTTCGTGATTGTATGGTAGTTGGATTTATAACTAGCTATGCAATCAGTGTCTATCACCAATAATGTTGTGAGTTCGAATCCCGCTCAGGCGATAAAGTTTGTCACTGACTTGCGTCAGGTCGGTGTTTTTCTCCGGGATACTCAGATTTCCTCCACCAAGAAAACTGACCGCCACTATTTAACTGAAATATTGTTGAAAGTGGCGTTAAACACCACAACCCTAACCCTAACCCAGGGGTAGCCTCCTCTAAAGTTAGAGTGTGAAATATTCATGATATTTTGCACGTTTCCTTGATAGTGTTTTTTTAAAAACATTTCAGACGTCAAGACACGAAAAAGACGGAACATGGTCGGGATTGACATGATTCTAAACAACCGTATTGGATCCCAATCCTCCACTTTGTATTAATATCAATGAACTTGTAAGATGATTGCCCTCAAACATAAACCTGCTTTTGAATGAGTGTAGCAACCTTTCAGAAATATATTTGGATGTCGATTGCTTGAATTCGGAAAATCGCTTACACTGTGATAAATCGAATTTAAATTACACGGCCTTCATGGTAATAAGAAGCCTTATTATCTTCTGATGTAACTCAAACGTGCTGTTAATTGGCTAAGTTTGTCGACAATAAAACTGAGTAGATTACAAAAGCATACATAATCATTTGAAGACGATTTCTGAGGAAAATTGTGTATTGTTTTTGTTACACAACATATTGTAAGATACTCAAACAAGCATGTATACGTATAAACATTCTATTTACAAACACAAATAAATAAATCCTGCAGTTTCTTATTTGATAATGGAATAACCATCTGGTCATAGAATATATTTTATCTCTTAAACATATCAACTTTTGTTTTGGAAAACTTTGAAAAGTGCATTGGTACCTACTGAACCTATAAACTACCTTAATAAACATATCATTACTTGGCAAATGGGAAGAGAAATAGGTTTGGTAACAACAAAAAACATCCAGACATTGAAACTATTTAAGTATATAACCGTATGTTTATTTCTTTACCATAGAAATGAACTTTTAACGAATTCTATCATCAATAAATACGTTAAAGAAATAAGTATATGTTTGGTTTATAGTGTTTAACGCCACTTTCAACAATATTTCTGCTATATCGTGGTTTTCAGTTTTATTGGTGGAGGAAACCAGAGTACCCGGAGAAAACCACTGACCTGGCGCAAGTCATTTACAAACTTTATCACATTATGTTGTATCGAGTACACCTCACCATGAATGGGATTCAATAAAGAAATAATATGAAGACTGAACCCCCCTTTTATATAGAATTTGAAGAAAATAAATGTGGCATATTGACATTTATACCTATATGTCTTTGTAATATGATATTTGTTTTTAATATTTTTTATTCGTGTGTTCCATAGCATATTTTCCAACCAAGTTTTGACACACAACACAGTAGGAGTTAGCTCCCCTCGACCACTGGTAGCGAGATTAAATATTTTAAAAATCACCAATGACGGAATAAAAATAAGCAAAACTGTTTGTTCATTTAAAATAATAATTAATCATTGTCGAATATTTTGCTTCATATGATTTTCAGTTATATGAATTATAAGTAAACAGAATGTTTCTAGAAAATACTAAATAATATTTCCTGGGCATCGTATGGTAGACATATATATACTAGTAAGACAACAGCCATACCAAACATTTTTAGAGATAGGAATCGGTACTTTTTTCTCAACAAAATCCGTTAGAAAACTATCCAGCCCATAAATTACAAGTCAAGCATTTAGTTTGATGGAAACATATCGGTTGTAATAATTTGTTGCATACCCTTCTGATTACATCGTTATTTATGGCCGAAAAGGGTAGATTTTTTTAATCGTCAGTCAACAAATTTGTCAGTCACTCCTTGAAAAAATGCTAAAATGGGAAGACTCCGTTCTCCATATTACTCTCATATGTGTCAGCTTTCCATTCCGTGACAGATTTATGGCCCCGAAGCTGTCAGGTTTTAATTTAATGTTCCGAAGTTTCTATTCCTTGTGTCTTTTCATTCATAATCTCAACATTCGCTCTAACCCATTGACCTTTCAAGATATCATACCGCCATATTTCAAAAATGCATGCCGGGTAATGCCGAATTATTTGTGCAGCTGGGAAAATGATCAACTTAAAATGAAAAGAACCAACAAACAAATATCTTGTTAGAGGCAACAGTTTTATGTTTACAAAGTATTGTGATATGTGCAAATTGTTCCTTAAAGCAGATTGTTTCATAAGAGGTCTGAAACGGATCATTGGTATAGGATGTGAAACGTAACGTAACTTGTGCTTCAAAACGTTTTCACGAATTCAAGCACAAATGCAATTTATAATTCAAATACAACTATCTGTCGTAAATACGCAAAAATGATGGATTTTTCAGAATTTCTAGAAATTTTATTGTTAGTCGCAGTAACTACTTCTCAATCATTAACGTTGCACAACATCGCGGAGGAAATAATGCGTAAAATAACCATGACGTGAAATATAAAAAACTTGAAAAGATGAAAATCAACACTATATGATGAGTCTTTAATTGCTAGCTTTTCAAGAAGTAAATTTGGAATCTTGACTGATGTTTTATGGAAAGCAAACAGTGTTTTATCATTCTGGCGTCATCAGGTACGGCGAGGCATGTGCCATAGCTGTTATCGAAGAAAGATGAAATCTAAAGGCAATCAGTTTCAAAAACAGTTTGTTACAACACGACTTGTTTTCTTCGCTGCTTTGTTTTTCTTGTGTCTAAGTCGGTGCGAAACACATGTTTCTCCTGTAGCTAAGTATGTGGTACATGTAC
Source organism: Bathymodiolus brooksi (assembly GCA_963680875.1). NCBI lineage: Eukaryota > Metazoa > Mollusca > Bivalvia > Mytilida > Modiolidae > Bathymodiolus > Bathymodiolus brooksi. The sequence goes on from OY804584.1 coordinate 21,800,474, forward strand.
GCAAAATATATGTTGGTGAATGATGCCGCCGACACACGGAATGCAAAGAAAATGGGACAAAATGTATGGAAAATACAACTGTAATATATGTTTCATCTTGCCTTATGATACACGACAACACAACCATTTATTTATTTATTTATTTATTTATTTATTTATTTATTTATTTATTTATTTATTTATTTATTTATTTATTTATTTATTTATTTATTTATTTATTTTTGGTGTTTTAACGCCACTTTCAGCAACATTTCAGCAATATCATGGCGACCAGTTTTAGTGGTGGAAGAAGCCGGAGTACCCGGAGAGAACCACCGACCATGGGCAAGCAACTGGAAAACTTTATCACTTGCGGCTGCGAGTCGAGTGCACCCCTTTTGTAATTTATAAAGCTGGGCACGAACTCATTCCGTATTGGTGATAGGCTTGTACGAGTTGTTAGGTAATCCAACTACCTAACTCATTGAGCCATCTGGGACCTACCATATAATGACAATATACAGTACAGTCCATATATTGTACATTACAACTGCATGCATACATGTTAAATGCACTCAGTGTCGGATTTAGGAGAAATGAGGCCCTGTGCTAGATATGTTATGAGGCCCCGCCTTACTTGGGCCCTGACGGAGGTAGACCCGGTAGGCCTACACAGGCAGTCAACTCTATCATTATGTCTGGAATCGTTCTGAAACAGAATGCCTTCAAATTTAAAATTGCACCACATAAGCAAAAATCCATGGTAAATATGTATTTTTGGCAGGAAGATGACCCTTGGCCAACGGGGCCCTGTGCTTAAGCACACCCAAGCACAATGGTAAATCCGGTACTAAGTGCACTGCTAGTACGTGTATTAAAATATTATATACTTTGGACAGCGATACCAATATACTGTTTGTTAAGATACCCTTTATCTAAATGTATTAGTGGAGAAAAAAATAATATTAAAATGAAACAAACAAAAATAACATAAACAAAACAAAAACAAAAACAATAACAATAACAAACTAACAATAACAAACTAACAATACAATCCCATGAAAGGTCTCCCACATCCTCAAAATCGACTTTTTTCATAGCTTCTACAATAGCATAATTCAATAAAAGTTCGAAGTCCTTTCAGGCAAACCGAGGCAACACACATACAACGTACAGTCAATACTAACAGGGTTCTCTATCGATTTACAACTTATTACTTGTATAACCTTCCATCGTAAATATTTTGTATAATTACTCTATCATTAGAACAAGTAAAAACAAAGAAGAAAAGAGACTAGATTTGTCGATATCATCTATTCCTTGACTTAGACAAGGTTAATTGAGTGGCGGGTTCCGTGGTTTGACTTAAAACGATCGCACTAGATATCTTAACATTTCTATCGATTTTGAATTAAAAATTGGCTTTTCTTGAGATTTTGAAGTAAATTACAATTGATGTCTTAAATTTAAGGGTTGCATTTTAAAATTATTTTGATTGATGGCGAGACATGTGCATACATTTTCTGTAAAAGGGAGAAATTATTTTACATTCTGTAAAAGGGTGAAATTATATGACATTCTGTTAAAGGGAGAATTTATTTGACATTCTGTGAAATGAAGAATTTATTTGACATTCTGTTAAAGGGAGAAATTATTTAAAATTTTGTTAAAGGGAGAATTTATTTGACATTCTGTAAAATGAAGAATTTATTTGACATTCTGTTAAAGGGAGAAATTATTTAACATTCTGTAAAAGGGAGAATTTATTTGACATTCTGTAAAAGGGAGAAATTATTTGACATTCTGTAAAAGGGAGACTTTATTTGACATTCTGTAAAAGGGAGAAATTATTTGACATTCTGTAAAAGGGAGAAATTATTTAACATTCTGTTAAAGGGAGAATTTATTTGACATTCTGTAAAAGGGAGAATTTATTTGACATTCTGTGAAAGGGAGAAATTATTTGACATTCTGTAAAAGGGATAAATTATTTGACATTTTGTAGAAGGGAGAATTTATTTGACATTCTGTAAAAGGGAGAATTTATTTGACATTCTGTGAAAGGGAGAAATTATTTGACATTCTGTAAAAGGGATAAATTATTCGACATTTTGTAAAAGGGAGAAATTATTTAACATTCTGTTAAAGGAAGAAATTATTTGACATTCTGTAAAAGGGAGAAATTATTTGACATTCCGTAAAAGGGAGAAATTATTTGACATTCTGTAAAAGGGAGAAATTATTTGACATTCTGTAAAAGGGAGAAATTATTTGACATTCTGTAAAAGGGATAAATTATTTGACATTCTGTACAAGGGAGAAATTATTTGACATTCTGTAAAAGGGATAAATTATTTGACATTCTGTAAAAGGGATAAATTATTTGACATTTTGTAAAAGGGATAAATTATTTGACATTCCTTAAAAAGGAGAAATTATTTAACATTCCGTAAAAGGGAGAATTTATTTGACATTCTGTAAAAGGGAGAAATTATTTGACATGAACACAACATTTTATGGTATATACAAGGTGGAAGCTTTTCTTGCTTATTATGAACTTTCAGTTTAAAGAAACCTAACAATACAATTGCCTGTATTACTGTACTATTTATTTTTGTGGCTTGTCATAACACTTATGAAGCTTTGTTTTGTGGCTTGTCATAACACTTATGAAGCTTTGTTTTCGTTAGTTTTATAGTTAATATACTCTCGTGTGGAAAACATGATCATATCATTTAACTAAGAGGGGAGGCTTTACTACGTACAACAAGTTTAACTCCGTCATTTCGTTTTATTGAAGTGCCTTGCCAAGCTCTTCTGAGAATATCGCCCTGAATAATATAGCTGAAAATTACTTGCAGGACATTAAACAATAATCTATCAATACCGGTGTCGTATAGTAAACCTTCCGCGGGGTAATCTACTATGGGGGAAGGTTTACTTTATGACACGGTAGTCACAAACTACAGTGAAGCCTGTCTAAACCGAATCTCATTGGGATCAACTTTTGTGGTCGGAATAGACATGTGTTCGGTTTATACAGGTATTATTAACAAAGATTTTCTACATTGGAGCTTTATTTAATGTTCGGTTAAGAAAGTAAAATAAAGATACATGTACTATTATACTGGGGGATCATTTTGATTGAACTTTCTCTCGATCTGGAATAATCATAATAATGTTATTGTCAAATAAACATCCATACATGTGTGTGACCAGAAAAAAAAAAATAAAAAATATATATAATCTAGACTTGATAATTTTTCTTCCTAGAATAACTGAGAAGTAAAACGCAATAATTTCATATCAGACATTGCTCCAATTTAACATTCGGAGAATGAAAAGAACAATAGACAGGAAGTAGACTCGATATGTTCTTAGCTCAGTACGTTCTATTATTACTATAACTAAATACAAGTCGTTTTCTTTACAGATTATTCGTCTAGGTGTCCTTTCGTTTCCGTCAAAAGCTTGAGGACACAGCAATAAATACTTCTGGAAACTTTCCTGTCAAATCTCGCAATAATCCCGACTATAAACGGGATCAAAGTAGGTCCTATACATTTAGATCTGGGTTGGAAATAAAATCAGCTGTACAATTTAATATCACCACCCAGACAGGGGCGAGCAGTTGTCTTCACTGTAGACCAAAGCACTCACACGCTCTCTCATCTTATACTGGCAACATCCTGGTCTTTGGCAGCCATTGTCAAAGGGACATAATTTGTTCAGACATCACATTTATCAACTATGCTAATCATATAAACTTTTGTTATGATATAAAACAGTTCAAATAGTTGTTTATTTTAATGGTGTAGCAAATCTTCAAAATACGCCAAAAAATAATCCCATTTATACGCATCAATGGCTTTTCTATTTATACTTCAGACAGTAATAAGGTTTGAAAAGAACATCTTAGTGGCTTGTGACATCATGATAATCTTGAAATATATTGCCGTATAAGCCTTGACGTTGTGGTGGGTAAAAATAATTTGAAATCGAATAACTAAGCCAAAGAACAAGTCGGAAACCAGCTGAAATCGATACAGCTGTACTAGAAAAACGAGAGAAATATACAATTTTGCATTCCATGAAATTAACCTTGGCAGCAGTCATAACAACTCTTATGTATGCCACAACGATAAAACTGAAATATTGTTGAAAGGGGCATAAAACACCATAAACCACAAACCTAAAAACTCTTCTGAATAATTTATTGTAAGTCTGTTCCACTATTTGAAAAGGGCGCAAACGGGTGCAACTTTGAGGCGCAAATGGGCCTTTTTTTCGGCGCAAATGTCATATGAAAAGGCGCAAATGGGGCGGGCCGATCCACAGTCACTGTAATTCCTATCAATATAAACGACAAAACAGTCCAAAATAAAAAAAAAGTTATTATGGTCTGCCATAATCTGAGTTCCCATAATTTTATATCATTTATTTCCTTTTATTTATGGATTGAACACCAAATGTTTTGAATATATGTACATAATCTGTAAGATACTCGGTCCAATATCTTGGAACGCCACGATATAGCTGAAATATTGCTAAAGTTGGCGTAAAACGCCAATCAATCAATCAATCAACCAATATCTTGGTAAATATGCAACAAGACAAATTTTGGGAATTTTTTTAACTGTTTCTAATTACACCCAAAATGTGTGTAATAATCTATCCCAGCTATCCAAGTGTCTCTTCAAATATAGGTCTTACTATCGGAACTAGAAATATATATCACTCAAATCGGCCATTATTTTAAAATCTTAAGTGGGAAAAATGCATAAATATTACCACAAAAAACTTCGTTGTAAAATGTTATTAATTTTCTTCAAATTTTCGCATACAATACGTTATACATATGGCGCATGTGTTTCAAAATAAACAGTTTAAATATGTTGTAGCTTGTGATTGTACAGCAATCTATTGATTTTTTATTTTTTGCATATATTATTTTCATTTTTATTACAATAAATTACACTTCAACTATTCGCTGCGTTTCCGACAGAATGAATTAACTTTACGAGAAATTTTATTTTTTTAATACGGTTGGTAATTTCATAATATTTCAAGTAATAATAAATAGTTTTGTTTTCAAAAATAAAAAAAGAGAAATAGAGAGAGATACGTGAAACAGCAGTACCATTGTAATTCAGAGAATTATTTATTTCATTATTTACTGTAAGTTCTATGCATGTTTTAATATTTGTTTGCAGATGTATAAAAATATTTTTTAATTTTTCTGCGTAATAATCAATTTCCAAACTAAAA